>SMGT01016295.1:38023-55656 GCA_004794575.1 Lanistes nyassanus
TGTGTGGCGTTGTATGGCGCCATGTTTGTGTGGCGTTGTATGGCGCCATGTTTGTGTGGCGTTGTATGGCGCCATGTTTGTGTGGCGTTGTATGGCGCCATGTTTGTGTGGCATTGTATGGCGCCATGTTTGTAGGCCAGCGCCTGCTGCGATATAGTCACAGATGCTGACAGCTTGTGACCCAACAACACTCCACCTTCCATTCAACAAAAGCTTGATTTCCTGCTGCTTTGAACGGAATTAATAGATACTTCATACATCTTACGTTTGCTGTACAAGAGCTGTTTTACCTCCTGTCACAGATGAAGAACAAACAACACCCAAATACAAGGTAATATGCATGCGCGGCCGACACAAACTGACCAAACCTGCAGAAAGGCACCCCACTTCACCATCCCACCCAATGTTTCTGAACGAAACCTCCATTCGACCCTTCTAAAACTATTTTTAAAAAAGCTCTTCCTATTCCTAACACCCTTGTTGAACCTTTGAAGATCTCCATTTTTCTTGAACAGAGAAGGCCGTTATTGACACCCCCTTGAAGCCGTTAAACCACTTCACTCCTAATCTGCCTCATCGAAACCAATTTGTGAAGAAAAGGGTCTATAAGGCCGAATCCTTGCTAACAAAAGCACACTGTGGCTTTGTGCGCTGGCCTTGCGTGGTACAGGGTATGCTAATTCCGAGCGTCAATTAAAGTGATCATGATTTCGTTCGTCTGCTCGCCAGCGCGAAAATGCGCAGTGGATATAGTGCATTCGTGACGACAGCAATTGTCAGCGTAGCTGGGTGGGTAAATATTGCTACATGTCACTTAAAATTAGTCGGTTGGCTACATTTTGCTGGCTACGTATGCCGGATAGCTGGTTAGCTAGGTAAATATTGTACAAGGTGGTTAAAGACAAATTAGAACAGAAAAGTAGACGTTTTGGGTCATATCCTTCTAGGCAGATGGTAACGTATAGAATGAAGAATAGAATAGAATAGAATAGACGTTACGATCTGCCTCGAGGGGTCTGTGACCCGACACGTCGCACTTTTCTTTCACCCCCTTGTACGTTATCTTCTGTATCAGACAAATGCAGCCTTCATCGCCGTGTTTAGTTAAATTGTGTTGCACGTCATTTAGCTGACAGGGTATATTATACTGCATGGCACTTTGCTGGTCATGTAGACTTTTCTGCATGCCACTTGGCTGGCTAGATATATTTTGCGGCATGTCACTTAGCTCGTAGGGTAGATTTTGCTCCTGTCACTTGGCTGGCAACGTATACATATATAACTTAGCTGGCCAGGTATATCTTGCGGCAGGTCGCTTAGCTTCCAGGGTAAATTTTGCTGCATGCCACTTAGTTGGCAGGGTATATTATGCTATATGCCATTTGGCTGGGCAGGTAGATTTTGCTCCATGCCACTTAGTTGGCAGGGTATATTATGCTATATGCCATTTGGCTGGGCAGGTAGATTTTGCTGCATGCCACTTGCCTGGCCAGGTTGATTTTGGTGCATGTCACTTGGTTGGTCATGCAGGTGCATTTTGCTGCGTGTCATTTAGCTGACTGGGTATATTTTGCTGCACGTAACTTGGCTGGTCAGATATAACCTGTGTTCGTGTTCCTGATTGTGAACACATATCACTCTGGCACATGCATGTGCTACTTGGTTTAGTATAACTCTTATTTTACGAGGACGTTCGCGACTGCACATTTTAAAGAAGGGAAGTCAGACATCTCTATATATATATCATTACCAACCCTCCTTTGTGTAGGTAAACAAAACAAAATATAAACTATGCTGGCTGCGTTGTTCTCCTCTGTGCATGTTTCATGCTACTGAAACTGTCAGACTCCCTACGTCATCTCCACGCCCAAGCTGACCCTGCGCATGCGCAGTGGCAGCGTCTTCTGCGTCGCTCCCTTGCCGTGAAGTAACACCAGGTAACACTGCTTCTCTGTCTGCGGGGCTCTTCACATAGGCCCGGGAGGGGAACTTTCAAAATTTAAAGCAGACACCTCTTTCCCGCCTTCTGACCTATTAACCCGTCGACCTCCGATCCCTTTGCCTTCCGTCGTTGTCGTTGCCACTGCGACACCCGTCGTCTCGGGGTTTCTGTGTTTACGGTAAATGTTTCTGCAACAAAACTCGGTTTTAACGTGCCATTCCTATGCCCAACACGAGTAAAATTTAATGGTTATCACTATGTCAAGCATAAATAACCTGCTGTTGAACCCCAAGCACCTTCTCGCAGTACAGAGAGAGACAGGACATAGAGCCATTGTCTATAGTTTGACTTGTGGTTATATTAACTCCTATAATGAGAGAACGCGTTAACGCACTTTGCGTATCTGACGCAATTTCAAAGTCACGCATTTCTCTTTTGACACTGCGTAAGACATACGGTTGAGTTGTTGTAGTGAGAATAGTTATCCGCTATCCGGAGGGCTTCGCCGTGCACGTGGGACAGTCTATGCGTGTGTGGATTAGGCAACGAAAAAATAAACAAATGGAAATTAAAATAAACATTGTTTTTAAACGATTGTTACCACAGCAAACTAAAACACTTCAATATTACATTTTAAGATTATCAGCAAATAAAATAACAGTGTAATAAAATGCACGGATCCGAAGTGAAAATTATAGTGTGATGGGGGCAGCTATCACGGAGACGGTTTTGGCCATCACGCTCACAGCCACAGCGTGCACCGGGGGCGGTATGGGTCGAGTACTGCCAGCGACACGTGGCTGTGGCGCACTGTGTCATCTTATAGCGTGCTGTGCTAGGCTCACTCTTTATAAACGTTTCTATATCCTTCTAGGATAGTTGCAGATACTAACAACTAACATATTCGGATTCTACTTGATAAACCCTTTCGGTAGATACTAAACTCACCCAACGTCTTAATAGATTATGTTAGTTTGTAGGCATATTTCTTATCTTTATCTATTCACCTTAGCTAGTTTAACTGCCTTTTAACGTAATTATCTTTATTTCCTTCTCACTCTTCTTAACTTTCCTTAACACTAACAGGAAGAGCAAAGCGCACTCTAGTCACTGTATATTTTCATGTCCTTGTAGGTATATTCTTTCACTTTTTATTCTAAATGTTGTATGTGTAAGAAACACAAAATGAGGTATCCACCTCACTTCCACCCGCCAGCTTCTGCCGTAGCTGACAATGGCTCCGCTGTGGCCCGCTCCCACCCGGTAAAAGCGGGGTGCGTGCCGGACAAAGCAGAGTCCCGAAGCAGGGTGAAGCAGGAGGAGGAGGAGGGAAAAGATGTAGCAAAACAGTAAAGTGCAGTAAACCGTGGGGTGGCGGAGCATGTAGGGCGGCTGTTCTTCTCAGCCAAAATGAAACAGCTTTTCGAGCTATAGCCTGTTTCATGTGGTTATTTTCTTTTAGAATAACCAGGAATAACTGACACAGTGATGTTATACAGTTGACGGAACTAGGTCTAGGCATGTAAAAGGTATTAGCAAAGCTTGTAAACTTAATTACTATTCTTGACTTTGTACAGTATCCAGACTTTGTGACACTGGCTAATATTGCCCTTACCATTCCTGTTCTGTTCCTCGCGACCGGGTGTATAGTGTGCACAACTCTGTCCAAACTTCTGGACGGGCAAGGCTGACAGATACGGCAGCTGAGAACAGCAGAGTACCAATGGAAGGTCCGACCATCTCGGAATGCAATGTTGTCATTGCACAAGCGTGCGCACTCTTTAGTGCTCGTGCAGACAGTCGAAAATAGGTGAATATTCAAGAAGCTATAATATAAAGCCGAATTAATGTGTGTGTGTGTGAGAGAGAGAGATACAAATCCACACACCTGAACCGATCTATACCAAATTCGCCACGCGAGTTCCTTTTTACACGCAGATGGTCATATGCCATCTTTCTACCCTGTAGCTAGGCCTAAACAAAAATGAAATAAAAAATATGACGACGCACTTACCACGTGTTCGCGGCTGTGAGGGTGCAAGGGAGATCACCAAAGTTCCCTTTCGTAGGAAGTACTTTTTCTTGCCTCGCTTGACAACAGGGAGACGGTAGGCAAGGGTACGGGTTAGGGAAGAGATACAGGTTAGGGATGGGGGTTACAGAAGGGGTAGGAGTGGGCGGCGTAGGAAAACGCCGGGCAGCGCCGGGTTCCCTGGCTAGTAAGCTATAATACTGACATCATTTTTAATGCACGCAAAAATATGGGTCTCGCGCATTTTTGCTCAGGCTCTGCGTATGATGTACGCAATTTCGGAAAACCTACCGCGATCCCTGTATAACTACAGGATCTATATTGACCCCTACTATTAGGGGCTGTCTATATAGATAAATAAATTTATTCTTATAAAGTGCATTGTTTACTCCATTCATGGGATTTGCTGGTCGTATTAGTTCCGATGGGCAACACACAGTCTGAGTTGCTTGTACTCTGTCTGTCCTTGTTTACATGTGTGTGGGCACATGAGAGATTAATGAAGACTGCTTCTTTTCTAGTGGGAACTAACCCATTCAAGTTTAAAGGGACTTGCATGTGGTAGGTTAATCAAAGCAGACGTCCCTGGCAAAGTATCCCTCATTTACACTTGTTTCTATTCCGCTCAGAGTTGTTGCGTGTGGTGAAGGAGTAAAGGTGGGCTATTACTGTACGATATAATCTCTTAAAGAGGTCATCCAAGCTTGTCATGAAGAGAGGAAGAGCTTTGTCTCGCACCCCTTGAACACCACACGGGTCTCAACCAACTAATGTATGTCGCTGTGTAACAGTATAACCTTACACGCCACATGTGCCCGTAAGCGACTTCAGAATGCTGACATACATGTGCTTGCCATAGCAGCCCGAGGCGCGACTGGGGTGATGACCGTAAGGTACATACGAGTATAGAAAACACATGTGGTTTAACTGGGTGTTTAAATTGAACGAGTTCTTTTGTTAGTGATGTACAACGGCAGTCAATTTGGACAATACGTATATAGGATACAATACAATGCATCAAACTGTTTCTATAAATGCTCACATGTGCTCCTTCTAAAGTAGATTCGAAATATTGTTAAACTGCCTAAGTTGACTAAATTAAGGCGTCCGCTTCCGAGGCGGGAAGTCGATGGTTCGCTCCCCAGCCGAGTCATACCTAAGACTTAAAAATTAAAAAATGGCTCGGTGTCAGTATAATGTGACTGGATGAGACTGAAGCCTGTGTTGTGACAGCAGTCCCACGTGTGGCAGCACGTAAACTTGTCTCAAGCAAAACGCTCCTGATATGCACCTCGTTTGTGGCGGGACGTTAAGCTACAAAAACTAAACCAAATCTTGTTACCCGAACCCGACTGTCCGACAGCGTTGTATCATGTTAAAGTACAGGAACAGCTTGCCTGAGACCCAGTGGACTGAACCCCCCCCCCCAAGAAAACACAGCCAAACAAATAAAACAGAGAGGAGAAGAAGAAGTCTTTGACAACAGCATCCTCCTGTCCCAGAGATCACAACAGGGGCATACTGAGATTTGGGTATCTCGGCTTCATAGGCCGCTATTGCAGAATGTTCCTTTTTAGCTCTGTCCTCTTAATACAAGATCGACATTGCGGGTTATAACGCCTACAATGGTCTGGTGGTAAAGTGCTTATGCCTGTAACGAAGGCGATCGTGGTTCGACTTCCGTGTGCCTTGTGTGTGTGTGGGGTGGGGGTGGTGGTAGGGGTGGGGGGTGTAAAGTACTTGTACTAATGCTCTGCATAAAAACCTGCATTGACTGCCTTTACTTAAAGACTCTCGGACTTCCGCTAGGAGCAAAAGCACCTCGCATTACATTTCCGTACAATGAGAAAAGTCTGATGGCCGTAAAGCCTCCGTGGCCAATCACTGGGTGACCTGGGCCTGGTTGGCGCTCTGTTCCCGTGCCCATGCGGGATGTGCTGTGTATTGGTTCAAGTCGAGCAAATCGGCCTTATAAGCAATACATTAAATATCCAAGCTTAAGACCAACAAATTAAATTATGCTTCATGATCGACCGGTGAAAAACCCGGAAATACTGCTTTGCAGCAAAAGTGGATGTGAATTGTAGAATTAAACCTGTAAGAATCCCATAGTTAAACGTCCGTACCTGGTTTTCCTGCCTCCCCGTGCCCCACCACATGCCCGTTTTTTCCCCACTGTCACATATGATTTGTCACAAACCTTATTTATCTGCTGAACAGAAACATTCATTGCATACACACGTAATCGTAGATCTATACACTTCAATTGCAGGATTGTTTTTCTTTTAATAACTGGAGTGGAAAAACGCATCTTCGGAAAACAAGCAGGTATGTAGCATTTCATTGTGATGTCGAAAGATCTCTGATAATCAAATCGTTTATCTTGATCTGTTACTTTTCCAGTACCGACATTGTCCCGCGTGTTACACTTTGACTTTATTGTGACTGAGGCTTACAATGCGCAGCTAGTGCAGATGCTTATAAAAGCATAACCTTTGTTATCCTTTGGTCATTTTAGGTCTCCTATACTCTCGCAGAGAGATGTGTCTGCTTGGAATAAATAATTCCTTTAACTTAATTTTTCGTTGGGAGTTCGATCTCCGTCTAATTTTTCCTTTCCTTTCCTACCCCCCCCCACCCTCCCCAGTGCTGGTCTCGCACAGTCACGATCTCACGGTGTTTCCAAGATGGCGACAGAAGGAGGCCCTTGGCCGAACACGAAGGACGACTATGAACTCCAGGATGTTATTGGTGAGTTTAATTTATAAATTAGCCACGTGAAATCTCTTATTTGGCTTTTAAAACTGTTTCTTGTTTGCTACAGGGTCATAATAAGAAAAAGATCTAAGTAGTTGGTTTTATTGGTGGGCGACGCTTTTCTCTCTCTTTTTTTTTTGGCGTGTTCACCGTGGCGTGTTGGACAGTTAACTTTATCCATCGTGCCGCGATTCTGATCTTCATAAAACTGTTTAATCCGTATAGGTTACAAATACTGCAATGCACCAGTGAGCTCAGTTGAAAGATATTTGCATTTTTTGTGAGGATTTTAATTTACTGTAGATAAACCTGCTTCAGTGCTGCTATGCGTAGAACTAGCTGCCAGCAACTAAGAAGTTGCCGGCAGCCGGTTTGACAGACAGGCACGGCCTCTTAAGAGGCCAAGACAGCCGTTAGTTTAAGACAGATCCATTCCAGACACTGTCAGAAGAGGATATTTTTCAAAGCTGCGAATGGCTTCGGTCATGTGCCACTGTCAGTTACACATGTATTGGTGGTTTTGATTTGTAGATGGGCAGAAACCAAAAAGCTCAAGCTGGGAACTGAGAGTGCAGTGATATTGGTATTAATGTATAACTATAAGATACCATTTCAAGAGTTGGTCATGGTTCAGTGACGACATCGGATCAGTTTTATTTGTGTTCCATAGAAAAATCAATAAAAGACTAAATCTAAAATGATTATTTTCATAGCAAACAAAAACTTGCTTTATTTAAACCAAACAGAATTTCTATTGGAAGCAGATTCAATGATTCGTACCTATACTTTTTTCGCCAGTGAGCTACTGGAGAAGAATAGCAGTGAGCAAACGCTTTCTTCTGGCTACTTTATTAGGAACAATTGACTGTACAGAATACATAGAACTTCTAATTATTTTGAGTAGAAACAGTTTGCAGTACCAAATACATAATTAGAGCAGAGAAGTGAAACATGGGGAACCTGAAAGTAATAATTAAATGGGAGAAAGTCTGCTTTCTTGGATAAAATGAAAAAAAATTCCTTGAAGGTATCCCTTTTTTTAATTGGGTGTGGGGGAGAGCAGCCATCTTTTTCTTTGTCACTTCCTTCTTTTGATCCAAAGCAAGCATTTATAAGTAATATTAAATCTTCCAAGTCCCATTGATTATACTTACCAGTTACCTGATATGAGTGTGTTTATAATCAAAAACAGAGCTATGTGACAGCAACAGGAAGAAAATGGAGGCAAGCTAAATATTGGATCAGATGATGTGAACATTTTGGGCCATTCCCCCTTGACCAGGACATAACACATACAACATACACAAATATTGTAAACATAGACCATAAAATATGAACTTGGATGAGTTCAAGACAGAGAAGGACAAGGAGAGACTGGTTAAAACTTTTAATAAAAGTGGCCGCAACTTGGAAAGGATGAACAGAAAGAGGAAGGAGGAAGGGGGCAGTAGAGGAACAGAGGGACTGGGCTGTTGGACTGAGACCTCAAGGATGTAACTTGTGAGGGGATAGGGTAATGGGAGTGTACTGTAGGGACTTTCAGAAAGAAAGCCTTGGGTTTTGCTAACTTGATTAATTTGTATTTTTCTATACTTCCATCATTCTCCCGCTTCCCGTGTATCTCCACACTTCCCAACACATCCACAGAAGTGGTTCAATGGAAAGGGTGGTGGAGAATAATTTATGGTGTCTTGCACTGTTGTTTTGTCTTGTGCCATTTACCTCTCTTGCAAGTAAGTGTATGTGTGAGAGTGAGAGAGTGTTTGTGTGTGTGTGTGTGTGAGAGAGAGAATATCCATATGTAGACATTGATGTACTTATCCTTAGTTTTGTTTTTATTTGAAAGCAAGTCAGAGAATCCATACATACAGGTATAATAACATATGTAATAAAATATACTTGATCTTGGTTTTGTAATGGACGCAGGGAGGTAGTCAGTGAGAAGAGTTTAGTCATGCTAAAAACTGCTATTCAAACTTGGGAAATGTTTTTGCTGTCTAATGCTTCAGGTGCTGGGGCAACTGCAGTTGTGCAGGCAGCTCTTTGCAAACCCAGGAAGGAGCGCTGTGCCATCAAGCGAATTAACCTGGAAAAGTGCAACACCACTGTGGAGGAGCTTCTGGTCAGTGGCCCCACTGCTAAATGAAACATTGGGCTTTCTGTAGGCATTAATTCTAAAGGGCAGAATAAAGTCCATTTCTGTTACTTTGTAACTCGCCACTCTTTTGACTTATTATCATCATCTCTTCATATTACTTACATATTTGAATATCATTCCGCAGCACCCATTTTGTACTAAGTGTAGGTTTCCATTAATTCGTGGAAGTTCAATTACAGTTGACAGGTAAAGTCAGTTTTGCAAGTGAAACTGAGCAAAGTGCTTTAAGTTTTAGGGAGTGAGCTTTGGGTAGAATCTTGCAGAATATTTTTTTTAAATTGGCATGCACAGTGACACAGCTGCCTGCTATCCTGAATTTTTCATATTTGTTTATAATTAAGTCAGAAAAAAGGGTCTGCACAGAAATTAAGAACAAAAATTATGAACATCCCAGGTGGTTAGGGATGGTTATAATCTTCCATGATCTTCGTAGAGCCCTTTTAAAAAATTTATTTCTGAAACAAATATGAGAGGAGAAATCCTGGATAGTAGACAACTGTGCAATTATTTATGAGCATCCTGAAAATTAAGACATGGCTGCAAAAGATTATTAAAGAAAAATGCCAGTAAAAACAGGCATACATGATCACTGCTTAGCTGCTCTGGTACAATGGAGGCTGCCTTATGCAAACAGTGTAATGACTACTTGGAGCAAAACTTTCTAAAATTTAATGGCATTGTTATAAGATATTTTATGCAGCATGATTCTATCTGCTCTGCTTGTTATTTGCAATTACTACTTTTGTTCTAAGATTATATGTTTGGTCTACATCACTTGATAGAGTTGTGCCTAAGCACAAGTCACATTGCTTATTTTGGTCAACAGAAAGAGATTCAAGCAATGAGCCAGTGTAAACATGAAAATGTGGTGTGCTACTATACATCGTTTGTTGTCAAGGAGGAGCTGTGGGTAGTCATGAAGCTTTGCAGTGGAGGTGAGTGTGTTGGGAGCTTGGAGTACAGGTGTACTAATGTAAGTTAAACAATTTTAACAATCATTAGCAGGCCTACGCGGACTAACTGTAGTCATGGAGCAGAATTATATAGAGTAGGCAGGAGTAAGTCATCATGGCCAGAGTTTTTTTTTTAATTGTGATGGTTTTTTGGTCCCACACCAGATGCCACGATAGTTTTTTTTTCTTTTCCACTACTACCCGCCATTGTATAGGCAGGCCTATTTAGTTTAGTCTTAGACTATATGGTGTCACCTCCATGCTTTTGACATACCGGTTGTGTGAAAGACTGATTATAGAGCTGCCTGCCAGTGTTAGACATGCACATAGTGGCCAGCACATGTGCCCAAGTCACTGTGTGAAATGGCCTGCTCGCAAGACCTAATGGCAAGTACAGTGCAGCATTGCTCGCTATGGTGAGTGAAATTTTTTAGATGACTGAAGACAAATATATAAAGTTAACAGCAGAGGAACTGAGCCAAGCTACAAACAACAGACACAGACAGTCAACAGTTTCGGGGCATTACACCTTGGTCAGGACAACACAAACAGATAAAGACAAAAACAGATAAAGACAAAGAAACAAAAACAGGCACTTGGCTGAGTGAAGGCAAGTGGGTCGCACAGCATGGAACGAAACTGCTGGGACAGGATAGACTTCAAATGTGGCTTGAAGGGAGGTTGTGCATGTAGCCAATCAGAATCAGATCATCACCCTCCTCTGCAGTTCCAGCCAATCACATGAGTTGATTGACTGAAAACATAATCTTACTCATGAGTGTTGTGCAGAGCGTGCCCAACCTGTGTCCACCCCTGGACTATGAATCCTGCTCACTAACCAGTCACATACTCTTAAATTATTAGTTTGAATTTGAGGCAGATGCCTGACTTTCGCTGGTGTTTTACTTCACTCTGTCTAGGCGTGTGATATTTGTCTGGCAAGACATTGCCAGCAGAGGTTTCTTTGTCAGGCAGTGGGTTCAACTGCACTTAAAAGTATGTGAAGGAATATGGAAGATGTTTTCTTGCTGGAGACATTCTCAACATCTTTCCTCAGTAGGGTTTGGCAGCACTGGAGGCTAATGGGCTGTTCCAATAGCTTTCAGGGAGCTAACTCTGGCATCTAGCCACCAGGTGGCGAAGTGCTAAAGGCGCAGCAATAGGCAGCTTGCTTTGTTGACATCAGTAACTAAGCAAAGTTCTTTAAATATTTTGTTTATCACGAACTTAAATATTCATGAAATGGCAATAAATTATGGAAGCTGGACTATAGACAATTTAAAAACTAAACTTTGACGACTAAATGGGAAGGTGTCTGAGCAAATAGATCTGATGGTGAGGTAAGTCAAGATCTATTCTAGGCCATGAAATTCACTGTAGACCCTTGTCCCTATTAATACTAATACCAGTTACTGCTTCGGGGCTTGCTTCCCACACTGCCTTTATCCACAGTTACCTAATCATTTTGTTTTGAGGGAATTTGAATCCTTGTGGCCTGCTGCCCTTGTACATGACATATATATATATTTGGCACTTATACAGTATTGCCAAATGGTCACAAATCTCATCGTGCGGTGTAGATCTGTTGACGTAGGGCATTTTTATGCCTTTAGCAATTTTGCTGGCTGGTGGCTTGGTCAAGGCTGTGTCAAGGACAAGAACAGCCCATTCTTTCTCTGGTTCTTTCCTCACCACAGTCTAGCTGCTGTCACCATTGGAGGCTGACGTCTTACAACTTGTGACACGTAGGTCTCTGGGATGTCAGAGACAACAAACATTTCAGACCCGCTCACTAATGTGAAGAGGGTGAATCTCTTTCCTTGATACCATGCTAAAGTTTGGCTTTGGTGCTCACCTTTTTAAACTCAGGTCATTTAAAACCCTTGCATAATACCTCCCTCCCCAACTTCACCCTTAGACATGCTTTTTTGAGGCACTTGGTTGAGTGTTTCATTTGACATTTAATGATGGACAAGAAGGAAGGTTAATTTCTTTTACCAATAAAATTAGTTTTTTCATGTTACCAATACCAGACGCCATAATGCTAAGTTCCTTCCTTATCTTTATTTTACTCACATGATTGCATGCACAGGAAAAATATTCTGATGTTTATTGCTGATCATGCAAAAACCATGACTTCAGATACCTCTGAATGGCACATGGGAAGTAAAGCTGGTGAAATTTTTCCCTACCTGGCAGAAAGTACATTATTTTATATTGGGAGAGAACAGCCTATGAGGTGGGTGTATTATAGCAATAAAATCCTAAGGGTCAAGAGATGTGGTAGATATGAAATAAACTAGTTTTGCTGCTAAAATGACTTTTTATAAGGTAAGAAAGACACAGGGAAGTAAGGCTAGATATCTAGACAAAAGTTAATAACCTCTAAAACTTCGGTGTTAGTCACCAGCACGTATCCTCACCTCATGTACAGTCAGTTACAAATGGGCATGTAAACCTCTTGACATAGCTGTGCTGGACATCACAAGTATAAGAATGTTACAAACGTGCATGATAAAATGTTGCTGCACAGGTTCCATGTTAGATATCTTAAAGGCAAGGATGCGAACCGGGAATTTTAAGAATGGGGTGCTTGATGAATCGACCATTGCCACTGTCTTGAAAGAAGTCTTAAAGGGACTGGAATACTTTCACAACAATGGACAAATTCACAGGTAGATATGAATTTTTATCTTCTTTTATCTTTTGTTTTTAACTTGTTTGTAAATACTGTTGAAATCTACAGACCACAATAAACTACTTTTTCTTAAGATTTTAAAACTCTATTTTATGTTTAAAGTTTACAAAACAAGGCCAAGCCTACAATAATTGTACGTATATCATTTGATCAACACAGCTCGGAGATGGAACAAGAACAGATAACACTCTAATGGCTGTGGATTTTAAAGGGAACACCACAACTTGACAGTATTTATATGTAGCTGCACTGCCATGCTGAAGCTAATGCCCCTCCACAAACTAGGTGCATATCAGGACGGTGTTGCTGAGACAAGTTTACGTGCTGTCGCACGTGGAACTGCTGTCGTAACACAGGCCTCGGTCCCACCCAGTCACATTATGCTGACACCGGGCCAACCGGTCCTAGTACTGTTCCCTGTAGTTACAGGCATCTGGCAGGGCAGCTGCTATTCTTCGGTATGACTCTGACAGGGTGTGAACCACCAACCTTCCACCTCGGAAGCAGATTCAGCAACCTCAAGCATTTTTGAAAACCACATTCAGGCGTCAGGTTGCATACACCTGACTTAGATCTCAAAAAGCACATAGATTTGTAAATTGTTACCAGTCTTTGGTAGGCATGCATTTAAGTTATGTAATGGGTAATTTTTGTAAGTCTGTATTTAAATAAAGCAAGCGATGGCTGATTAGAGAGGGAACACGTAACAGCAAAGAAACTGAGCTGAGGTAGTTATTAAAACACACGAAGTTAACACTTTACAACATTACCACTTCATTATCCAGTAGGCTTCACTCTGGGTTTTTGTTCTTTTATCCACACAAAAAAAGAAAGAATAAAGTGAAAACAGTCTTGCAAAGCCCTCGGTATCGAGGGAGTTCAACCAAAGCCAGCAACACATCAGACAGTAACCAGCATCCTTATGTATTCGCACATTTGTTGTTTTATTGGCACCCTTTGTTTGGTATTTGAGACATCACATACATCGCAGTTAACTTGCACACACAAATGTTTGGCACAATGACGCATCTATCCATAGCTTTATACAGTACTTTCATTACCAGATTTGTTTGTATTATTATTTGTCATTTTGTACCCTTTCTTTTTCTTTTTCAGAGATATCAAAGCTGGAAATATACTGTTTGGGGATGATGGCTCTGTGTATGTAGCAGGTGAGAGAGCTTTTCGTGGCTTACTAAAATTAAAGTACAGTTGTGGCAGTTACAAGGATCCTGTTTGAAAGCTGTGATTGAGCTGCTTATATTAGATATTTTCTTAATTCTAAGGTCTTGCAGCTGTTTGTAGCAAGTAAGAATGTTTTTCCAGCTGTGCTGTTGTGACTAAAATAACATAAACATGTTTATTTAATTAGCATAATTACACGACAGCAATCAGATGCCCCTGTTTGCCTTAACTGAGATCGAAGCACTTTCAATGAACTGGGTGATTGAAATGGGATGTAAGATTTTTCTTTAAATTCAATTTGTTTGAATATTTTACAAGGCAACACTAGTTATAAAGTGAAATAAGGGGTGTACAATATGTAAAGTCAAAATCTGTTACTTTTGTTTACTTTGTGTATAATAATAGGATTTATGAGGTGGCAATTCTTACGAAGTATTTCAAGATGCACACACTCAGCCACATGCGCACTCACAATACTAGACAGGCATGTATACAGACGTGCATACAGACACTGGTACACATAAGCTACTCCCAAGTAGGCATGAATAGGACAGAATGAAAATGTATTATAGAAGAGAGAAGCAGGTTTTCAGAGATCTTCGAAAATGAGAGTGTAGGTAGCTTGTGGATGGAGAAAGACAGTTCCAGGTCAGGTATTGTTAAAACTAGTTTTTTAGTATCTTTACAAAAATGAGCCTGCATCGTGAGGTAACAGCAAAGATTAGACAAAAGCTTGTGATGTTTTTTTGTTTTTGTTTTGCCACAGATTTTGGTGTGAGTGCATGGTTGGCCACTGGTAAAGACATGACACGTGATGCTGTGAGACACACTTTTGTCGGCACTCCTTGTTGGATGGCACCGGAAGTGATGGAACAGGTGGGGGATATTGTGAGCAGCCTGCAGACTGGGAGAGAAATACAAGGGTAGCTGGCTCAGGAGTTGAAAGCTTCTCTATGGGTTACCCATGTCAATGCTGTAGCATAGTATTTTTACATGTATAATTATAGAGCAGAACTGGCGGCAAATCTTCCATGATCATGATTAAAAACAAGGGAAGTGAACCAAGCTAGAACAGGACAAAGACAATCTACATGTTTTGGGGCACTACCCCTTTCTCGACACAAAAATGACGAAAAAAAACTGAAAAGACATGGCTGCGACTGATGTGTGGCGTGCAGGCTGGGTCATAGGAAAATGACCAAGGGACAGGGAGCAAGAGGGGCAGCCAAATTGCAAGCTGGGGAGGGAAGGGTGGAGTGGGTGGGGGGGGAGAGAGAAGCGAGGGTGAGAGGGGGTTGGTGTATGAGAGAGTGGGAAAGGGAGGGAGAAAAAGTAATGGGGAGGGTGGGTGTAGAGAGAGAAGCGAGGGTGAGAGGGCGGCAGTGTATGAGAGGGTGGGTGTAGAAGAGAGAGAAATGAGGGTGAGAGGGCGTCAGTGTGAAGACCAGTAAAGGGAGAAAGAAAAAGTAATAGGGTGGGTGTAGGAGAGAAGGAAGCGGGGGTCAGAGGTTCAGTTCCTTCGTTTTTAATCTGGATTTTCCTCCAGGCTGCAGTCACTTGTTTTTCTGTTCCATGATCATGCTGCGATGGGTCTTTTCTTAGTAAAGGATAGTAGAAGAGCAGAGTAGTGATTAGTTACATAAATGTCACTTCTTGGAGTTTTTATTGAATCGGTTCCAACATTCCATTCTTGCCATCATGTCTACAGTAGTACTAGTAGCATTTAGTTCTGTCTGATTATTTGAACACAACTCTCTCAGGTCACAGGTTATGACTTCAAAGCAGACATCTGGAGCTTTGGCATCACGGCCATTGAACTGGCAACTGGCACAGCTCCCTATCACAAGTATCCTCCCATGAAGGTAACTGGTTTATTTGTTTGTGTAGGTCTAGACAGCAGAGTTATCTCGTTCTTTGTCCTCCATTCATTCATCATCCATGCATGTTAGTGATTTATTACTGTTGTCTGTGTCACTTCTCACAGTACTGTTATCTGTGTATCTGGTCATAATTAAATTATATCTTGTCACAATACTGTACCATGACCCAGAGTGCTAAATTCTCAAGTCAGCGATCCCTAATTGCATATTAAAAACAAAAAAGTTTGACAGCATACCCCTGGTAAGGCTCCTCTGCTAATGCCCATACCCAGTGCACCACAGGTGCTCACTAATCACTAGCCAATTCAAGATGACTTCACCAAGCAACGGGGTCGCATCGTGACTATTGGTATTTTTTAGATTTTTTATTTTGTGCATACAGTAACCACATTCGACACCAAACGGTAATATTTAATCTTTTCCAATAAAAATTCTTTAAGAATTTTAAAGTCCAAGAATTGATCTTTCCAAACATAGTATATTACTGCAAATATCTTAGTTTATTAGCAATTTTTAAAAAAATGCCCATATCTGTGTGCCATCGACGTCATGCATAGATCTATGACATATGAGTGCAAAGAGTTAAGCCTGGCCCCAAGTGCCAGCCCAGAAGTGGCCTCAACACTGACCCTCCCCCAACAGCACCCCCATTGAAGGGGCCATGCCATTGAATCCCCTGCACCTGTGGCTCGTCAGTCTGGTTGGCCACAGTGCCAGGGTGCAGAGTGTGAATCTGATAGAGTTGAGCTTGCTGTGGGACGTACGTCCTGCTCCTCTGGCGCATACACCTCCTCTCTTCCGCCTTCCTTTTCCCTTGCATTTGGCCTGAGTTTTTGGTGACCCATTGCCTTTGTCCACGGTTCTTGCCCCGTCCGACCCTGACTTTGTCAGTTGTCTGGTCTGAGCATAGCTTGAGTACGGTGCTGTGTGCTTCTTTATGGGGCTCCAACTGTTCCTCAGGCTGCAGGCCGGCCAGTCTCACACTGGATCTCAAATGCTATCTGGCCAGTGTACGCTGCAGTGGAAACGTGTGTGGGTGCATTGGGGGGGAGCCTCACTACCCTTTTCCACGGCTTGAACATACAAAGTGAGGGCTTGGGTTGCCTCTTTGGCATCTCGGTCGTTTGCACTTAGTGGCATTCTTCAGGCAGCCTATTGAGGCGTCTCTCTTATCATGGGGAGGATGGTTGCTTTGGTCACTTTGAATTGGCCAGTGAGTAGTGCGCATGGGTGGCGTATCAGGTATGCTTATATGTGGCGGGGCCTTACCAGGGTTATGTTGTCAAACATTTTGTTTGGAAGGTGCAGTTGGGATCATTAATTTAAGAATTTAGCACTCTGGGTCATGGTAAGTATTGCTAAAGAAACACAAATTTAGAACAAAAAATGTGTATTATTAGAGAGATGCCGAGCATGTGGCTTACATGGCCCCTGATTTAAATGCTGTCCCACTCCTTTGTCGACAAGTTGTTTTTCAGTAAAAATGGCCACAGCTCAGTCATTGAACAATACACAGCAGAAATGATGAGGCATGGAACAGTTCAAAGTCCAGCACAAAGTGGGCACAGTCAAAACCAAAGTGTGGTAGAGAAGCACAAAATGCTGAGCTATGTAGAGGAAATATAGCAGACACCTCCGCTCACCAGCACAGGTGGTTCATTGATGGCAGACATGAAGCCATGATGGCAGACAAGCAGAGAGGGTATTTCTGGATGATAGGGAGTGAGGCCCATGTTGCAATGGCTATTGTAGCATGACTAGGCAGGGTGAGGTCCCCCAATGCTACGTGGGTAACAGGGAACACAACGGATAGTCATGGCATGCAGTAAAACTTCACAAAGAAACCAGTGATACAGCAGACAGGTTCATCCAAATTATCTTTTTCTGGAAAACTGATTTTCTTATTGAACCGTTGCTGATTGCTTATTGCGTAAAATAGTTGTTTTGAATGTACAGTTTTGCTGAGATTCTTATATATTATGGTAGTGTAGAATTATGTTGCAGACTGAAGGATCATACAGATTTATA
>SMGT01016295.1:58907-80492 GCA_004794575.1 Lanistes nyassanus
GATTGTATGAACTCTCTTGTACCATGGGGCGTGATCGATTGTATGAACTCTCTTGTACCATGGGGCGTGATCGATTGTATGAACTCTCTTCTACCATGGGGCGTGATCGATTGTATGAACTCTCTTGTATCATGGGACATGATAGATTGTATGAACTATGTGTGTACGTCTATCAAGGGTCTTGATAGATTATATGAACATTCCTGTATCCTGGGGTGTGATAGTATGCACTCTCATTTTGCAGAGAAGAATATATTTCTACAGATCTCATTGTTCCCAACTTATTAACCTACTATGTTGGGTCCCTATTCACACCCCCTCACCATTTCCAACTGATAGAAAAAGGTCACTAACTCTAACTCAAGTCAGTAGTGTGAACAGTTGAAGGTTGTCCCATGACCTGTTTTTAAGTCATTTTGAGACCCAGCCTTTTTTGTGGGGCAGCAATGTGAGGGTAGTGGCCATCTTGACTTTTTTTCCATCACCTCAGGTACCCATTCTCAACTGGGGGAAGGTTACCCCACTCTTGGGGGGGGGGGTGTGGTGCAGCACATGAGTATTGAACTAGTGTCTTGGGGTTCAGAATCCAGCACTCTAACCACTTGGCCGCCTGCTTCCCTGTAATCAGTAATATAGCCCAAGGAAAATTAAGTTTTTCCTTTTACTACTACAGTGTACTTTGTTTTGGTTCAGTAGAATTTTACAATGTGGCTGACTAGTCCCTATAAAAGTAAACTAAAGAATGATAAGCAGTTTTCACTGGATAGACAAGCCTTTATATATCATGTGGTGCATGACCCAAAAGACAGCAATTTATTGCCAAGGTCAGTAGAGATGCTGGGAGATTGCACATGGCCTTCCCATTCTGGTCTCTGCTACCCAGTGTGGACAGCAGCAGGAGAAGTGAACGCAGTTATTCTGGTCTCTGCTACCCACTGGAAATGGCGGCAAGCAGAAGAGAACACAGTTTTTTAATGCTGACTTTTTTCTAGTTCCAGTTTTTGTTTCTGAGACTCCTGGTGATTTTGTGCAAAACCCCAGTATAGAGGCTGTTGCACACAAACTCTTGTGTGTCATCGGGCTTACAGACTGACTGTCACCATGATTGATCATTTCTTGCTGTGATGACTTGAATCTTTCTTCATACGTTCTGTGTTGGGTCACTAAGTGTCGTGGTCTACATGAACAGCAGGGTACATCATCGGAAACTCAGCGAAGACTGCTGGGGACATGACTATCCACAGAAATGGTTGAGAAGAGTAGAGGAGTCGTTACTGTAACCAGACTAGACAGGAGTTTCACCTGATAAAGATAGATGCAGTGTAGGAAAAGATGATGAAAGAGCACGGAAAAGACGGGGACAATGTGGGGACTCTACCTTTGGGTTTGGTAAAGTTTTCATTTGGTGTAAGTGGGATTTTTTAAAAATTGTACATATTTTATGGACCGTATGTGTGTACGTATATACAAAAGCATAATTACTGTTGAGGTATCTTGGCCCCTCCGACTGGACAAGGCCATAATAGATGGGGTTTGGGTGTGTTTTTGAGAGGCTGACTCATTGCTTTTCATTTCTTAATGTTTATACAGGACAAAGAATATTTGCGGAAGGCTTTGATGTCTGATGGCCCACCATTCAAAACACAGAAGGTGCCGTAAGCATGAGCTTACAGTTTTTTCACTGTTTAATCAATAGAGATAGTGAAATATCTCAGAAGCCCTGGATCAGATTTGTTTTTACATATAAATACGTAACACAGTAGCTTAGTAATATTGTTAGATCAAATCTGAATTCTACAAGTATTTCATGCATGCATGTCCTTATGTCTCAGTGTCTTCTGCATTTGCACTCTCTGGCATGCACAAGCTTGCTTACGCTACATATGGAGTAAGCTGTGACACTGCACAGCTGTAGACTGATGTGTGTCAACTGTGATAAGGGTTGCGGGTTGTGTCCTCCTGTGATAGGTGAAACGTGTGCCGGGCTCCAGCGGTCGCCTTCACAAGACGCAAGATGGAGGGTGGGAGTGGTCTGATGATGAGCTCGATGAGAACTCCGAGGAGGGACAGGCAGCGGTGTCCACAGGCCGGGTGAGTCCCGCTGCTGTGTATATTGGTGTGGACTGCATTCACCTGCGCTTTGGTTGCCTGTAGCTACGTGCTTTTGTTTGTTTTCCGTGGACATTGTCATGTGGACATTACCGATTGCTGTTAGTTGTACTAGTGTCAGGAAGACTGCAGTGAACTGTAGTAGCCCTGAATGTATTGCAGTTGTGTGCTTTCTCATAGAATGGCAGCAGCTTCTGTAAAAGGAAAAGTCTTATAGTGCTCATCCCCACCAGTTGAATTTTGCTCCAGTCTAAGTGAACATGTATCATCAGAAATCGAACACTTCAAATTGTCCTGAATCTAAAAACATGTCTTTGAGGAATGGTAACTGGTGCATGCAAAGCAAACCAAAGATTCTTTAGTGAATGTGTGAAATCTAATTGTTTTTTTTTAAGTGACTGGTACTTCTTAAACTATGGTTGACAGTAATACTAATGTATTTTGGCAGTGGACTGCTGTATGCAGCTGTTAGATTTCTAGCCATATATATATCATGCTGTGCCAACGTATTCCTCCTTCCAGATGCTTTACCAATGTTTTGCATTTGAACTTATGCTCACACTTTCTGTTGCAAAGATCAGAATTTTGTGTTATTTAAAAATGTCTCCTATACTAATCCCTGGGATTTTGCAGGATGTTATGGGAATGAGCTTTTTATTTACTTTTTTTTTCTTGATGGGTTATGCTATTAACTTCTCCTGTCTGGTGTGTGAACACATGCATGCCCTGGTGATGCTGCTGGCACTTTTTCATCGTTGGATGGCCTATTTCGTTGCAGTCTCCCAGGGTGAACATTCCACCAGATGAGGTGAGTTTTGCAGGCTTGAGGACTGACCTTAGGCCAACATTTTTCTTACTGACCTGCACTGTCCGCATCTCAGATGATGCATGTCATTGAAGCAGATTGCACTCCCTCCTCTCCCCCCTCAGCGCATCTTTCAACAAAGGAAGCTTTTGCATCTTGCAGTGATATTGTTTGTGATCTTTTCCAACATTAAGGTCATGCTGTTTGTAAATTTTACAGAGGTTAAGATTGAGTTGCTTGTGATCTTTACAATTATTAAAATCAAATGTTTTGTGAAGGAAACATTAAGATTGCACAGTTTGTGACCTGTACCAACATATGGGCTTGCAGTTAGTGCAGTAGATGCATCTGTTAAAGGTGTATGTTGTGGTTTATTTTAACATGATGTGTAGAATTGATTAATCTTGACCTGAAAATTCTAACCATTTGTTGGGTGGTGGCACTTGTATGATGCATTATGGCATATAGTTATGTGCATTACAGATTTTAGTTTTATTAAAGGGAGAAATTTCTTCTTATGCCATCGTGTGACCACAATGACAGCCTGTCAGAGGCCAGGCATCAATGCATCTCATGCAGTTCATGACACACTGTTGGCATAGAAAAATTTCTTTTTAAACTTTGCTATAGTTTTTACACATGCCTGTCGGGGGGGGGGGGTATTTGTTGCTTAACGTCCAGCTGCAAACTAGGTGCATATCAGGACGGTGTTGCTTAGACAAAGTTTACATGCTGCCACACATGGGACTGATGGCGCAACACAGGCTTCAGTCCCACCCAGTCACATTATATTGACACCGGGCCAACCAGTCCTAGTACTGTTCCCTGTAGTGCCAGGCGTCTGGCAGGGCAACTACTAGATTGCCAGTTTTTAAGTCTGAGGTATGACTCGGCCAAGATGTGAATCGCTGACCTCCCGCCTTGGAAGCGGACGCCTTAACCACTAGACCATCGAGGCGGTCTGCCTGTCAGAAACTAAACCTTGCATCTTTAGAGATAAGGGACTTTCGTTGACCCCAGCACTATAGTAAATCTTTGCTATCGGTATCAGAGAGAGGGAGATGAAAAATAAATCCACGTGTCAGATTTAGACTTTCTGCATATTTGACAAGAGGATAGGTTTCATTAGAAAATCATTAGAGACTTTCATAAAGAAGAGAGTCATTGGTCCTGTGAACCAAGCCAAACATTCTCAAGATTATAGCTGATATATACTGCCATGTAGGTGAGCTGTGGATGAGGAACAGTGCACGTAGCTTGTTTATTGCCGACTTAAAGTTAAGTTGGAGTGCCCACTTCCTGCACCATGTCGCCCCTCGCACTTGGTCAGAAGTGGAGGCGAACTTCCCTTCACCCGTTGGGCTTTGCATGCGGTTACCCTCACTTGGGGATTTTTTTCCTGCAATGTGCTTCCCACAGCACACATGGACGGTGCACCTCGCCATCCACTTTCAGTCTCAGCTGGATGGGTGTGGAGGGCGTTGGCCTTTGCCACCCTCGGCAGCTTAGGGTCTGGTTGTTTCTCAATGCGTCCCTCCTTGCTGCAGTGCGTCCCTCCTTGCTGCAGTGCGTCCCTCCTTGGTGCAGTGCGTCCCTCCTTGCTGCAGTGCGTCCCTCCTTGCTGCAGTGCGTCCCTCCTTGCTGCAGTGCGTCCCTCCTTGGTGCAGTGCGTCCCTCCTTGCTGCAGTGCATCCCTCCTTGCTGCAGTGCGTCCCTCCTTGCTGCAGTGCGTCCTTCCTTGCTGCAGTGCTCAGTTGTATCACGCTGTCCCAGGTCCGCGTTCCCCATCGGGTTCCAACCCGGGACCTTTTCTTCCGGTGGCTTTCCGCTCTTCTCTCTATGAGTTCTGCATGCAGCTTCCCTCTCTGTCCTGACTTGAAAACGGTTTTTCTGGTCATGCTTTCTGGGGTGGAGACAGACGTCCTCCATGTGCACGATGGCTCTTGGTCTCTGTTTTCCTGGTCAGCTTTCTGGTCACAAATCCACACCCTGGTCCTCGATCCTGACTCTGTCAACACCTGACCTAGTCAGTTGGCTGCACCCAGTTTGGGTGTGTACAGACATCGTACACGTTCGCCGCTCAGAGACGCTTTTTCCTTTCCCTGCATTGTGGCCGACCACTAGAGATTCGATCGCCCGTGTGTCTTGCTGGGTCTCACCTTTTTGTGCAGACGTGCTTTCATGCTGACTAAAACAGGGAGCAGACAGAACCCTCCCTGCATTGGCTGCTGCTCGCATGCTTGAGGTTCGGGCATGGGCTGAGTCACTTGCTTCTTAAGCGCATGCACTCCAGGAAGTTTTGCGGGTGGCCTACTGGCACTTAGACGATCCTTCTCTCTCCAAGAGATCTTTCTTCCCGCCAGGACTGATTTTTTTGGGGGGTGGCAGCTGCTGTCGTCATTCAGCACCTCTGGTCAACCCCATCCTCCTAACCCTGGTAAGTTTTTTTGTGGTGGTATCACCCACCTCCATTTTGTGCTAGTCAGCACTTTGGGTCATGGTACAGTATTGTGAAAAGAAAATGCAAATTTCTTTATCTAAATTTGTTTCTTTGGCAATACTTACCATGACCCATCATAGGCCCACCCTCCTCCCTGCTGGTTTGGTTTTCTGGCTTAAGAAGGTCAGGGTGACCTGATCAGTAAGCTGTGTGCATGGGGGCCATGTAGTGTGCACATGGGCAGAGGGGCCTTACCAGGGTTGTATTGGTGGGTATGTTTTTTTTTTTGGAGGGTGGGCTTAGGGATCGCTAATTGAGAATATAGCACTTTGGGTCATGGTAAGTATTGCTAAAGAAACACAAATTTAGATAAAGAAATTTGCATTTTTTTTCATTCTTTCCATCTTTTCATTTCTGTGATGAAGAGATGCTGAAGGAAACCACAAAATGCTGCTTCACAGTATTGAGACACGTGCTCAGAATTATTTTTGCGGTTAGATCTGTGTTCTTTACCCTGACTGGTTCTTACGGTATAGATCAGCCAATTGGCAAGACTGACATTACTACAGGACAGGCAGTGTTTTTTGACAGTTTGTTATCTGCTTCAGAAAAGTTAGTTTGATTTCTAGAATGCAGTGATCTTGGGGTATGTGCAGTTTCCAGAGGGAGGTCCCAATCTTCAAAACAATGATGAGATTCAAGGGACAGCTACTGAAACCCCAGCTGCTGCTGACCTTCCCGTATCTTCTGTGCCACCGGTGGCTCCTGCACCAGGCCCTGGTGTGGATGCTGCTCCCGATGCTCCCCCATCAACGTCGGAACCACCTGTAGACGTTGCACCGATGATTGGTGATGCAGAGGTAGGTCTTTGAAAGAGACCCCAGTTTGGGTGGGAAAAGCCGTTTTCACTGTATTTTTCCTAGCAGGAAGCAAACCAGATTACAAAGCATTTTCTGCCTTTGTTCGTATTAGAATTAATAAATAACCTAAATTGTTGGCATAAGAAATGAATTAAACTGTTGAGATGGTGAACTAGCCAAACTGATGCAATGATAAGCCAAACTGTTAAGATGGCCCACACCAGCAGAATGGCAGAGGTAAGAGTTGAAAGGAAATGTATTTTGTGATGTGCTGTGTTTTACCTGCTTGATGTTGTGTTTCACCTGCCAACTGAGTGGTTTCTCACCCACACCCTTCCTTCAACCTGTGTGCATGCAGCTGCTTGGAGTTTTTAGTAGATCTGTGCGCCTTCATTTTGACTTGTTGAACACTGCAGTTTCTTGCCATTGGATCTCTCTTTAATAATTATTTGTTGCGCAGAAGTAAATTTCCTGATTATTTCCCTATTTCTTTGCTACTGCTTTAGGATTACACTGAGAAGGAAAAATGTCACAATTTGATTGTGCTAAAGAAGTGCATGTATTGAGTAACCCTTCATTCTTTGTATGTTAAAACGTGTAACCCACAATAGTGGGGGTTTTGGTGTTGCTGTCGTTGTGGTAAGGCCTCATTTTAATAGCTGTTTGACTCGATCTCTTTGTACATTGCAGAGCAAGTCTGTTAACCTTGTTTTAAGACTTCGGTGAGTACCTCCATATTTTTGCACAGATACACTACCCAGAGACCTCATGATTTATTGTATGGCTAATTTGAAGTGTGTTGCATTCAAAGCTTAGGATTTCTACACATTTGTTAACCACAGTTTTTTCCTACATCATTTTTGTAACCGTGTTGCCTGAGATGCACATGAATATGTGAGAGGTTTGTGTCCAGGCCTGCAGTCAATAGTACATGCTGTATTTTTGAGAATTTGCTGGCCAGTGACCGCACATAGAGCTAATGTGTCTCCCATGGGCAGCGAAGAAAATTACTGTGGGAAACAAGCATACTAACAATAGCAACTGAGCAGCCTTAAAGTTACAGTCTTGGCAGGTTTAAGTGCAGTCTAAAGCTACTTCATGAATAGAATCTCTGGTCAAAATCTGAAAGTCTGGTGTGACATAGCAACCTGTGCCTTGCAGCGAATGTGTAAGTGGGGTTGGGAAATGGCAGATCTGTATAGACAGTGTGTCCAGTGCAAACCCATCAGTATGAACAGCAACACGCGCACAGTGGATTATTGACTGCCCCATTGTCGGGCTGCACATTCAAGTCTGCATTACAGAATTTGTTGGCCGACTCAGGATGTGCCGTCGGTGATATCTGCTGGGCAGACTGTAATGGAGTTACTAGCCTGTCAGTCTAGAGCAAGTCTTGGAAATTTTCCTGTCCCTCTTCATCTTGGGAATGGCGCCAGTTTTAGATCAAGTGTTACCTTGACAGTTTGTTGGATACACTTTTTGGTCATCGGCAGGCCTTTAAAACTTTCCCCAGGCCTTTGTTGTATGTGCAGCACGTAGGGTTTGGTTGTGTATCCTAGACCAGATGTTCACTTAAGAGCAAGCACTGCTCTGCTGCAGTCAGATGGAATGAGCCTAGAAATCTGCATCTCATGCGGCTCTCAAAAATCTGTTGCATCTCATGCGGCTCTCAAAAATCTGTTTTATCTCATGTGACTCTTAAAATCTTTTTTCAGGAACGAGAAGAGGGAGTTGAATGACATACGTTTTGATTTCAAGCCAGGCCAAGGTACTGTTCTCATTGACTTATATGCGTTTTGATTTCAAGCCAGGCTAATGTACTTTTATTGATTTAT
Source organism: Lanistes nyassanus (assembly GCA_004794575.1). Classification (NCBI taxonomy): domain Eukaryota; kingdom Metazoa; phylum Mollusca; class Gastropoda; order Architaenioglossa; family Ampullariidae; genus Lanistes; species Lanistes nyassanus. The sequence goes on from SMGT01016295.1 coordinate 66,957, forward strand.
AGTAAGAAACATCGTAGTACTTGTAAATATGGAGAGAAGGTGGTAGACGGACACCTGCAATTGCTTTTGATTAGCTTGGGAACCATGATTTTTGCCTATAAATAGAGTGGTTAGGCACATTTGTGGTTAATGTTTCTTTGTTGACTTCTTCAACAACCTCTTCTGTTGAGAATGTAGAATGAGTATTGACCTGTTCTGTTCTGCTTTTGATAGACACCCCAGACAGTGTGTCCAGGGAGTTGGTTGAGGCAGGCCTTGTTAATGGTCGCGATATGATTGTTGGTAAGTGTCCTTGTCTTAAGCAGGCCTTGTTAATGGTCATGATTTGATTGTTGGTAGGTGTGCCTGTCTTAACTCAGTGCTACCGTAGCGTTCGTAGCTCGAGCTGTCCCGGTGGACGCGGCATTTTTAGCCTTTTTTCAAAAATTCATTAAAAAATCCCCCAAAACAATACAAAAATTATTTAAACATGATATAAAACTACAATAAATAAAGAAAACTCATTTCTTACTGTGTTTCTTGGACCTTGTTCCATAATTTGTAAAATCCTTTGATGGAAACATAACCGAAGTTGAAGTAATCAAGAAGTCCTCACGATTCCTTATACAGTCTGTTCAATACTGTTTACAACACGTGCTCTCACGTTTTTCCCTTCGTAATCACTCTCTTGGGCCTCTCAGGCACAAATATTCTTGTCTTCATCCACTTTATCACATTAAATTTGCAAAACAATGTCATTTTCCTCATCAGCGTGTCATTTGAAGAGTAAATCTAGCATTTCTCAAGTGACAAAGCACGTGTGCATCCACAACACACAGCCATTTTTCACTCGCTTGGAATTGTGGTAAAAAACCAGTCTAAATGTAGTAAAAGGGAAGCAACTCGTGAAGAAATGATTCAGCTTTCTAATGTAAGAGTTCTTTACCTTAGACGATTAGCGATTCCCCGTAAATAAATCATCAAAGTTGCTTGGCTCATTTTCCGCATGCGCCGTAAGCGTATCCTATGCTGCACAGAACATTGTCCGCACACGTTGCGAATGTGTTAAGCAGAACTTGTTAATGGTCATGATATGATTGTTGGTAAGTGTCCTTTTTTTAAGCAGCACTTAAGTAAACCAACGTTCCAGAAGTGGTTTTATATTTCCAAATGTTTATCACTGGTGAGAATATTCAGTTTTGCCAATACCTTCATAGCTAAGATACATTCTTATTGCTTGTTGACAGTTGCTGCAAATTTACAGAAGATAGTGGACAATCTGGAATGCAAAAGCATCACATTTGCATTAGTAAGTATTGTATCTTAAGATGTCTACTTTTGAAGGAAGGTAACCTGCATGCTGTTTCCCTCACCCCTTCAACTCCATTTATAATGTATCCTGCAGACATGGCTAAAATGAAACGTTCAAGCAAGCGGTTGTTTGAAATGAGAAAAAATATTGCATTGTGAGATAAAGGTTTCTACTGGTTTATCTTGGAAAATGTTAGGCTGGGTATGATGTGCGGTGGTGGAGGGGGTGGGTGAGTGGGTGGGGCAGAAGGCAGTGGGACATGCAATCACAGTTTTTTCTCTCTGCAAGGGAAACTGTCTTTGGAGTAAATATGGAGCATTACAGTAATCATGACCTGTCTGCTTGTTCCCATCCAGAATTCAGGGTGTGGTCCCAATGAAGCACCTGATGACAAGGCACTGATTGGTTTTGCACAACTGTCCCTAACTGAAGAGAGCAAGGGTAGTTAACAACAGTCATCCGTTGTTACCTCCCTGCCCGCCTGCCTTCCTATCGCATGAGCTGGGTGTGCATACGTGGCGTTGAAAGAAACAGGCTTCATGTTGAGACAATGCTGTGATACTTGCTGGAGCTTGCATTTTCACTCTCTGCAGAGGTTCTTTCAGGTGTTGGACGAAAGATATCAGGACAGCATTATAGAGTTTAGGCTGTAGGACGCCGACTCTGAGTGCTTGGACATTTACATCTCATGCCAAATTAAGATGTGGACATTTCTGAAATTTCTTTATATATTTATTCTTTCTTTGCACTGTTTAGTCTTAAAATCATTTCTGGGGTTGTTTGTAAGAAGAATTAGAGGAAATAGGTGGGGAGATTGGTAGGGCTCAAGTCTTTGAGTCAAGAATCCACCTGTAGGTCAACATTAAGGTTTTCACTTAATATTAGGTTCACGGCTTTGTGCACTGTACAGAGTGCAGCCGGTGTTGGCTTTGGTGCTGGGAGTTCTCCAGCACATCAGGAAACCGCATGATTTATAGAAAGACTAGAGTCAGCAAAGTTGTTGGTTTTGATTAAGATTTTAGGATGGCAGTGAGTTTGGCATGGAGCCCTTTACTAGTGCTGTGTACAATTTGTTGTTTTACTTTTATGTGCTGCCTATGGCAACTTCAGCTGTAATTCTTTTTTTAAAATAGAAATGAAAATGTCTAGGAAACACTTCTGTGGTCTGCCATCTAAAATACTGATTTGCAAAATTTCTGATGTTTTTACCTGACATTATTAGCAAGATTACTAGCTTGTTTGTTATTTTATCTGCTTCATAAATTCCGAACACGCCATACTCTTATTTCACATGCACAGAAATGGCAATCAGACATGATAGATATGTGAATGGAGGGACATGCATTCACACACATAGATCCAAAACATATTTGAAGTCTTCTCATACAGCACCAGTTTTATCCTTTTAAACTTTGTGCTTATCCATTTTCAATGTAAATATCTGCCTAATCACACTTTGGTAAGAGTATCATTTTGACCATAAATCATTAAAATGTAGGCCGCCATGAGTTAGGGATAGCCTAGGGTGTGATGCATTGTCACGAAAATGTGCAAGTGGCAGAAAATGAAAGGCAGGATCAGATATATTGGACACTTTTCCTTCCATCTTTCCATGTGAAGATCTGATGATGTCAAAAGGTCATGGACCAGCTACTGCCATAGTTCACTTTGAACGCACAATAGTATTAGATGTAATTAGATGGGCATTACTTGTTAAACACATAACCATTAGACATGACCTAACTTGTAACACACAATAGTATTAGATGTAGTTAGATGGGCATTACTTGTTAAACATAACCATTAGACATGACCTAACTTGTAATACACAGTAACTTGCACTTTGGTAGATATGACCTCACTGGTGCTGGTCTGATCTGATGGCTTGACCTGGCCATGTCCCACAGACAACTGTCCTAGCTGTGACCTGGCTATGTCCCACAGACAACTGTCCTAGCTGTGACCTGGCTATGTCCCACAGACAACTGTCCTAGCTGTGACCTGGCTATGTCCCACAGACAACTGTCCTAGCTGTGACCTGGCCATGTCCCACAGACAACTGTCCTATCTGTGACCTGGCTATGTCCCACAGACAACTGTCCTAGCTGTGACCTGGCTATGTCCCACAGACAACTGTCCTATCTGTGACCTGGCTATGTCTCAGACAACTGTCCTATCTGTGACCTGGCTATGTCCCACAGACAACTGTCCTATCTGTGACCTGGCTATGTCCCACAGACAACTGTCCTATCTGTGACCTGGCTATGTCCCACAGACAACTGTCCTAGCTGTGCCCCACAGAGAACTGACTCTTTTACTATGAACGAACAAGTTCTGTGCATGGAGCTGTCCTGAAATCTGACTGGTGCAATTACATGTAGCACCCCGTACTGTCATGATCCAGTGGTATGGGTGGTCAGTGCTGAAGATTCAGTGTGAATGCTCCACATTTGTTTGTTGCCCAAGTGGGAGGTAACTTCTGGTGTACATTTTCCTAAAAATCATCAGTTGATGTAAATAATGATTTTCATTATGTTGATGTTTTCATTATGGTTCCAATGTGTTGGAACCCATTTCACACTTGATTTCAGTGTGTAGTTTTTATTTTCAGGCAATAGTGGTTAATAAAATGTCGGTTCCAACATTGATATTTGGTTTTCAGACTGGGAGGAAAAGTTTTGGTTGCTAATTATGAGATTTTTTTTTTTGGTAAGTAGGCTTTTACACACACTGGGAATTGGGGGGATGTTAAGCAGCGCCATGCTCACTTAGAGTTGACTAACTGATGAGGCCGTTTCTTCCTTGTAAGTCTGAATGTTGGCCATTTGGAGCTGGTTTTGTGTGGGCTACAGTCTGTCAGGTGCATCTCGATGGAAGTGGTTATCACAGTCCACAACCAGCATGCTTTATGAATTTTGTAAAGTGTCTGGTACAGATGTGCTGTGTGTTTGTCAGAAAACCACTATGTGCCTACTGCTGCTGCTTCTTGCTACATTTTTTAAAAAGGTCTGAAAAGATGTTTTCATTAACTCAAGCTAGAAAGTGCTAGAAATGATGTTAACCCTTGGAGGATATAATGAAATACCCAAGTACAAATCATGCTTAAATCAAAGGATGCATGGCTGCCACGAGCTGTACTGTGATTGACAGGGAAAGCCGTGATCATGGCCCATCGAACTGTAGTGGCTGATGGTAAGCCTTCGATATAAAACTACCTTACATTTCCCTTCATTTAAAAAAAATAGTATAGGAAAACTTTCAGTGATGCTCATATAACTAAACTCTGAAGAGTGATTTGAACCGTGGAAATTACTGTAAAAACACTGATTCGTACCTGATTCCCTCTTGAGCTGGCACTTTCTTGAAATTCCAGATAAACTGAGGTGTGTAAAACAGGAAATGCACAAAGTATTCAAGTCTTCGGATTGCACAGGATGTTTGATCCTCATAGAAATAATTCCACATTACAGATTTTATACAGTTCAATTCCTGTGCACAAATTTTCATTTTTAAAGTTGTTGGAGCCTGTGTGAAAGAAGTATCAACAAATTCTCGTTAGCTGATAGTGTACTCTGTGCTGCATGTCCAGCTAATGATAAGTACTGACACCAGGTTGTTCAGTCTTGGCTCAATGCAGCACTCAGAAAAAGAGAGCATTGTCTTAGAGTGAGCAGGTATTAAGAACTTTCCCTCGATCACCAAGTTTGTAGTCCTTCCCTTGCTCAGACCAGTTACTCCTTTGAGTGAGCAGGTATTAACAGCTCCCCCTTGATCAGCAGAGTTTGTCCTTAGAGTGAGCAGGTATTCACAGTTGAGCATGGCCAGCAGTGGTAGTTGCCAACAGTTTGTTGTGGTTTTTATGTGTCTCTCTTTATGTCTTAGTGCTCGACTAGAAGATTTTAGAGGGCTACAAAAAAAACCGACCCCAGTTTGTGAGAATTTTCAAAGCAGTTCATTGCTGGGGTTAGTGGACATGGCTAGGTTGGTTACATGCCTATACAGAGCTTTTCAAGGTGATTGGAAAGTGTATTACAAAATAAACTAGAATATCCACAAGTACTGGAAAATATTTTTGGTGTAACAGCTGCTGGAATCACTGTTTTTGGCATCAGCCATGGCTAGGCATCAACCATGTAGGAAGAAAGTTTGGGGTGGGGAGGATGCACCAGCCCTGCGTTGTCCCCTCCTGTTATTTTTACTTATAACAGCAGTCCACCCCAGGTAATGATTTTTTTCTGTTTAGTGTTACTGACCCCGACAGCCTTTCAGTGTTCAGAAAACAGCATTTTGGAAGCATTTTCTTAGTTTGTGCTTGCTTCATTCTTTCTAAAGAAGAGCTAGAGCTGCCCCAGAGTTTTTCTTTCTGTCTCTAAATTTAACTTTGTTTTTTATGATTCGTGACTTCTGTTCATTTCCTTACCAGTATATATTTGTAACTTGAATAGTTTTCATACTGCTGGGGGGGGGGTGTGGGGGGGAGATGGGGGCTCATAGCAATTATACCATCTGTTTTTGCAAGCGCTTTATTACTAGCTTTGTAATTTCTTTGGAGGGAGGGGGGAAATCTCACATAATAGAAACATACCCCACCTCTGCACTAATGTCATTTCTATTAGGAAGTAATGTCTGACCTATGTTTGTATATAACAGTTTGATTGCAGAGCTGTTCACTAGTGCAGGCAGTCTGTGTAATGGGAAAAGATAAAGATGTTCTTTGAACATTGATATTAAAAAACATACTTAAAAGTAAACAATACTTGTTATTTAGGCATATTGCAATTTTAAAGCAGATTTGATTTGTGTGCTACCTGCTAAATTTTGAAAAGCGCTTTGACCACAAATGTATGATATTTGCACTTCATTTGTGTTGATGTGTAATGACAAGATTCTTGGGAATAAGAAAGATGTGCGTATATCCATTATTAATGCAAGTTGTTCTTTGGGGCTTGTGAAGTTTGTGCCTTACGTTGCTGTCCTTGTGTCCATGAATATACAGTTCTGAATGTTTACAATGGGTATGTTTCCTTCTTATCCTTGGTCCTACTGTTTGTGTATTGTGAATGCATTCTTCCTGAGACCATTAAAGGAAAGTCTAATGGTACACTTGAAGCTAGGACTCAGTTAGACATATGAAAACAAATACGTTAATTTCCTTTGGCTTTGGAAATGTGCTGCCTCATCTTGACAAGTGAATCTTCTCAGTATGTTAAGACAACCAGCAAGCTCACGGAAAATGCACAGTGGAGTCGGGGATACAGTGCTTTATATCAGTATTGTCCCACAAGGACATTGACTGCTGCTGGAAGTGATTCTACATGAGACTAAAACACGCGTTTTCAGTCTCCTGAGATTTGCTTCTCAGCAGAAGGTATCAACATTTTGAGCATACTGTGCCATCTTAAGCTATTCATCATGCCTTTTAAGAATGATTGTAAGAACTTTTTGACCTTCTGTTGAATTATAGGATACTGGCAGATTTTTTAACTGACGCCACAAACCTTGTCATCCAAGAACAGAGGACTAGTTTCCTATTGGAAATGAGTTAATGGCTACATGCATGCTGCTGGCTAGACATGACATGCAGTTTATGCAGGTTTGAACTGGAATTTTTGCTGGACTTGGTGAACGCTGATGAACAAATTATAATCAGTTTTGGTTTATTTTGATGTACTCGTCGAGTTTTCTTGGAGAAGATATTATCTGCCATCTAACTTAACTGCAGAGACCAATAGTAGTGCAGAACATTCATATCATTAACGCAACTAATTCTTACCACAGGTGGTTTTGACCTAGTCTTTTTATTTCACAATTTATCTTGGTATTATGTTATAGCCATTTGTACCTAAATAACAAAAGTAATTTTGTGTAAAGCTTTATTATCCCAATTTTGTTGATATTGGCTGTACTACAACAATTCTTGTGTAGCATGACCCAACATTGGTATTTTATGTGAGCTGAATGGTGGTCTCTGACAACAGACGCATGCAGCAAGATTCTTTTTGACTGAAAATGCAAATGCAAAGAGAACGAGTGTCAAGTTTACAAAATGCCAGATCTTTTTCCAGTTTTATGTCTTTTGTCCCCTTTTTTATGCTTGACACTTGACACTTTTGAAACTTCATGGTCATTTGTCACTAAGTCGAACAAAATATTGCAGCAAAAGCTAATCTGAACATGGCACTTTGGAGGAAATAAGTTGGCCAGTTTCACCACTTCCCCAAGTTCTTATGAGGGAAAAAAGAATCTTAACAGAAGCATGAGAAGAATATTTCTCCATTGAGATGAGCAGTGTGTAGTAGGCTTGCAGTTTGATGTGAACCGTGATGTTTCTGACAGCAGTAACAAGTCTGTAGAACTTTAACAAAGATTTGTCAGACTCATAACCAGAATCAAGAAATCAGCTCTGTTTTCTGGCACTATGCTTGCTGATAGCTCAGAAAGGTGCCAAGTTGTGGGAAATTGCAATTGTTGAATGTTCCATTGCCAATTATGCATATTAAAAGAACTGTTAAAGAAAAACATTTGTGCACGCGTGTATGCTTACATGTTTGTATAACACAAGACTGTATGCTGATAAAGTTTTGTAGCTGGATATGGTTCGCCAGAATCCTTCTGCTTACAAAGTAGGCTATGTAAAGCATCTCATTATTTTGTTGCTGAACTGATACTCCTTGCTGCCAACGTCAGGTTAAGTCCTTCATGAAAGATTGAAAGGTAAGAGGTGGCAGTGGGGCTGTAGTAACAACTAGGAGTAAACCACAGGTGACACGCAGCTGCGTTACTCCAGTGTAAACAAGCGAAAGTGTGATGGCTTGTGTTTTGTAAATTTTCATTCGCTCTTATGTCTCTACATCACTCGGTACAAGATGAAGGAAGCCAACATGAATTTTATTTTTTGTGTTTGGTTCTGGTGTCATGACTGCTCTGTACCTCTCTCTCTCCCTGTCCTTGCTTGTGTTAATGTCTGTATGGGGTGAGGGTGGACCAAAAAGAAGACATCTTTATGCACAGCAATAAGTAGAAAAAGTGATCCACAACAACAAAGTTCTGTTTGTTAGCAAGCCCCCAAATATTCAATATAAATGGAAGCAGATATAAACACAATGTAAATATGCAAAATAAAGGTGATGTCAGGAAAACAACATTCATGAACACATGCAGTCACACTCCCCAAGAGTGCTTTTTTACTCAACACCTGGTGCAACACCATAATAAAGAAAATTTTATTGAAACAGATGATTGCACTCTGGACAGAGAATATGACCCACCCCAACTTAATCTCCCCACAACTACCTTGACAAAGCTCCACTCCAATTTAGTACAACTCTCATCTAACCCATGATGGTCAACGTGTATAAAATTATTTCAGTGTATCAAAACTTAATCTTTCGTCAATTCAACTCGAATCTGCACACCGACTTCACCATGTACTAAACACATATAGAGGATACAAGCATGCACACGTACACACAAACTATGACTTTACAAATAGTTACACTCCCACAAGAAAATTACTACTGTAAAAAAGATAACAGCTCAGTTATTAATTCCATGGTAATCTTAACCATAAAAGAATAAATTTGTGAAAGTATATTTTGTCAGGAATGCACACACATGCATGAACCTCAAAACAAGCAACCTTTCATAAATGAAGACTGGTCAGAAGCTCCGACGCAGATTAGTTTTAACAAATATGGCAATATAAACACACATTATATACCACTACTAAGATGAATGGCTCTCTTCATATTCTCTGTTAAAATAGTCTGACTGTTAGGGGAAATAACTGCATGGTTTGTGGCCATATATCCCCTTTGTCATGCTGGATAACTTCTTACTGCCTTTCTTATACAGGCAGTCATTTGTATAAGAAAGGTAACTCCTGTGCAGGAACAGTTATCCCACCTGACAAATCGCAGTTATTTCCCCTAAGAGACTTTTGTTAAGCAAACTATCCATCATAGTAGTATACATATTTTTTGATATAACTGAACAGCTAGAAAACTATCCTGCTTACATGTCTTGTTATCATGTCTATCTTACAAGTTGCAAGTGTACACCTTGACTATAAGAACTATGCCTTCTGACAGAACTGTGCATCTTAACTGGCAGAACTGGGCCACTTGGCTGCACAGCTATTGTCCAATCACGACTAGCTGAACTGGATGACACAGGAATTTTTATGTAAACTCCTCTCTTTCCTCATCCCATTCATCACTCTGTTTCTGTTTTTCCTAGTTAGACATGAGAACTGCAGTGGATTGTCCATCCCTCCCTCACCCCTTCTCTCTCTATTCATCCCTCTTCTTGTGAGGTTTCTGGGTCTTGATGGCGTCTGAACCACTAGTAGTAAAGCCGATTTGGTCGATATGACATTCCACTCTGACAGAGTTTGAAGTCTTTTGTTCAGCCATTAAGAATACCGCCCCACCTCTCTTCATGGCGATTGTGCCATGATTATGAAAAGACCAGACTCAGAACCACCTCAGTCTTCCTGCTGGTGCGGGCTGCTCCTCCTTGTCATCACAGCTCATTGTTGCCGGCCTGGGTTGGCAGCAAACATCCAGGATCCTCACTGTCGTCATTGTCCTCTTCGACACCTAGTGAGATGAGGGTTTGGGCCGTCTCCTCAACAAACCAGACGCCTCTCTTGCATCTTGCAGTTTTACATTTGGTACAACAAAGGGCGACCACTCTGAGAGTCTTTGTGACGAATCTAGTTCACGGTATAGTATCATCTGTCCATCCATTGCCAGCCCGCAACTTCATGGGATCGAATTCTTCGCGTGACGTCAAATTATGGCGTCACGATTTGTTTATATGACGAAAATCCACGCGTGACGGCAACACGTCTGTTCACAAGTTAATGGCCAGGACTGGGATCAGACCACTGCACTTTCCAGCCAGACAGGTCGCATTTCTGTACGCTGCACTGTCAACAGTCACAACCGACATCCAACAGGACCGCTGGAAGCTGCCCAGGCACGCAAGTTCTACATCACCATGCGGCGAAACTAGTTGTCTGGTAATCTACTTCTGCTGTAAGTGCGCAGGCGCACAACCAGGTGCAGAACACAACTAAAACGTTACAGTCTTGGCGAGAAACTGAGGGAAGTGAAGTTCTTCCCTTAGGTGTGCAGACTGCTCTTACGGGATTTCCTTTCTTTGCATCTGCTATTGTCTCGCACTGGCTGAAAACCAGCTGGCTCAACAGAGTTTTCAACTGCATCATCTCCACTAACTTGTTGCTGATCCGCCCTTCCGTTCTCTGACGCTTCATGATCATTGCCCTTTCCTGATATGCCAAAATCATGACCAGAGATAAGGTCTGACAATTCTGCCTTGATCCCAACATGCAGCGATGACATCATAGAAAGAGGATTTTTTCCTTGCCCACTTGCTATCATATATTGCTCCAAACGGTGCTTCTCTGCAGCTTTTTTCGCTAAATGGTTCTTGGCCTCACAGGTCTTCATCCTGAGTTCGTCCGTGAATCGGATAAGGCTAGGTCGCAGCTCCAGCTGCACCAGGTAATCCTGCAACAGCAAGTCGTGTTGAAACTGCAGCAGCTGTATCTCACGATCCAGTGCATCTAGCAGGTGCTTGTCGCCGTTCTCCTCACGTGCTGACTGCAGCTTTCTCTCAGAGCTTCTGTCTGACTGACCATTGGACATCACAATCACGTTGGCAGTTGTCGAGTGCGCATCACATTCTCTCACAGCAGCCAGTGCTCTCCTTTCTCGCACTTTGTCATCCAGCTGTGTGGACACTCTCTCATAAGTCTCCACAAGACTTTCAAAATGGCGTTCTCGGTTCATAAGAAGCTGCAGGTCATGTCTGTAAGTGATCAGCATGTTTTCAGTGTTGAGGACCTCCTCGCTCACTGACAGCAATGTTTCTTGCAAAGTAATATCCTCTTTACTGACCTCAGAAGGAGCAACAACAGTAGGCTTACAGCCACCATCACTGCCTTCACCTACAGGTGTGCCAGCTCTGGATCCACACGTGGCTTGACAGCGATGTCTAGGGAGCACTGGATAAATCTGGTGAGCCAGCAACCACCACTGTTTGGCCAGCTCCAGGCATTTGTAGAACTTGGCAAACATGTCAGGCATCAGTCTAAGGACAGGTTCAAAAGCTGAAGTTCCCTGAAGCAGCTGCAATTCCTGATGACTTTCGGGGTCGAGGTCGTCTGGGCTGATCTCCTCTTCTCCCTGTAGCTGTGTCCAGCGGGCCATGATGTCCTTCATGTCAAGAACTGTGAGGTGAAGCTTGTGGGCGGCGCTGCCTGACATCTGTTCTGGTGTCTGGATGCCGTACTTAGAGGACAAATCGTGATGGAATTTTTCTTCAACTGGAGACACGCAGGGACATGACTCCAGATCAATTGACAGTTTTTGACTGGTCGTCATGGAGACCTCTCTGCCAACACTGTTTTGTTCTTCAGGGGGGTCGTAGAAACTTTGATATAAGAATTGGAAAAGTGAGTCCAGACACTCTTTGGCTTCCTTCAAATATTCCAGAGCCGTCAGGAAGTTGTCCAGATATTTCAATGCATGTATTATGTCAACTCCTAGAAGACTTTTGGGTTGCAGCAGCAGATAACGTGAAATCAGCCGCAGCTGTGCGACACTCTTCACTCTGGTGATGGCTCTGTCCTCAGGGTGCTCAGCTAGGGCCTGCTGGTAAGACTGAAACAGTGATGTCAGCGCTAGATGACAGTCCTGCAGGGAGAAGCGAGACAGACCGTGGTTGAGAAACCTTTCAAGGGCAGTCACCTTCACTTTGAATCTCGTCTGGTCGTCTGCCTCTGCTGTTGTCTCCTCTTCCTAAGGGTAGGGAAAAAAACCCAGTTAGCCTGCTTAAACAAAGTTTGCTTTCTTGGAAATTTTAATCACTGGACGACACATAGTTAAGACTTCATCAATGAAGGACATAGCACGCGCGCACACGCACACACACAAGAAAGAAAGGAAGAAGATGAGACAAGAGACACAGATACACAGACACAATGCGAGAGAAAGAGAGAGAGACAGAAAGAGGCAGAGAGAGAAAAAGGGGGAGAGGGAGGGACAGGGGAAGGGAAAGGAGGGAGGCAGGGAAGAGAGAGAAAGAAAGACATAGGGAGCGACAGAGTCAAAGATGGGGAGAGGCCAGCAGGGAGAGAGAAAGGGGGGAGGGAGACGGAGAGACAGAGAAAGAGAGAAAGTAGAATAGAGAGAGACAGAGAGACATTGACACAAAAACCGACGGAGACAATTTCAGATTGTTATGATTTTTCCGGCGTCTAGTTGCCTACCCAATCAGGAGGTAGAGCAAATTGTTACGGGCGACCCGACTGGCTCGACAAAACAGCCAGGAGACAGTGCGCGGTGGAGTGAGGAAGGTAGTCAGGCTAAGAGCGAGGGGAACCCGCACTCCGTCCCCCGGTTGACCCGTCACCCTGAGGGGGGGGGGTCGGCTGCGGGGTGGGGCGAACCACCCTCCACGGGCTACAGACCACCTCCCCGAACTGCTAGGTTGTTCTTGCAAGACCGCGCTGAGGGGTATATAGGCACCCGACCGCGAATGTTTGTGGCCGAGGGGACCTGGTTAGCTCAGTTGGTAGAGCTGCGGACTAGCAGATGGAAGGTTGCTGGTTCGAATCCGGGTGTGGACAAGGATTAGTTCCTGGGGTTAAACATTGTGCAAACTCCATTCGGCCATTTCCCCGAACATTAAAATGCCCGTCTGCACTGGCCATCTTACTGCAGCTATCAGTCTGGTGGGTCTCTCATTGAATAGTTTAGTAATAGGACCTCATCCCCCATAGTGCGAAATCACCGCAAGGTGGAAGCACTGTCCCTCTAAATAACCACCACCACCATGTTTGTGGCCGATTGCCAGTTGCCGATTGCCGTATGCCGATTGCCGTATGCTGAAGGACGAAGGTATTACAGACGAGTACAGGCATTATCCACGACGTGGACAGAGAACCAGCAGTGCTTCTGCACCAGGGGTGACTCTTACCAGTCAGGAAAGGAACTTGGGCATTTCGGACCGGTGTTGTGATTGTGGAGCTGAGAGACGTGGCGTCTGCGGTATTCCTATCCAGCATCGTGAAAGTGAGTTTACGTACAGTGTAGGACACGACCGTAGCTCAAAGCTAGAGGAACAAACTTAGACGATAGTAAATCAAACTTGTTGATTTGTCGGTTTGTAGAAACGGTTATTTCTTGTGTGATCGTCGGTCGATCTGATTGTAT
>SMGT01016296.1:13291-25171 GCA_004794575.1 Lanistes nyassanus
TTGGGGGGGGGGGGTTGGGGGGAGGTAGGGTTAGGCTTTTGTATTAGGTAGGACTTCTTTTTTTATGTGTAAGTTCAAGTCTTTGTCTTTGATCTAAACAGGACGAAAGGTGATCTGCGCATGTGTACCCCAAGTCAGTGTGAAATGCAGACTCCCAGGCTGTCCATGTGGGGGGAGGGGGGAGTTCTGGGTACCATGATTTCATCCCCCATTTCTTTTTTTCCCCCGACACGCTTTATCGCACTCTGATCTCCTACTCTGTTATAAAACAGCCTACCTTGGTGATTTCATGTTGAGCCATAGACAACTAGCTCCTACTCTGTTATAAAACAGCCTACCTTGGTGATTTCATGTTGAGCCATAGTACTCTGTTATAAAACAGCCTACCTTGGTGATTTCATGTTGAGCCATAGACAACTAGCTCCTACTCTGTTATAAAACAGCCTACCTTGGTGATTTCATGTTGAGCCATAGACAACTAGCTCCTACTCTGTTATAAAACAGCCTACCTTGGTGATTTCATGTTGAGCCATAGACAACTAGCTCCTACTCTGTTATAAAACAGCCTACCTTGGTGATTTCATGTTGAGCCATAGACAACTAGCTGAGCCCCTTCCCATAACGCAACACCGTTTGTGCAACACCAACACACACTGCAGAGTTCACTGATGTTCAGTTTTTATTGAGTTGCTCTGTTATCAGGACAGATTGGTTCTGACAATCATAGGTGTAAGTGCATGAATAGCAAATATTAGCTCCCATACTCATTTTTGTTCAGTATTTTACATATATAGCACATTATTAATATATTGTGTATATGGGTGGTATCTGTTTCAATACTAACCAGTAATTTTTAGTAGTGATTTATCAGTTTTAATATGAGCCAGTAAAATTTTCCTATAGAGCAGATGCTGACATGAGTTTCTTGGAGGACTGTATGGTGACAGGGGACTAATTAAGTTGCATTAGGGTACTGACTACTCCAAGGCTGCATTATAAGTGTTGTACAATGAACAGATCATGTTTCTTGTATCAGCGCTGTCTCAGATGATTTACACTAGTTTCAGTGTTTGTGTGGACACAGCTCCCTGCCCAGTCTGTTCCAGGAGACAGGTTAAGACTGACATAAACAACTACAAACCATCAACGGCAGTATAGATATACCTGTGCTTTCATGCTTCTGCAGTATTGTTTTGTGTCACGTTGAGAAACACTTAATGTTGAGAAGATACTGAACCACACAAATAGAAAATTGGGTCAACTGGGTTTATGCCAAGCCATGTTTTGCTGAAGTCCGACCACAGTTCCCAAACATTATTAGGATGCTAACATTGTGAAGTATCTCAGGCTGGATTAAGTACATGTATTGCCTTAGAAGAAATTTAAAGACAAAATCTTTCAAGTATGATCACCTGGATGTCATTTGAACAGACTACAGTATGCCCCAAAATGTTGAGTTACTTTAAAATTTTCCCTTTTGCAAAACACCACTTGAAAGGTGAACAAATTTTAGTCACTGATGGTCATAAAGGCTGGCAAAATACAAAGTGCAACAGATAATTAAGCTTGGTAACAGATGAGGGGTTGAGGGAGGGGGACTATTTTTGCTTTTGAAGACATTCACATTACACTTAATTGCTGTGTAACATATTTTCAAAATAATGTGTTTTCTAAGTGTTCTGTATGTAACATTGGTACCATCACATTATTAATATCACATGACTTCAGTTTCACCTGTATTCTGTACAAAAGAAAGATAACTCATGTATGGGGGAGGCAAGTCCCAAAATCAAAGTGCCAAAATGCTTGGTCCTCTAATGGAAATTTGTGATGTCATTAAAACAAAGACCATTATGCAGGGTGCACCATCTCTGGGGACTTTTTGGCAGCTGTCTCGAGCATGCGACCCTGCAGGTATGGGTTGTAGTCCATTTCCTCTTGAGACTGTCAACACAACAAGTTGAAGGTATGTACACAACCTGAGCTTTGATGTGTTTCCCTTAGATGCATCTAGCCTACATTCATCCTCTTATTTAAAAGTACACTGAGGACTGTACAGTGAGTTTTTCATCAAACTTACAGTGGTACTAATGATGTGAACGTCTGCTGTTGTGCAATGTGCTTGAGATCCGGGGCTGTGCCTGGGAGTTTACACTCGGGATGCACATACAGTAATGGAGTCATTATGGCATAAGAAGTACTATGTGTGTGTGTGTGTGCATATAGTTGAGACATGAAGACTCCTGTATCACCGAGTGTGTTAGACGCTTATGCTGAGTAAGATACTGCATGATGTGCACTTGTGTGTAGGTGCCAGACAACCACTTGGCATGGTCACCAGGTACACTGTGTCACCAAGTGTCCTATGTCACCAACTGTACTGTGTCAGATGTTATGTAATGTCCCACTCACAGTTTTTTCTCTTCATCATTCAGGGTTGCTGAACACTCATTCTACTTGCCCTTTTCTGGCGGCGGAGTACTGGGGATTTCTTGGCAACCAATTTGTCTCGCTTCACGCCTTGGGCAAGGTATGGGTTATTGGCCTGGACAGAGCACACACGTGTAACTGACAGATGTGGATTACTGGTGTACTATTGTGATGACTTTCCATGTAAGCATCACCTTGGGAACCAGTTAGAATGTGAATTTATGGTTTTGTCTAAATGTTGGATCTCTCTGTACTACTCATGTCATTGTCTGCAAGCCATATGTAATCTATTCTTGATACATAATGAAAATATTTCATCTAATTGTCCCAGGTGTTTAAGCACCATTTTTCTAAGAAAAGAAACACATGACTGTCACTTGGAAGGGAAGATAAAATAGCAGCAAAGGAACTCGGCCAAGCTGTACAAGACACTGACAGACGATCTACATGTTCCGGGGCTCTGCCCCTTCCCCAGGATGGCACAAACAAAGACAACAAGCAGATAAAGACAAAAACAGACACTTAGCTGGGTAGGGGGATGTCTGCAGCGCAGTGTGCGAGGAAATGACGGGGGCAGACAAGGCTAGACAGTGAAAGGTGGTGAGCAAGGGAGGTCATGCATGCAGCCAACAAAGACTCTTAGACTCTGCAGATTATGTTCTGAGGACATAGATTTCCACAGTTGCATGACATTTCAGCACACCCCCACACAAAAGACAACATGAGGGTCTGTGTCGTCTGGCAAATGAAAGGTGACTCAATTGACCTAAAGAATACGGAGTCCTGCTTCATTTCCTGCTTTGGCCCCATGGCGCCCACAGGTCTGAACCTTAAACACTGATGCTCCCCCTTTCCCCCTTTTTGTCACTGCCCTTGCCTCTCTCTCTCTTTCACTCTGTCGCCATCCCTTGTTTTCCCACTGCTCTTTTCTTCCTTTTCACAACTAATGTTCTCCACAGCTAACCTACACCCACCTTTCTCCTCCTCCCTATCCACCCTGCGATTGGACACACTTATTGGCTGCATGCATGACCTCCCTTGCTCACCACCTTTGACTGTCTAGCCATTCCTGTCCATGTCATTTCCTGCGGTGCAGATGTCACCATACCCAGCTAAGTGTCTGTTTTTTGTCTTTGTCTGTTTGTGCTGTCCTGAGAAAGGGCCAGTGCCCCGAAACATGTAGATTGTCTTTGTCACTGTCTTGTACAGCTTGGCTCCCTCTGTTTCTTGGTTGATATGATATTTCACCATTTTTTGTTTAAATTAATATTTTGAGGATGTTTGTGAAAGATGGACGGTGGGATCAGTTGACTTATGAATGTGTCTGGTTCCTTGAGGACCTTATGGCAGTGTTAGAAAACAAACCCCCTTCTGTCCTTCCATTGTAGTGATTATCTGCTTGAGGTCTATAATATTTGTTTTGTATTTTTATACATTAGAACATTTTGTTAGATGTGTGTGATCTGTTGCTATTTACTCAAGCTTGTTTCAGGATGTATGTGACTCGATCAAGCTGTATGATTAAACTGAATCAAATTTCATGGATTAAAGACTGCATCTAACTTTGCTCATTTCTAGACACGAATCTCTTCCACAAGGTTTTAATCAAAAGATGTGTCTTGAAAAGGTTAGATCCAGTTTTTAAAAAAAAGTACAAACAGTAAATTGGTTTGTTTTAAAGCGCCAGACTTGTCTTTTACAATTTAGGCCAACTATGTATGGGGTGCAGAATTGGCCTACAGATGGTCATGTGATGGCAAACCAGAGCACTCACCAGTGTGAGATCGTCATCGGCGTTGAGCTGTGCCAGTTGGCTCATGACTTTGGACAGCGCGGCCTGGCCCCCCATGCCCTTGGAGGTGACCGTCTGCTGGCCAGCCGGGCAGTGAAACATGTGCTCCGTGTCGCAGGGACAGTCTTGGTGGGACAGTATCTCCTTGTTGTTGTCCATGGTATTCTCAAAGTTCTCTACACAGTTGTCTGCCGCTGCCAGTGAAAGTGAAATAAAAGACTGGGTCACACACAGAATGGTTCACATGTGACACAAACAGATTGGTGCACATAAGTAATACTAGTTCTCACACATGACACTTTAATACTGAGACTACTTGAGACCTGTGAAGACTAACAGGCTAGTGGAGACCTGTGACATTTACAGACTAGTTGTGACGTGACATTTACAGACTAGTTGTGATGTGACATTTACAGAGTAGTTGTGACGTGACATTTACAGACTAGTTGAGACCTGTGACATTTACAGACTAGTTGTGATGTGACATTTACAGACTAGTTGTGACGTGACATTTACAGACTAGTTGAGACCTGTGACATTTACAGACTAGTTGTGATGTGACATTTACAGACTAGTTGAGACCTGTGACATTTACAGACTAGTTGAGACCTGTGACATTTACAGACTAGTTGTGACGTGACATTTACAGACTAGTTGAGACCTGTGACATTTACAGACTACATGTAGTTCAGACCTGTGACACTGGTACAATGGTTCGCACACACAACAGCCTGGGTCTCTTGTTAAGATGACTATAGCTAACAGATAGGTTCAAACTGACGGACGACTTTGTACAAGGACAACAAGTGAGGCGATCACGTCCCCAGATCCGTAAACACTGAAAATACTTTGTTTTCACATCCATGTTAGTCTTCTGGCTATACCTCATTCTTCCCCACTTTGCACATTGGAGTGGGAGGTGGGGCACAGGCAGAAGCGACTAGGGGGAAGGTAAGAATAAAAACCATGTAATTGAAATATATATATATATAAATATAGGTATAGTATCCCATGGATACTACATATATAAATACAACATACATATTGAGAGCTTATATAGAGAGAATAGCCATGTTCACCCAACGCTGGCAGAACAGTTACCTGTCTTTCCCACTGGGCATGGGTTGGGGGGATTACAGTATGCAGGTAGGGGCTTGTCTGTCTTCACTTGCTTTTGTGGGGGCTGTCCCTCCACTGTGCCGCCTGCAGGACAAGACCCAACTTTGTAGATTTATGTTTGTGGTGGTGAGCACAAGACTGGGTGGGGTGGGGTGGGGTGGGGTGGGGGGATATGTGTGCTGTCACAAAACGTTGGCATCTGTTAACATCACATAAAGAGTAAAGTCATCCGCACTGCAACCCCCCCCCCCACCAGGATGATGGTTCTCATCACAGCTAATGACGTCACTTCCTCCCCTCTCTCTCTCTCACTCTCACACACACAGAACATCACAAGGCATAGATCACATGTTACCACACGCTCTGAGAATGTGATGGTGTTACTGGACGGCACTTTCCACCTGGGAAGGTCCTCTTAGCACGCCTCAGTCACACGCTCTGACGTGACGTGACGTGACGTGACGTGACGTGACGTACCAGCCACGGCGTGCAGACCTTGCAGCGCGCTGTGCTCCAGGTGCTCCTGGTCGCGAGCCTGCGTTTCGGAGTACAAGGGGCTGTTGTACAGCGACCCATCTCCGTCAGAGCCGCCCCACAGCCTGTCGCTGTCCACACTGTCCACGCCATCGTCACTGCGGCTGTCGACGTCATCAAGCGGGAGGAGGGACATGTAGGGGTCGTCGTGCACGTCGTACAGGCGGTTCATGCGGTACAGGTCCTCCAGCGGCTCCACGCCGTACGGCAGGCTGGCCCCGCCCATGGCCACCATCCCGCCCAGCGCCAACACCACGGACACCCACGTCATGATCTGCACCGCAAGCACACTCGTGACGTCAGCAGGCCAGTCCGTGGCCGTGCAGCGCAGGAGATAAGAACATAAAACTGAAAAGACTCCATAGCAAGGCAAGAACACGGCGTAAAGAGAGTTCACAACGAACAAAATAAAACTTGTTTTTAAGTGCAAGAAAAACAGGTGACTGCCGCTTGGAGTAAATTCTATCTTAAATTTAAAACAAGGGAACTGGACCAAGCTAAGACATGACAAAGACAAAGACAATCTACATGTTTCGGGGCACTACCCCTTCATCAGGACGACACAAAAACGACGAAAAAACGACAACAACGAAAACAGAAGAAAAAGACTTAGCTTCAGTAGATGTGGCGCATAGGCTGGAAAAAAGAGTCATTTTCCTGCTGTCCAGCCTATGCGCCACATCTACTGAAGCTAAGTCTTTTTCTTCTGTTTTCGTTGTTGTCGTTTTTTCGTCGTTTTTGTGTCGTCCTGATGAAGGGGTAGTGCCCCGAAACATGTAGATTGTCTTTGTCTTTGTCATGTCTTAGCTTGGTCCAGTTCCCTTGTTTTAAATTTACTTGTTTTTAAAATAAGACAAAACTTGTTTTCAAATGAACAAAATATAACTTGTTTTCAAATAAAACAAAACTCTTCGTGCACTAGTTTTCTTGTTTTGTTCATTTAAAAACGACATGCATCGCGTACGGTGTGGTGATGAACGTTTTCACACTTGTAGGACAAAGCATTCCTCACATATTTATCTGCTTGTGGAAATGGGAGCAGGAGGGAAGGTGGATATAGAGCAGAACTCACCCCCGTGATCTGGCTCCAGCAAACGTTAAGCGGTACAGTTCTATTTTCATCCCTAATCGTGTATTATGATTGTTCATTTTGTTCTTCCTGTGTGGCATTAGTATATCAAATCGATGTGCCATAGTCAGTGCTAGCAAGTGCCACACTGTCGGCAATGTTACGCAATTATAAGGCTCCATATCAAAAACAAAAACATTCACCCCCAGGCTTTACATCGATCACATGATCTTGATTTTATCAAAGAACTCGAATGTATGTTGATAGCCTGTGGCACGTTACATCTTACGACTGGAGCTGTTAATATATATTAAACAGCCGATCAACGTCTCCCGAAACGGGGGAAAAGACATCAGCAATAGGGGAGGGAATTCGTGGGTGCTGGTGGAGGTAAGGTTGGAAGGTAGTGATGGGGAGGCTGTGTTTTCTGTTAGCAGTGTAGTTATAGGGTCCATGGTAGAACCGTCTCCATGCCCACGTGGAGTAATTGTCGGGAACGGGCAGGGTGGGGCAAACAGCTGTGTCGTATGGGTCTCTGCTGACTGCCAGACCGTCTGGTGGCAACAGCACGAGTACAGGAAACCGTCACAGTAAATTGTTTGTAAATACCTGCAGGGTTTTAATCTACGACTTCAGTCAAGCGGCAAGGTCAGTGAATTTGAAAGCAATTAGCTACTCACAGCAGCAGACAGCTCAGTCCTGTGTCGTTTCCTCTGGTTCCTTCAGCAACGACACCAACTTCTCTGGTTCTGCTGCTCTAATGGCGGCGTTGACGTCACGGATTCATCGATCGTCTTGTAGCAGTCGTCTGCCACGCGAGCGACGTCGCGATGTCTTGCAGGCTTCAGCTGCGGGTGGCGGCGACATATATTATGCGGGTGCTGGCGACATATATTATGTTTATTCTTCATATAGTTATTTCTAGGCTGCGCATTTTCATTCATTCCTTACATTTAACTTTAGAATCGTCATACACCATGTTTAAGTTCAGCATCTCCACTCATACCTTATATTGAACCCCAGTATCTTTATTAATACCTTATATTGAACTTCAGTATCTTTATGAATATTGTATATTGCACGATTGCACCTCGGTATCTTTATGAATATCTTATAGTGAACCTCACTTTGTTTATGAATACCTTATATTTTTGAACATTGCAGTATTTGTTATCTTTATGAATACTGCATATTGAAGCTCGTTATCCTTATTAATACCGTATATTTAATCTCAGTATCTTTATGAATACTGCATATTGAAGCTCGTTATCCTTATTAATACCGTATATTTAATCTCAGTATCTTCATACATTTTCATTAGTAGTGCATTACAGGCGGAGTCCTTCTGTCACCCTGCCTGTCAACTGTCGGCCTATTGGAGAAAGCTGTGTGTGCACTGCGGCGTCTGGCTGTGTTGGCAGTATTCTAATACATAAACAGGCCTTTTCAAAAGGAAAGTGCATCTTTCATAAATGTACGTCTGCAGTGTTCTGTCAAGTGCTGGAAACTCAAGTCATATTCCCGAATTCCATTTCTTTAGAAGTCCAGCGTGTATCAAAACTGCTTTTTGTTATGCTGTGTAGAAAATTTTATCCCTTTCAGGGAATTTCTGCGTCCTTTCAGAATTCCATCGTGTTTGAAAATTTTGCTTGGTTCTAAGTTCTACAAGCTGTTTTACCAATGTTGTCAAATTAAACTTGACCAACATATATCAGGACTACCTTTCCACGAAGCCTTATAAATTATCGAACCATCCACAGCGTCCCTGAAGCTTTCAACGTTGAATTCATTTTCAAAAATTTCTTCCATCTTCTAGGAAAAAGTTTTGCGAGAGAGGCAGGTTGTTCCGAGGTCAGTGGGCCGAAGACGAGCTTGGTGAGAGGAATTGGGAGACAGAGGGTTTGAAGGAGGACGGAGACAGGCAGAGGATGAACAGACGGGAAGCGAGTTGCTCGATAGGTATGTAGGCGGGAGCAGAATCGTTCAGACGTTTGTAGCAGAGAACCGCAACTTCGTACTGAACACGCTTTGAGAAGCCAGTGGAGGGGGTGGGGGAGCAAAACCAGTACAATGTACTATATAGTGGTTGTGGAATACAGTACGATGTACTATATAGTGGTTGTGGAATACAGTACGATGTACTATATAGTGGTTGTGGAATACAGTACGATGTACTATATAGTGGTTGTGGAATACAGTACAATGTACTATATAGTGGTTGTGGAATACAGTACGATGTACCACTGCTAGTAGAAAGTTCATACTGATGGTGGAAAAGTGCTCCCTGCGTCCAACAGCAAACCCACAAAAAAGCTGCAGGTACAGAATATGGATTCCAGACTGTTTTCGGGGACAAAAATCATGACATGCTCTCCATGATGGTTTCAGACATAGAAAACAGTACACTTACTGACATGCTGTAGACATAAAATTTAATTCATCTGCATTTATAAGCAATAGATCCCCCATACCCCAGTTGCATGCAAGTCAAATCACAAAAGATAATCAACTTTGTGAAATGCCCTCAAAAGTATTCAAGCTAAAACAATACTAAAAAGAATGGCTACTTTCACAAGTTGCTATACACAAAGCGAACAGCATTTGATATGTCTTCACAAAATAGTTCCATGATATGTGTTCATATGGGTTGTTGCATAGCCCAGTAAAGATACACCTCTAAAAAAATAGGTGCGCAGTAAATATGAATCTGATCTCTATAAACCTGCCCTCTGCACATATTACACCACACAGTGCAGTGTGATAAAGATAAAGAATTGTAAAAAGACTGGTATCACACACCAGTCCACTGTCATTTTTTTGGACTGAAAATCAAATGTCGCATGACCCTATCATATACTGGGATGAACACTCAGTACAGCATGCAGTAACTCAACATCTACAGTAAAAAGGATCACCTGTGACCATCAAAAACAAATCTAAAAAATATTCTTATTGCAGACAATTCAGAAAAATATCGTAAGCCATTAATATTGAATGCTCACCTTGTGTAAGAAAAAGTAATGTTACAAGCACAAATATAAGGGCACAAACTGAAAAATGAACTATCCCAGTCTGATCTGACCTTTCACATAGTTTATCACTATGACGTTTTTAACCTCCTGTCTGCATATTTTATCGTCACATGAAACAGTAACTTGTGAAAAATGACTCTCCCAATGTTTAAATGCCACTAGCATTTAAAGCAGTCTCTATTACAGTATTTTGTATTCTACTTTATTCTGTGAAAAACTAGATGAAAATGTTATAATACAGCATTTCTGTGAAAAGGCAAACATAATTATAACTTAGAATTCTTGTAAGCATATCATTCTTGAGTCTTCTGACAAAGATCACATTTTCAGTCAGAACAGCAACAATGGATAGGCAAATTTTCAACATATAGAGCAGTTTTTAAAAAATGAAACAATAAAGATGGTATCATTTTGACTTAATGTCGTCAGGAATAGCTATGAAGAGGCAGAATCATTCAGTTCAAATATTGATAACTTTTCAGCCTGTCCATTGTGCTGAATCATTGTGGAAAAAGATCCAAGAATCCATGGTTGTCAGGAACACGAACCCTTCATGCTGTTAGTACATCACCTGGACAGCAGACGCACAAACTCTGCAACAAAATCATATACATGTAGATGTGTAATAGGCACTAAGTGTCTGCTAAAATATCCAACTTTGGGCTAAGACATACATATCTGCTTAAATTGACATGCAGGCCCAACGGCACTGTGTGGGTCTAGTGAAAGTAGAACTGCAATTGGCAGCACTGTTGATACTCAGTGGAGACCTCATTCAGCCAAGTGGCTTTTTGTTTTTGCCTGTTCTTGTCTCTATCTGTCTGTGTTTGTGTTATTCTGACGAAACTGTTCACTGTGTCGTTCAAGGTAGACTCTGACTGGTTCAGCACCTTTTGTTAATGACTTATCGCCAAGCAAATTGTCTCTGGTATTCCACAAAGCTCACTGTGCAGATGTCTTCCAGACTGCTAGACCTGAAGTTGCTACTCCCATCTCCTCAGCCAGGAACAACCATTGTCAGGTCTGCTTGGAACAACCACTGTCAGGTCTGCTTGGAACAACCACTGTCAGGTCTGCTTGGAACAACCACTGTCAGGTCTGCTTCCTCCAACTGCTGTCAGGACTGCTTGGAACAACCACTGTCAGGTCTGCTTGGAACAACCACTGTCAGGTCTGCTTGGAACAACCACTGTCAGGTCTGCTTCCTTCAACTGCTGTCAGGACTGCTTGGAACAACCACTGTCAGGTCTGGTTCCTCCAACCACTGTCAGGTCTGCTTCCTTCAACTGCTGTCAGGACTGCTTGGAACAACCACTGTCAGGTCTGCTTCCTCCAACCACTGTGAGTACTGCTTCCTCCAACCACTGTCAGCCCTACTTTTTCCAAGGAACTACAGTCTACCATGCATGACCTTCTAGGATCTACTAGTCTGTCCACTTCCCATAAATTGCAGTCAGAAAAAATTTCTTCTGTCCTTGCCACCTGCTTTTCTCTCAAAAACAGTATTCTTCATGACGGACTTGATGAGATTCTTCCTCTCCCTGCCCACTCGACTTGGTTTTCTTTTGTTCAATACCTCCCTGTACCTTCCACCCAATTGTGTTCACATACCTCCCTGTACCTTCCACCCAATTTTCCAGGATGACATCCTCAACATCACTTCCTCCACATCTCTCAAGATGTGTGTCACAGTTTGGGTTTTTGGTGGGTCAGAGAAAACCCCATAGACCCAAGGTGTGACCCATCAACAGCCATCTTGCTTTTTATGCTAGGTCGTTAATCCCCTTATTCAAGTCGCCACCTGGGTGTTATGTAGTCGTCAGGCCAGGTGGGCACAGTAGTTGTATGCCTCAGGGAATAGTTGTGTGCCTCAGGGGACCTGGTCACACTTCCAGCCCTGGGGG
>SMGT01016297.1:0-21280 GCA_004794575.1 Lanistes nyassanus
ACTCCGCTGAAGGCTGAAGGATTCAGCTGCAGAATTGAGGTGTCTCGTTCTGCTAGACGTGTGGAAGTCTAGCATCAACGGCACGTGGCTTGAGTAGACCAGTTCCATAGCGCAAGGGACTCTGCGAGGGTGTATGATCCTTCCAGACTGGTGTGAGACTCTAGCACGTGTTCCTCTGCTGTGGAAAACCTATATGCTGACGGGCGGGAGAGGACTGCAGAACGTAAAGGAGGGAGACTGAAGACCGCGGACAAGACAACCGTCTGAAGCAGGGGGCGAAGGTCCAGCCTTACAAGGAGGCTGCCTGTAACCGACCTCCTGGGGTGAGCTCAAGGGGCTGTGTGTCAGCCTTTGGAAAACGTCATATCCTCTGTTGCGTGTGTGATCGTCAGCATCGAAGTCTGGTCACGTGGAAGTGTTCAGGACACTGTTTAGCTCTCCTTTCCGTGTTTTTAATTCAACGTTTTTTTCAGAAATCCAACTGCTGTCCGCACTGAACTCACTCTCTGGATAAGTTCTGAAGCGAACTGTAAGGCAGAAGTTTCTCTAACGAGACTCTCCCCATCCTCTCTAACGCGGTAGTGGTGCAGCAAGGCCAGGCTGGTGTTTACAGTGACAGACGTAAAGCCCTCCGCGAACTTTCCCACGAAGTGGATTTGCATCAAAGTCACTTTCAGTGGATCTACGATGCACTTGGAGCGCTCCATGTAATTGAAGATTTTACCGTGATACAGTCTGGACACCGCCTTCAGCTCTAAAGACTGGGCCAGACGCAGCTGGTCAGATGACAGTGAGGTGGTGTTCAGTTCCAGGACACTGGTCTGGGATTCAGAATCGTTGGATGAGACGTAGAAAGCATTGAGAAAGTTGAAGGCGGCCACGTGATCGGGGTCCTTCTGTTCCTTCAGAACGTGTTTGAGGAGGTCCGGCAACGTCCGGTGCTGGTGGGGCACGATGACCTCGTCCAGGTCGCTGAACATGACCAGACGGGCCACGTTGCGCATGCGTAGAAGGCAGTCGTTGACAGCGGCCATCTGTCCGAAATAGTGAATCGGCTGAGGTAGGACAGGCCAGGCGTGCAGGCGCAGAAAGCCGTTTTTGACATAGTGGCTGAAGACGGAAGTGACGTCGGACCCGACATCGACGGTGTATATGACAGCCTTTTCGACTCCCACAATCTGCAAAAGTTCTAGAGTCTCCACAACCTGGTGCCAGTCGTTGTAGTTGCTGTGGATGGGCGGTACACACAGCGTCATCTGCAAGCGAGGAGGACCTACTTCACGGGAGGTCACTCTCACGATGTGACGGTAGGTGTCTGAACCGTTGACGATCACGGACACAAAGTCGGGGCGTTCGTAGCCAGGAGGAACTGGGCAGGGGATAAAAATTGCTCCGAACCTGTACACACGAAAACCGACAAAGAATTATTATTTAAAAAAATTAAATACTGAGTGTTGTTTGGGGCTAGTAATAGGGTAACCACAAAGAAAGAACGAAAGAAAGAAAGAAAGAAATACTGTGCCATTTGGTTTTATTGACTGGTGTTGGTTGATCTCTGATAAGATACATTTTAAAAATATGAAAACATTTTATTCTGCACTTTTCTAGGTCAGCGCACGTGTGATAACCGAGCAGCTGAAGTGAAGTGTATTTTGCAGTGCTTTTTAAAAGGTTTGCAAGGGCAGGCATTGTGAACACATGAGACTGCGACTCAAGTCAAGTAGCCTCCCTTTAATGTGCATCCGCTGGCTACAACGTCATAAAACATATCTAGACTCTATTTCGATTGTACACTGTTTATTTCCACGCGCAACTAATCTAAATGTGCAACAAATATTTCTTCCCGTGATCTTTATTTTACCCGTTCCCTTTCCGAAGAATGCGTCGGAATGACCGCTAGACCAGTCACCACTGAGAAGATGCATCATGAAGATAGATCTAGTTTCAGTATTATTTTTAACTGGTCCAGAAATAATGTCCAATCCAGAAACCTTGTTCTTAAAAAATGTAGATCGTAACGAAATTTTGTTGATTATTTGATTAGTATTGTCACGGAAACGACCCCCCTCTAGCGTTCCCATGACAAGCAGATAGAAACTTTTAACTACAAAATGGCGACATCTCCATTCACTGTCTCCCAGTGTTGCCATAATGTAGCAAATTTAGTAGAACAGCATTGTTAAACACAGATTAGTTCATTCATTCAGAAGTTGTAGTAAATTCCCATGCATTTTACATGCCACACACGATCTTTTATTAAAGGGCTTTCTTTTAATCAATACGTTCTATACATGAATATCTAGGACAATGTCACATGTCACCCTAGGCTATTACCTGTCACTCCTAGGTAAGCCTTTTAGCTCCTCCCTTTCGTCAGCTAGTAGGGGAGAGATACGTCATCACCAGGTTAATCGCTCCGCCCTTTCTGAACACTTAGGTAGGAGTAATGCTACGCCATTGGTCATGGAAGCTGCCCTGCTCCCCCTAGTCTGGCTAGAACCGGTTTATTTGAGGGTAGTGCATCACAACGCTTACTACATAAGGAGGTAAAAACGTTAGATTGACACACAGAGCGATCGGGACACAGGATAGGAGAGCGATCGGGATCGACCCAGGGACACATCGGAGGAAACACGAGCCTCTAACTCTTGCCAATCTTAGCCAAAGACGTGGAAAGAGCGCCGACTACGAGACAAAGTAGTAAGTGACTGCTGACTGTGCCTTATAAGTAAGACTGCTCTTGTCCAAATACTTATCTTAGAGTCTGGAACTCGAGTTGATGTAAGATAGGTGATTTTATCCTGCCGGAGTCAGGTGACGTCATAAGCCAGTGGCCGGGCAGGTTGGCCAAAAGAGGGTTCAGAGAGGTAGTGCTGGTCGTACAGTGTCATAGCTTCTGTGTCGGTCGATGAATAGCGTTAGAGCCGCGTATTGCAGTTCAGCAGTAGTTTCGGTAGTGATCAGAGTTGGTGCTCTTGTGTCGGTCACTTCTCGTCTCTGTGTTCTGCGGAAAAGTAGTGTTTCAATAGATACAAGAGTAGGACTCTTTTGGTGGTCACTTATTGATTCAGTTTGATAGCTTTGTTATTGTGTATCGCAGAAGTTGTTCTTGCGGTGGTGACAAGAGTAGGAGCTCTATTGTCGGTCACTTACTGTACGTGTGTATTGAGCGGGATCATAGGCCGGTTTGGCAGTTTGGTTTCCCTCTTGCATTGATTTGATTATTTCCTTTGTCTGTTGCACGTGGTATGACGTCATCAGGCAGCGTCTTACCCTAGACACGAGCACGGTGATTCTTTGTAAATAATCTGTAGATATATTGGATGTTGTCGAACCAGTTAGTGTTTGAAATATATGTTGAATAACAGTTCGCTGCAGTTGAGTGTTTTACGAGGGTGGGGGCTCTTGAGCTAGAAGTGTTTTGCCTGTGAGAGACTGAGCGAACGTGTCAGTGTATGAGAATCTTTTCCCTCAGTGGATTTCTCTGGTTATTCACATTATTTCATACGTCGTCATCCTTTGGTGTAGAAACCGTTGACCTGAATCAGAAAAGGTTTTGGTGACGATTGCTCAATTAAATCTACATTTTACGAGATCACCATAAAAGTTGTCCAGTAATTCTGGAGAAGTCGAGTCCAGTAAGATAAGGTACCGCCCGGCCGTCACAGACAACTTGACCCCAATGCACTTATTTCCCGCTCTAAGATCAACGTGTAGATTTCACGCCGAATTAGCTCAAGGTCTCGCATCCTATTTTAGTATCAAGGTCTTCAGTGACGTAAACCTGCTTCGTACCTTCGCGCCAAACTCACTCAAGGACATGCAAGCTAAGCAGTTTTCTTCTAGAACCTTCTATTTCTAGAAACTTCTACAGAAGACCAGACACGTACACCACTTGTTACACCCTATCACAGATAGGCACGTGTCCACGTGATCGCCACGACGCGTGGAGACAAAGCGTCTCTTACCGGCAGTCACAAGAGAACTATCCAAGAGAAAAGACGTAGGGAGTGATCTCCTGAGAGGCAAGGTTGTTGGCCTGAAGCATAAGGCAGTGTAGTCTTCCTATTGTCCTGCTTGCCTAGCCAGGGCAGTTAGAAGTCCCCTAGGGAAGAAGAAAGTCGTTTAACAGACTAAGAAGAGTCTGAAAGTCGTTTAACAGACTAAGAAGAGTCTGAAAGTCGCTTAGCACCCTAAGGAGAGTCTGAAAGTCGTTTAGCAGACTAAGGAGAGTCTGGAAGTGTTTAACAGACTGAGGAGAGTCTGTGTGTATGCCAGAGGGCATTAGTTCTCGCGCCAATGGTGGCGGAACGTATGTACCAAGGAGGGTACTTTGATATCAAGACTGTCGTCTTGAAAGCTTGCCTTTGTTGGAACCGGTGTTAGGAGACCCGGTAAATCGTCGAATCGTTGCTGTCTTGCCCTAGGAGAGAAACCTACGCTTTGTGACTCCAGGCTAGAACAAGATCCATCAGCCTGTAAGACTGTGAAATCTAGTATCTTCAGTAAAAGAAACAGAAACTGTGATATCTAAAGATAACCTCAACCGTCAAACGTTGTCCAGGAACTTGTTCAGCCAAATCAGAATCCGCATAGATCTACACCTCCCGCACCTTGGGAAATGAACGTTTTCTAGAAGAATATTACCAGAGACTCGCCAAAGCATTTATCTCAGTGGTTTGTTGTGAACTATAGTGAAAGGACTTGAATCATACAGTGGATTTGTGTGCCTGTGTCAAAGGATCTCAGTGGTGAGTGAGTTAAAACTTATACGGTTTAAATGTCCATCTGAGTGAATGATTGAGTGAGACTGTAAGTAGATCTCGTTGACACTTTTCGTCTGATCTATCTGCTAGCGAATACTTGAACCTAGTTTCGTGGAAGAGTCCATTCTGTTCTCACCTGTCATTTATTGTGGTTACCGGTACTGAAGACTCTTTATTTAATAACATTGTATTGAGGCGCTTCTTTACTGCGTGGATTTGAGTTTGTTGAATAACAGTCAGAGAGCGAGGTAGTGAGAGTGGCGGAGTGCGCACGTCATCCCCCTATCCCCCTGTCTTTCCCTCACAAGCATACATTGATACAGAAACTGAAAGCAAAGTCATCAGAATCATCGCTGTCTTCCGTAACGTCGTTTTTATCCGACCTCTGGTTTGTATGGATGTATGTGGCACAAACTGTAACATTATCTGTTTTGATGCCACACCAACCACGCTGAACATGAACGCGTGGATTCTTCCGTCTTCATATTTTATTAAAGTCCAACAGCAAATAAGCGGAGTGGTGTGATCATGTGTTACGACCCCTAGCTCGCCATGGCTACAGACTTTCTAAGATTCGTCCGTCTGAATGTAAAGTGAATCGTATCCCGAACCCAGACTCCAAATCCAACCTCTCGAGTGTCCCCCTCTAAGGTTTATGTACCTAACCTAAATGTCGAGTGCTGGATTCCTACGAGCTGCACGTGTGATTGTGACTGGCATATGCGCCCTGTGACCGTCGTGGACAGTTCATGTTTGGAGCTATGGCTTCTGTGTGTATGTTTAGCAGAGTGCTGAGCGGCTTAAAAGGGTGTGTCTGACCTCCCAGTCATGTCTGGCCTGCTAAGTTCAGGCTCAGATCTGTCCTGGATGGAATGTCCTCTTCTAAACTGTACTGTATGCCCCCCCCCCCCATTAACCTACCTGCTACCTACTGTCTGGCACGCACATTGTTACAAAACGCTTAGGAGTGAACTGTTGGATAATTGTGTCACTTCATATTGTATGAGCGGAACTTTGCGACTGAGTGTACGGAGAAATATATCTGATTAGTGTGTTTCGAGACTATTAGGTGACAGTAAGTGCTTTTAAAATCATTTAAAATAATTTTGTCTTATACTAAAGTAAAGGTGGAAATAGATCCAACCTTGTGTTTCGGAGTGAATCGGGCATCTAAGAAATTCGGACACAAATATAAATCAAATTCCCTAGCATTTTTAAAATGATAAGCTTTGTTTTGATATCCACACAGTTTGCGACAGAACGTTAAGCAACAAACACTCGACCCCGTCTGTATAGGAGTACCGTACACAGAAATTCTTAGTTATTACATCAACGGGCTGTTTTTGTCCTTGACACAGCCACCAGGTGGTAGGGTGACTCAAAGACATAACAAGTCTAGGCTTGTTCTTTTGACTGTGTGTTGTAACTTGCTGCAAAGTTCTGTTGACGTTTTAACTTCCTCATAACCTCGAGTCGCTGTGAAATATTTTGAAATTATGGAAGATGGGCCATAGAGAATTAAAATACATCGAGTAGATTGGGACATTTTAATGATTTGAAAAAAAACAGATAGTGGAGAGACCAGTGTTATTTGATTCTCAATACTGAGATGATTTATTAATTAGTAAAGCTCAACACTGCAGTCTGCTAATGTTTTCACTTTTGATCAATTGTATAATTTTCATGACGTTGCAGGCTTCTCTTAAAACACAGCTACACACGGAAAAGTCAGTACATGTCTATGGCCAGTTGCAACAAGAAGCCAGTGCTACTACACATGTACAATACAATACATTTATTTACATGTATTTGCGCCACCTGGTGGCTGGATGGTAGCGTTATCTCCCTCGTGTGGCCTGCATAAGCATTCTTATCGCTTGTTCATAGCTAAGTTGCAAGTAAAATACACCGGGCAAACGGACGTGACGACAGCTGTTATCAACGGGAAGAGCCGCTACGAACGCATGCAAGCCACCTCTGAACGCTAACAGAATAGCTCGTTAGGTTTGCGAGCTTTTTTCGTAACCATTTTTTACGTTTGAATAAAATTTACTCTCCCTCCCGGACAACCCTTCACCCAAAGGCCCATCCACGCACCCACCCACTCCCACGAACCCACTGACGTATTTGGTAGTTTATTCTGTAGACTGTTACCATAACTTGATCGTTGATGCATACAACCAATGGTTACTATGGAACGGCACAAGTTAATAATGGGCAGCCCAGCCCTCAGGTGCGTGTCACGAAAGTTAGCAAAGCTAGGTGGTAGATGTATCGAATCTAGGGCAGTAGGTGTACGGATGAAAAGCCGCGTAGCACCTTAAAAATGGCGAACAAAATAAGACGCATGCTGAGTGTTGGGCTTTTCATTTGACACAGCTTTTTGTTGTTGTTGATTTGGGAGGGAAAGTGCTTCCACCTCGCGGAGATTTCGCACTGAAGGGGAGGGGACATAGATGAGGTGAAAGGGAAGGGGTCTGCGGTTTGGTGTCTTGCACTGGTGGTGGCTATAGGTGGTCCCGCTTGCTGGCCTTTCTCCTGGCGTACTGATGATGGCTTGAGTAGCTGGAGTGGTGGAGTTTTCACTGGTCAGACCTACCGCCGCTGCATCCCTACTTTCTTTTATCTCTACCGCTAAGGTGCTATGTGCTATATTATTTTTCTTTGATATTGTCTATTTTTATTTTTAGTGTTTTACTGGTAACCTGTGTCCTATAGCTTATGTGCTGTTTTTAGCTGGTTAATTACCATTTTGATTTTTGATTTTTGTTTGTTGTTTAGATATATCTAACATCTGGGTGGGCATTAACTACCTGCATTGTCAGTTCCATTATGTGTTGTCTTATATTTTTTGGAGGGCTAAGAGAAGATTTAAGGTTTACTACTAGATTAAGATTTTGCATAGCATTTTTAGCTCTTCTCTTTCCTGACTGTTTAGGCTACATTCTAGCAGGACATGTGGTGTACTAAGTCTGTCTCCACAACTACAGGTTACTGGGTCTTTACGGTTAAGGGGGTATTCTCCATTTAGCCTCATTCTGGCTATCCTACTTTTGTTGGATCTGTTGGAATGGAACAATACTAGTTCGTTACCTGGTAGTTCTAATTCTCTCCTGGTGCCTTTGGCTTCCTTTTTATACTTTTCTTCCCACTGTATTTTAGTTGCTGGTCTGAGGGCTATTTTTTCTCTCCTCTGCTGAAACGGGTACGTTTATTTGGATGACGTTAGTGGTTGGGTTGTCTTTTATTGCCATTTTAGCTACCCGATCTGCTTCCTTGTTTCCTTTTATTCCTACATGTGATGGCACCCAGATAAAGTTTATTTTGATTCCTGTGTTATGGAGTCTATTTAACAGGGTTAGAATTTCATACATTATATCCATTCTTTTGGAAGCCTGGTTTTGAAGAGCCTGAAAGTGCTGACAGGGAGTCAGAGACACCTAGGAAGGATTTTTCTGCTGTAGATTTTCTAGTTTGTAGTGCTATCAACCTTAGGGCAGTGCGTATTGCTATGATCTCTGGTGTAAATATTGATGTGTGGTTTGGTAGCTCAGCTGCGATATTGGTGATCTTGGGTGCATAGCCTCCTATTACTGTGAAGTGGAATGTTGGGTCGTGTGACTCATCTGTATCTGGGAGTGGTCTTTGTAGGTAGTGTTAAGTGTTTGCCTGAATTTAGTTAGTATTTTGATAAGCTGGGTTTCCTTGTTGAAAACTGAGGTCCATGTCGATCTGTGGTGGGTGTAGAGTCTAGGGAGGCATTTGTGAGTCTGTGCATGGGTATGGGGCATCTATTTTAATGTCTGCTCCTGGTGTATTTTCTATTTCTTGAGCGTTCTTCTGCATGCTTGGTTGAGGAGTGGGTTTGCCCGTACGGTGTTTGTGTGCTGTTGTGTGGATCTGCTTTACTGGATGTTTTGCAGGTAGACATTGTATCTTGTAGTAGAAGTTTGCTGCCCTTTCCTTAATTATTCTTTAGGTTTTTGTCCTGTCTCTGCCATCATTGCTAGATTTGGGGTGCTCATTGTGACTCCTAATACTACTTTTAGTGCCCTAGCCTGTACAGATTGAAGTTTGGTTATGTGACTTGCAGTAATTTAGACCTGACATGCGCTTGATAGAGGTTCAGTAAAGACTTAGGGTTTGTGCTCCAGCTATTTCCTGTGACGGCCCTCATTAGATTTATTCCTTTTTTAGCTGGGTTCACTATTTTGTTTACATACGGTGACCAGTTGGAAGTTTCTTTGAAAATAACACCTAGAAATTGTATTTGGGAGCTATATTCTATGACTGTGTGGTTTGGTTTTAACTGTAGGTATTGTACTTTTTGATTGTGTCGTTTAAGGATTATTGCTTGGGTTTTTGTTGCTGATAATTTAAAGCCGTTAAACACTCCTGATAGGTTAACTCTTTTCTCTGTCCTACAGTTTATTATCTCTTGTTGTAAGGCCGTGATGTGGTCCATAATGCTGCCCTTCTTCCTAAATCCACTTTGCTCTGGTGGAAGGATTTTATAAATTTCGCAGAAATAGTTTAATCTGGTTTTGACTATTGTTTCTAGCACTTTTCCTAGCTGTTATGTAAGTGCTATGGGTCTGTAGTTAGAAGGAGCTGTTTTTATTTTTCCTGGTTTAGGGATAGGGAACACTGTGGTAACTTTCCACTGATTTGGGAAGGATCCTTTATCCGAAACGAAAACGAAAACGAAAACGAAAACTAAAACTATAGAAAAAAATATAACAGGGTAGAGTACGTCAGAGCTAAGGCAGTAGCAAAAGCGACAATACTAAAAGCAGAAAGGGAAGAATGGCATAAATTCACGGAGTCATTAAATCTTAGTGCAAGCCTAAACAACAGCTGGAAAAAAGTAAAAAGACTCAACCAAGGCCCAAGGGCTTCCATGCCTACCCTGATCAAAGACAATCAGAAGTATGAAACTAACCTAGAAAAAGCAAACCTATTGGTAGAAACATTTCAGGAAACCAGCTCAAATGCAAACTTAGACCCCGACTTCAAAATACACAAAGAAACAACAGAAAGAAATTTTACGCCTCCATCTAACAAAGAAGACCCCTGCAAACTAGCTACTGAAATCTCTATGCACGAACTCGAAAGAGCATTAAAGTCCGAAAAGCAAGGTTCAGCTCCAAGCCCTGACATGACTACATACGAAATGCTCAAAAAGCAATCCCATCACAAAACAGATAATGTTAAAACTATTTAACGAAAAATATTTCACACAGCACATGAACGAACAATATTTATTGCATCCATTACTCTAGCAATAACAAAAACCATTGTAG
Source organism: Lanistes nyassanus (assembly GCA_004794575.1). Taxonomy (NCBI): domain Eukaryota; kingdom Metazoa; phylum Mollusca; class Gastropoda; order Architaenioglossa; family Ampullariidae; genus Lanistes; species Lanistes nyassanus. The sequence goes on from SMGT01016297.1 coordinate 10,070, forward strand.
CATCCACGTGCACAGAGGAAAGATTGCACCATGAGGAATACTGGTACCAAGTGTTAAAAATTGTCAGTCTCTGCTGTGAGATGCACCCATTATGGCATTAGAAACGATCCATGCATTTTGCGAAGTGTTTTCAGTAAGGCTATTCCAAACAAAATCCCTTTCACATTACCCCAGACTGAAAGCTGCCTTTATGATGTGACTATTCTTTCAATCCCTCAAAGTGTTTTAGAACTTGACTTACTGCAGAGTAAAATAATAATAATAATAATAATAATAATAATAAACAATGCCGACGCCATCTTGTTTGCTGCTCTGATACGTAGGACCACTGTAGGGTGCTACATCGTAGGAGCCCCCATGATACGCACTAGCCTAGATTTGCTATTTTCGCTAGGTTCACTACTAATGTGAAACTCACCTCTGATCTTGAAAGGATAACAATTGCAACAACGACAAATTTCGTTCTTGCCTGCGCGTGCATGCGTACTATAAGACATAATTTACATAGCGATTGCTTTAACTGACAGATGATTTATGGTGCAGATTTACAGATACAAGTACCTGTATCGCGGGTAACCACAAAAGCCAAGATATTAGGAACAAAATCGCCTTTATATTACGTGGCAGAAGAGTTTAGTAGAAGGACAAACTTTAGCAGAAAAGGAATCAAAAATGAATTAGCAGAAAGCACCGATAAAACAAAGAGCATGAGAGGAGATAAAGGGGGTAAAGAGGACAAGAAATATGAAACTTACAGTTCGAAATGATGCTCCGGCAGTTCTTGGGCTGTTGCCAACGTTTCCCAAAATGAAGCTGGATCATAGTTTCTGGTCAGTGCGTTTCCAGCCGACAGACGGCAGGTGAAGGAGGTGGACGGCAAGCTGTCCCTCTTAGCCACACCGATGACCGTGATCACCAAGCGCCCGTCATGCATCTGCTCGTGGGCAGAGTACAAGACTGTGGTATCCTGCGCGTTCGCGAATCGGATGTTTTCTAACTTCTCACCCCCGGGGCTTGCGAGCCACAGCAAACCACAGGCAGCGGCCACGGCCAAGGAGATGAGCAGTGACCAACGGACAGCAACCTTGCAAATCCTCCGTTTGCAGCTGCCGTTCATCAGACCGTTTTTGTAACGACAAATCGCCTGATAACACCTCTCTCCACAGCCACAGACTCCCATTCCGCTTCTTTTTCTGGCAGACGGCGATAGAGCGCACAGCCAGCCGCAAGGCGGGAGCTCTCGCCAGCTTGAAACAAAGTAAAGTCGTTTCGTCTATCGATTAATTAAGCATGCTATACATGTCAGATTAATGTCAGAATTTTTTTATTTCTATTTTTTTCAACCACAGACTCACACGGGATCTATGACCTAACGCACATCTTCCGATTAATATTCTGGAGGCATGTCAGTGCGCGCGTACTTGTTGTGCAGGCGCTTGGGTAACACACAAAGGCACACACAAGCAGCTGCATATCTCGTGAAAGGCGGATGTATCAAATATCTTTACTCAAGCTGATTGGCTGGGTCCTTTTTCCGGTTCATATTCTGGAGGCATGTCAGTGGCCGGGTACAAACAAACGTGTTCATTGTGCATACAGGTGCTTGGATAACACACAAAAGCAAACGCAAAGAAGTGCATATCTCGTGAAAGGCGGGTGTATAAAATATCTTTACTCAGGCTGATTGGCTGGGTGCTTGAAAACTGACCTTTTCTATCCCCAACACCCACATGCACGCAGGCACACATCCTTACAAGCCACGCCCTTTTCATGATGCGTAATGCAACTTCTTTCCAACGAGCTGCACTTAACCTGTACCCGTTTCCAAGAATCCAGGACTAGCTGAAGTCTGAAAATCAACGGAGCCAAAATCTCGTCATGGGCACTATAAAAATGTCGTTTAAAATTGGAAAGGTGGCCTGGGGAGAGTTTATGAGCTTACAAACTTATAGCCTGAACTTTATTGAACAATAAATATTTCGCACAGACATATAAAAGTACTTACATGCGATATAGATTTTTTCAGGATGTATGTCTCTTTGCACCATTTTTTCACTTGATTGTTGATTCAGAAACGTCAATCCACATGCACGACATCTGTGGGTGTATTTTTTAAAAATGATAAAGTCCTCGGTCGTTCATGTGTCACATGTCACTCCTAGGTTATCACCTGTCACTCTTAGTTTAGCCTGCTAGCTCCTCCCCTTCTCTTCACACCTAGGTAGGTGAGCGATACGCCATTGGTCATGGCAGCTGCCCTGCTCCACCTAGTCTGACCAGTAGCGGTTTACTCGAGGTTAATGCGTCAGAACGCCTAGTACTTAAGGAGGCAAAAAAAACGTGATTAGGGACGGATAGAAAGAAAGGACAGGACATGGAGAGAGAGTTAATGTAGGAAGACCAACAGAAGCGGACACGTGTAGATCCACGGACCTCTACCCCTCGCCATCTTAGCCAGGACGAAAGAGCTTCAGCTAGCAATCACGCGATTACACTGGGCTGTATTTCGCCGCCAAGTCTACAAGACAAAGACTCGTAAGTGACTACTCCTGTTGCGCCTTATAGGACTGCTCTTACCATAAACTTATCTTAGAGTCTGGGACTCGGGTTGAATTAAGATAGGTGGTTTTACGCTGCCGGAGACAGGAGACGTCATAAGCTAGTGGCCGGGCAATACGCCAAGGGGAGGTAAGAGTGTAGTGCTGATCGTGGCAGTCATAGCTTCATTGTTGGTCGTGGAGTAGCTTTGGAGTTGTGTGTCGCAGAAATAGTTGGTTTAGTAGTGACAAGACTAGGTGCTCTGTCGTTGGTCACTTATTGATTTAGTCTGTATAGCTTCAGAGTTGTGTATCGCAGAAATAGTTGTTTCAGTAGTGACGAAAGTAGGAGCTCTGTTGTTGGTCTTACTGTATGTGTGTATTGAGCGGGATCATAGGCCGTTTGCAGTTTGATTTCCCGTCTGGAGTTTGATTATCTTCATTGTCTGATTCCACGCAGTATGACGTAATCAGGCAGCGTCTTACCCTAGACACGAGCAAGGTGATTCTTTGTAAATAATTTGTAGATATATTTGATGTTGTCGAGCCAGAAATAGTGTTGAATAACGGTTCGCTGCAGTTATGTTTTATGAGGGTGGGGGCTCTTGAGCTAGAAGTGTTTTGCCTGTGTGAGCGAACGTGTCAGAGTGTGAGAATCTTCTCCCTCGGTGGATTTCTCTAGTTATTCACATTATTTCATAGCGTCGTCACCCTCTGGTGTAGAAACCATTGACCTGTTGCGGTAAAGGTTTTGGTGACGATTGCTCAATTAAATCTACATTTTACGAGATCACCATAAAAGTTTGTCCAGTAATTCTGAGTAGTCGAGTCCAGTAAGTTAAGGTACGGCCCGCCACGTCACATTAAATGGGGGTTCTCGTCCGCGAATAGGCGTACCTTGTTTTAGCTGGACTAGGAATAAATCCATTTTTCTTGAATTTTCACTGTGGTTCTGATTCTGCTGTAGGATTTTTTTTATAGAAGGTGTTCTGATTGATCTGAAGGTTGTAGTGGTTTATTTCATGTGATTAGTTCCCTGCGCTAGTGTTTGTCAGAGACACGTGTGTTTGTGTGACGTCACTGGTGACATGAGACTTTGGTTGTGTGCACGCGAAAAAAAGTAGGTTAACACTAGTGAGCTTTCTCGTCCCGCTAAGTGGAATAGCGAGTGGACTAGGTAATTAGCGTTGATTTCATAGGGGCGCGTCGGATCAATTACGCTTTGTGGCCTACGTCGTAGCTGATCGGCCTAGGTGTAAAATGGAAAGAATGGGTCTAGATAGTGAGTACTGCATGACTGAACGGGAGAAAAAGAAAAGTTTTAGAGAAGAAGGGATGGAAATGTACGATTTGAAAGGGGATGCTTTGAAGAAATACATTGATGAGGAAATAGCTCAGTGGCATATAGCTAAAGCCACGTTTCAGGAGAGAGAGCGTGAGAGAGAACGAGAGAGAGAACGTGAGGAAAGAGAACGAGAGAAAGAACGTGAGGAGAGAGAGCTGCAGCTGAAATTACGTCAGCTGGAACTGACTGCCGATTCCGAGAAAGAGGAACGCGAGTCTAAAGAACGCATTGAACGGGGGAAGGCAGACTTACAATATAGGCTAGAGTTAGAGAAGGTTAAGGCAGGGCTAGAGCAGTCGAGTAGTATGAATAAGGCGGCCACAGTTACGACGACCCACGACTTTCTGACTCAGACTGTACACATGACACCCTTTGACCAAAAAGAGGACAAAATCGAGGTGTACCTGAATCAGTTCGAAAAGCTGGCCAAGTTGCAAAACATCAACCACAGCAACTGAGCCCTGGCGTTGTCAGCGCTGCTAACAGGTGTTGCCAAAGAAGTTTACAACGGAATGGAGGAAGGCGCAGATTATGACCAGTTGAAGGCCGCTCTCCTCAAACGATTTGAAGTGACAGCAACTGCCTACTGAGTGAAATTTTACAAGTCTGCCAAGCGTCAGGACGAGACGCATGGGGAATTTCACAGGCGTGTCCTGCACACCTTTAATTCCTGGATGAAGATAGCCAGGGTTGACACCTCCAACTACATAGCTGTAGTGGAAGAAATAACAAAGGGAGTTATTCTCGACCACTATCGTCCCGAGCTTAGGCGTCACCTCATGATGTTAGGTGTCGAGCGCCTTCAGGACATTGCAGCTAGGGCGGATTTATTCGAGGAGGCGGACCGATATTGTCGGCGTGAGGGTCGGGACAACACAGCGCGTCCTCAAAGCCAGATGCCCTCACCTCCACCCCCACCCCGCCACCAGCACCAGTCTCACCACGGGCAAGGTTCACACCTCGCCAAGCCGCCTAGCAGCCCACCCAAGGATTACAGAGAACAGAGGCGACACTTTCAGCAAGGGGGGAATTCCACCTCCCAGTTACCTGGTCGTGTCAAGGTGACCTGCTTCCTCTGCCACCAGCTGGGTCACTACGCACGTGATTGCTCGTCGCGATCAAAGAAGTCAGCCGCCGCCGTCTTCACCCACAGCGCATGCAAGGCTTACCTCACACGTGGTCGTGTCAACAACCATGACGTCACGATCCTTCTGGACACTGGCTGTGATTACCCGGCCATTGTCAACAGTAGCCTGGTCCCTCCTGAGGCAATCAACCATGACGACTTCGCCAACAGCCAGCAAGGTTGCTATCCCACTGCCCTCATCGAGGTGACGTCGGATTACGTCACTGGGCCAGTGAAAGCAGTAGTGGTGGACAACTTAATCCACCCACTCATTCTTGGCTGTCGCTACGTATTGCCCTATCCTAACCCTGGGGACGAAAAATTTTCTGCCAACGCTGTCACTCGTGCACAAGCGAGGGCTGAGAAAGATGTCAGGCCTCTGCGTACGGTACCTGCTGTACCCAACACGCAGCCTGATGAGATACGTCAGCTGCAGCAAGAGGACGAGACACTAGGGAAGAGGAGAAAGCTGAGCAAGTAAGTTCTGGAGGAACAGTGTCCTTCACTTACAAGAAAGGCTTGCTCTACCGTCACTTCAAGCAAGGTGACAATGTTAGAAAGCAACTTGTTGTTCCAGCCAGCAAACGACATGACGTCATGTTCCTGGCACATGAGACCCTCTTGGTCGCCCACTTAGGAGTAGGCAAAACCACGGAACGGTTGGTTAGTCAGTTTTATTGGCCTGGGGTCAATGGCGACATCAGGAGGTATATCACTTCCTGTGACAAGTGCCAGCGGACTGCACCCAAGAACCTGCCCTTAGCACCCATGGGGTCAGTGCCATTGATGTAGACTCCATTCCAGAGAGTAGCCATTGATTTGGTTGGACCCGTCCTGCCGTCCTCTGACAGGGGACACAGATTTATTCTCATAGTGGTGGATTATGCCACCAGGTATCCTGAAGCCATTCCCCTGCGCAATGCTGAAACCAGAACTGTGGCAGACGCTCTTGTAAACATCTGGTCACGAGTAGGCATCCCAGAGGAGGTGCTGACCGATAACGGGGGTCAGTGCACCAGCAGCACTAGGGAAGAGGTGAACCGCCTGCTGTCCATACGTCATCTCAAGTGCAGCGTGTACAACCCTAGGTGCAACGGGTTGGTTGAGCGATTCAACGGCACCATGAAGTCTGCACTTCGGAAACTGTCTGAACAGCGTCCCAGAGACTGGGACAGATATAAGTATAAATTTCCCATATCCATTTAAGCAGTTAGGATATGTAAACATATAAGAGGCTAAACATTTACACAATTTTTTAAAAACTATTTTCATGCCAGTCGGTTCATTATTTCCAGTAAATAGTCAGTTCTCTAGTGTGACATAATAAAATGAAAGTGACTTTTCGTGTTGAGAGATGATAATGTCTACTTTTAAAAGTGACTGTAATAATTTTATTTTGGCTTGTTTCCTAATAAAATATGGCATTATGTATATTTAAAAAATATGTAATTGATGAATGAATGAATCATTCATAGAAAGCAGTAAAATTTGAACATGCAAGGTTTTGCTGTGCTGCTATATATATAATTTTTTTTAACAGAACCAAACTACTGAAGATTGGGCATATGTAGGAAAGTTGTAAAAAATAATACCAGCAGCCTTTCTTATAGCAGCGGAAGAGGAAAAAAACAGCTAGCAAAAGTGGATTCTTCAGTGGGTACCATGAACACAATCTTTCAATTTGTTGTTTTCAGATAGGTCAATAAAATATTCATTGAAGAGTTGGGCTGATGTGTTTGCAGATTTGTTTTAATGTCTGGAGTCACAGACTAAGGCATTGTTCCATTGTTTGCTTTGCATTTGCAGACAAGTCAAAAACAAAAATTTGATTTGCCATTATAATACTAATCACTCTGAGGTTTGGGTTACAATAATTTACACTAAGTTTTTGAAAAGTTTAATATAAACTGTTACACCATACTCATATGTCTATTTGTCTTGATGTCTGCAAATGTGTACAGTACGGTAGGTAGCATCTGATTTTTTAAAATGCATTTTAGGCTGTTGTAAATTATCTGGTGTTATTCTTCCCATACACAAACTCATGCAGTGTGCTGGATCTGATGGTACGGGCAAAAAGTCTGTTAAAATAATACATTTCAATAGGATTATGTGTTTTTACAGTAGTTGAAGAATTTGCTACATAGTTCATTTATCTGCTTGTCAGAAATAAGAAGACAGTTATGCAATGGAACTAACAGAAAATGTAAGGAAGCATGGAAGTGAATATTTAGTGTGCGTGAGTGTGTTTGTGTGTGTGTAAGGTAGGTAGCATCTGATTTTTTTTAAATGCATCTGATTTTTTTTAGTGTGAGTGAGTGTGTGGGTGTGGGTGTGTGCGCGCTTGTATGAGTGCATGTGTTGGTTAGTTTGTATGGCACAGTGACTGAGAAAGCTTGCCCTGTGTATAACCAATTGCTTTGTTTAGGAATGTTCAATCAATAAAGCAGAAAAGCAAGAACAGAACTTTTTGTTTTAGCTGTGTGTGTGTGTGAATTTTTTTTCTGAAGGACTTCTTGGTGTCTGCATAAACAAAACAAGTGACTGCATTTAGGACCACAAGCAGAACATGATTAATAAAGCAGCGACAATCATTAAAACCTTCATGCTGGTTTCGGAACAAAACACCGCGACCAAAAGGGACGCAACTCTAGAAGCACGAGTTGCTTCCCTCAACTAGGCAGATTTTCTTAACAAAGCGCGAAGAAGGAGAGAAGTATCTGTATACGTAAGGTCTGTGCTAACAGGTCGAAACAAGGAATCGCCACTACCCACTGGCGTTCCTGTCACACAACTACCCGAGGCTTTCAGTACTTCCTACGCAAAGTTGCGGATATTCGAGCTGAGCTGGACGAGATGGCGCTACACTGTTTACCTCCAACCCTTGTTGACAACCTGCCACGCTGTTCATGTCAGTCACTCCAGCCCATAGCTCAGTCGGACCTCAAGGCTGTTAGATTACAATCTAAACCTACTATCTGCCCTCTGGACCCCATACCAACCCACCTTCTCCTTGACTGCCTGGATGTTCTGCTTCCAACTTTCACTCAGATCATAAACGACAGTCTGTCATCAGGAGTCTTTCCATCGCTGTTCAAGGCTGCAACAGTCAAGCCTCTCCTCAAGAAACCCACCCTTGACACAAACAGCCTCAAGAACTACCGCCCAGTTTCCAACCTACCCTTCCTCTCAAAAGTGGTTGAAAGGGTCGTTCTGAATCAACTTCTCGCCTACCTCAACTCAAACGACCTTATCTCTCACTCCCAGTCAGCATACCGGCCATTCCACAGCACGGAAACAGCTCTGACTAGAGTTGTCAACGGCATTTTGTCTGCTCTGGGTGGAGGCGAAGTGTCTTTTCTGACCCTCCTTGATCTTTCCGCAGCGTTTGGCTGGCCCAAACTCTGGCTGAGAGAGAGAGAGAGAGAGAGCGCAGGCGTCAAAAGCCTTTTCAGAGTCTTTTCACGGACTTGCAGGTGTCCACGAGCTCGTTCAACAGAGAAGTTTTCCAGTCCACAAAATTCTCCGACTTGCACAGGAGAGAGGGACAAATTATGAAGTTTTGCTCGCGAGTCTCAAGGCTACTAGGTTTTAAAGTTACTGGTCTTGGCAAGTTTCCGCTAGAGGTCGCAGGACCAGAAGGAGGCTCCACTGCGTGGCCTGACTGACACCATTTTGATTATTTTATTTGGTGGCTGTTTTATTTGTAATGATTTTAGATGAAAAGATCTGACAGCACTTAGTGTACATTTACAAATTTCAGACACAACATTCCCAAATTGAAAATATAGAATGAAGATTGCGGCGCGGACATGCGCGTTCGTTATATTTTAACAGAAAAATTAAAATATTCTATTTGAATGTTTTTCATAAAGAAATTTTCATGAAACTCACTTTGTTTTAGCGTCTAATGAAAGACCGTCATTACTTAATGTGCCATGAACTATAATATTACACTGATGTCGACCTATAACGACCTTATGCAGCTAGAATGACACTACTGCATTTTTGTCAGGAAGGAAATGGACGAAGTGTACATGTGACGATTCTAGTTCACGGTACAGTATCATCTGTCCATCCATTGCCAGCGCGGAACTTCGCGCGATCGGATTCTTCGCATGACGTCAAATTATAGCGTCACATTTTTATGTATTTGACGTAAAACCACGCCTGACGACAACGCGTCTGTTCGCGAGTCAACGGCCAGTATCGGAATCAGACCACTGCAGTTTTCAGCCGGACAAGCTGCATCTCTGTACGCTGCGCTGTTAACCGTCACAACCAAAGTCCGACAGTAGCTGACCGCTGGAAGCTGCCCAGGCACGCAAGGTCTACATCACGGTGCGGCGAAACTAGTCGTCTGGTAACCCAACCACTGTAGTTGCAGCGTGTGTGAATGGAACTATGCTTAAGAATTTCCTTTCTACCGAACGTATGCATGTCAGTTGGTTGTGCCCTCTGCTAACGCCTACCTTAAAACACTTAGTGGCTTTGCAATTGTATATGTTACGTGTTGCAAAATTTTATTAGCAAAAAGTTAGACCATTTAGTTGTGAAAATGTTTGCGCGATCCACTTTTGTCGGGGTCGCTGCGTTAACCGTCGCACGACCGACAAAAGCTCCCGCGCTGATGGTTACAGTTCTGTTGTGTTTCAGGAGGACTGTTTCGCCATTTCACTGTTTCGTCATTTCACTGCTTCGCCATTTCACCGTTTCGCCACTTCTCTGTTTCGCTTCGTCTGTTCGCTAAATTCCTGCTTGCTGTTCCACGTTCGCCGGTTCTTCGTTTCCTTCTTCGTCAAGTTCAACGCTTCATCCTTCGTTCGCCGTCACCTTCATCAGCATCTCCTACACTGCACAACCGTCAACACCCCATCTGTCCTCGCATCAGGAACATCGACCAGTGTCACCAGCCCGAGCACGCACGCGGACTGTGCCATCTCACGCGTGAGATAAGTCGTGTATTCTGTGCTGACGCAAACGTGGTGACTCTGACATTTGTGGTCGGTGTGAACATTTTCACAACACAACACTGTTTTAACAAAACATTCACATTAACATTTTCGTTGCCATTCACATCAACCACACATCACCCATTTCATTGTGAGTTAATTAAATGTGGGTTTTCTATACACGGTCGACGTTTTTGTTGAAAAAAGAGTGTGTGCATCTGGTGTGTGACAGTCGCTTTTGCAGGCTTCTACCTGTTCCACTGTACTTCCACTGTAAGTGCACAGGCGCACATCCAGGTGCAAAACACGACACATAAAACGTTACAGTACACACTACGTGAGGTATCTGTTTCACGCAAGGATTTCCAGCGAGGACGTATAATTTCTTCCAGCTTTTGCTTGACCTAGCTTGGTGACAAGGTCAAGTACACCGATTCCACTTTATTGGGTCGCGCTGTACTGACCCAGTGGAGTGAGCACCCTGTCCATGTATCAAAAGGGTGCAGATCTCTGTTTGATGTTTTACATTCATTTCCCGCCTTTTTGTTGTTTCCTGTATTCCTCTGGGTACGCGCACAGGACGTGTTTATCAGTATATCGAGGTAATTCACAAAAGTGTGCAGGGATTTATATGAGGAAATTAGACTGACTAGCAGTCATACAGGGAGGTAGGCAGGGAACGCAGGGAGGCGGGCAGGAAAGCAGGCAGGGACGGAGGGACGGATGAACAGAGAGCGGAGTGCGAAACAGGCGGGTAAGTAAGCAGACAAACAAAAAGACCAGATGGCCGTTGGCATGACATTTTAGTAGAGGCTACTTACAAGTGGCCTTTATATAAGTAATGCAAAACAGTAGCCTTTTGTAACTGCCAACACTCGCTAAACCTACTTGGCATAATCACACTCATATTGCCGTTTTCAGTAACTGATAAGTTGAAAAATGATCTTTAAACCAGAATATTAATCCAGTCAGCGACGTAATGCATTCAAGTTTTAGAAGTCATGCAATCCTCACAGGACGCCTGGACAATAATTCAATTTTCTCCATTCGATATTTGACTGCCAAAAGATTTGTTCCCCTATCGTACCCATACACGTAGCAAAGAGAGAGTCGAAAGTAAGGAACGTGGCAGATCTTCGGTCAGCAACACCTCCACCAGAAAAACGGAGTAGGCATTGGGCCTCGAACAAACTCGACGAAATGCGCTTAAAAAGACTTGATTATCATATTGAATCTTTCAATCCCTGCATC
>SMGT01016297.1:24245-35336 GCA_004794575.1 Lanistes nyassanus
CTCACAAAGAGGGAAAGAGAGAGACAGAGAATGTTTTTCACTAGCTGTTAATCTAAACTGCATTCAAGTTGAAGTGTTGTTTTTTTTAAAAACCCTTTAAAGTACGATTAATTTTAATATATTATGAAAGTGTTTTCGATCACATTGTGCAGGCCCCGAAAAGGAAATGGACGAAGAAGAACTGTGATATCTAGTCTGGAGAAGAAAGTGCTACAAAATGCAAAAGATGTCTTGGTACAAGGGCATGTGCCAGATGCATGCAGCTGACTGGTAGCCCTGTCATAATGCCAGCGACAGGTCACCTTGAACTCCATCTAAAATAAAATGTTCTGTTGCAAATTAGTTGTAATTAGTGTTTGGGGGTGTCTGAGTGTGCAAACAAGCGGGAGCCACGTACCAGAAGTTGTTGCGACTGGGTGAGAGGCGGTCCCTGTAGCTACATGCATCAGAAATGTCAACTCCTTTTTGGTTTGGAATTAAAATAAAATTTCTCTAAAAATACGATTCCGTCTTTTAATTTCAAGGATTAATCTCTCCCTCCTCTCTCTATCTCTAGTCCCNNNCCCCCCCCCCCCCCGCTCTATAGAACTCTTATTTCTTAAAGTAGTTTTCCTTCATTCTCCCGAACTCTTAACCTTAAATACATTATTGTTAAAATAGAAACTTCACGCCTCATTCTTATTAGAAAGAATCCCTTTCAAGAAAGAAATTGAAGGATGACAACAAAAATACTTTATCACAGTCATCTCTTCAACTCAGAGCAAATATTCCAGCAAGCAAACAAACAGAAGTGAAAAATTGGGAATGAAAACGGAGATAAATGATAAAGAGACAAAGAAAGCATTCTGTACATAGACTATTTGACAAACTTTGCTCGCCACCATACAGACCTCTACAAAAATATAGCGGGTAGATTCTAAGTCTAATGACTGAATCGCTTTCCTCGTCATGCGGAATCTAAACATGGATTATTACCAAAACGCTGCCAAATCAACCAGAGTCCCTTTGACTAGAGTCGCTTTCTTTTGCAATCTGGATCTAAAAATAGATCGTCGAGAAAAACGCAGGCAAATGACAGTAAGTGCTGATTTTAACGCTTTCATTGGGGAGTGTATTATAGTTAAAGCTGCCTTTCACAATACTCTTTTATCCCTGTTATCTCCTTTGGCAGTAGAAACTTTAAAATCCCTGTTTAAACTTTCGAATGAGCTAATTGAATTGAGTTTGGGTCTTGTCGGGACCAGTTCCGGTGTAGGAGTGTTGTTGGCTAATGCAGAGATACTCCTTATCTCTGGCTAATGTGATCAGCGGACGGTTGGTTTCTACAGATCACGAAGACGCATGTGACGTCATTCTTGAGTAAAAGCTGGTCTTGGGGTTGTGGGGAGGACGGACAGTTCCTTCCGTAAAGTCTGTGTAAGATGCACTCGTGACCTCGAGAGACGCAAGTCTCAGTGACGTGGACTGTCGGTATTGTACAAATCGTTTTATTTAAATGTAATCAGTGTATATCGCTGTAATGAGTGCATGGGAGAGAGAATGCCTTTATGATTCAGGTCTAGTAGTTATGCAGTGGAGATTCATAGAATAAATAGTGAAGTATATTTATTCTTGTAGGAGGTGGTCTTTAAGTACACTAATGGTTTGTGGTCTGTTTGCAGAATGAATGTTTTTCCTTGTAGGTAGCGGTGCAGTTTTCTGATGCACTGTACGAATGCGAAATATTCTTGTTCCTCGGTAGCTGCTTCGTCTTTTCTTGTTCAACGAACGTGGTGAGAAACACGGAGAATTGCAATTTCCCAAGGTGTCTGTCATTGCATTATCTCGAATGTGTCTACTACTGGTGGCTAGAACAGTGTGTTCTTTAAGCGGGTCACCATACTGTTTGGCTGTATGGTATGCACCTGTGTTCTGTTGTGTCTTGAAGGCTTCAGTGCGGGTATGCGTTGGTTTTGGTTTCCATGTAAATCCTTTGATTTCTTCTACATTGCCCAAAATTCGATCTGTCATGGGGTTGTGAATCACGCAACAATCAAGTTTTCCCTGATAGAAAGATGTGTCAATGTCGACTTTTGCAAGTTGGAATGTTTCTATGTTCCCTCCAAAAGTGATGCGTTTTTGTGTCTGCTTGAGGTATTGCTCTGGTTGGACTAAACTCGCTTTAACTCCGGAAATGGCTGCTCCCTTGTCTCGCAAAATTGTGACAGGAAAATCCTTCACGTATCCTGAAAAAATAGGTAACTGCTGATGTTCAAGGGCTGGTGCAGTGCTGGACAATATAGACGTGTCTACTATTTTGGCTTGGTGTTCGGTTCTTGGTGGTGACTGCTGACGGTGTGAACTTTGTCGGTAGCTAGTGCAGACTCTGGCGAAGTGACCTACTCCTCCGCATGTATAAAATTCTAACTGTTCATTGTCTTCCCATTCGCTATTTCTTCTGTTCACTGATAGGTTAGCCGACCGGTACGTGTCATCGGGATGTGTTCTTTCATCGCTTTGCCTGCTTGAGGAAGGTTTTCGCACTGATGATCTTTGCTGTTGATCCTGCCTTGTCACTCTTCGTGAAAGCGACCTGTCTCTATTATCCTGTTTGTATGGAGTGTATTGTGCTTCCTGGTGTGTTCTGTCTGTGGCGTAAGGTTTGTATGTGCGTTGACCGACATTTGCGAAAACACACGCGTCGCTTTTTCTGGGTAATGTTTCCCCGGATGTGCTATTAGATATCTTTCGGCATGGTCTACAATCTCTTGAGCGCCTTCATAGGTTTTTGCTGTGTTTGAAAATGTAATCCATCTGTCTGCGAAATGCTTTCTCCTAATGCTGATCTGACTCATCTAAATTTGATCTGTCATGGGGTTGTGAATCACGCAACAATCAAGTTTTCCTTGATAGAAAGGTGTGTCAATGTCGACTTTTGCAAGTTGGAAAGTTTCTGTGTTCCCTCCAAAAGTGAATCCTTAGTCAGAGCATTGAACCTTTTGCAACAAATGCTTTTTGAGAACTTCGTACTCGACTGTGTTGTCTACGCATAATGAGTTCTAGTGCGGAGCCTTGCAGTGTTGCTGAGAGGTACATGGGCCAATATTCTTTGTTTCCATTTCAGTGCTTGAGCATGTGTTTCAAATTGAAAAATGAATGCACCAATTTCCTCTGTGTCTTCGCGGAACAATGGAAGTTTGGGAACGACTGGTGCTCTTGTACTGTGTTCTGTTGTGGTGTTAGTGTTGCTTCCCTTTTCTACTTTAGCCCTTTTGAACCGTATGGAACTTACACCTGTCCTGCCATTGTTAGGGCTGACTGCCGTTTGGCAGGTAAACGTGGCACATGCGTTATGAATTATAAAAATTCATCTGTTAATTGTTTAAGGGAAAGAACTCTTACAATCGAAAGCTGAATCATTTCTTCACGAGTTGCTTCCTTTCTACTGTGTGTAAACTGACAATGAGACTGGCTACCGGCAATATTTTGAAGCGAGTATCCACATGTGCTCTAGCTGTCAATTGAGAAATGCTAGATTTACTCTTCAAATTACACGCTAAAGTGGAAAATGACATTGTTTTGCAAATTTACTGTGATAAATTGGATGAAGACAAGAGTATTTGTGCCTGAAGGACCCAAGAGAGTAATTATGAAGAGAAAAACAAGCGAGCACTTGGTGTAAACAGTATTGAACAGACAGTGTATAAGGAATCATGAGGATTTTTTGATTTCGTCAAATTTAGTTGTGTTTCCATCAAAGGATTTTACAAATCATGGAACAAGGTCCAAGAAACACAGTAAGAAATGAGTTTTCTTTGTTTATTAATGTTTAAAACCAAGTTTAATTAACGTTTTTAGTTGTAGTGGAGCAGGTTCCCTCCGTGAGTTTTCCTCTCTCTCCCTCTCTCTCTTCCCAACAAAGGCAAGTTTTCATCTTGTAGATAGGTTTATTTGGGGCAGCTACCGCTGCTGCTGCCCGACGGCTAGGGTCGATCTGAGAGCCTGCCCGTTCCCTCCCTGCTTGCTCGTGCTCTGCCTACATGGTTCGTCTCCCCATTGCACTCTGCCCTTCATCTCTCACTTTGCCTGGTCCGTAGCCCACATTTGTCGGGTAGGACGCGAACCGCAACGGGGGCACTGTCCGGGCAAGCAGCAGCAAGCCGGCGTACATGCCGTGAATGCCAAAATTTGTGTTTCTCACACACACAAGCCTTAAGATTAAAAATACAAAGAATATATGTACACGAACATGAAAATATGCGATAAATAGAGTGCGCTCTGCTCTTCCTGTTAGTTTTAAGGAAAGTTAAGTAGAGTGAGAAGGAAATAAAGATAATTACGTTAAAAGGCAGTTAAACTAGCTAATGTGAATAGAAAAAGATAAGAAATATGCCTACAAACTAACCTAATCTATTAAGATGTTTGATGAGTTTATTATCTACTGAAAGAATAATTCGCGTAGAATCCGAATATGTTAGTTGTTAATATCTGCAACTATCCTAGAAGGATATAGAAACGTTTAAAGAGAGTGAGCCTAGCACAGCACGCGGTTAAAGGACACAGTGCCTCACAGCCACGGTTCGCTGGGCACCACTCGTGACTCGACCTGGGCATCCCCCCCCCCCGGCGACGCTGTGGCTGTGAGCGTGGTGGCCAAAACCATCTAAGTGAGAGAGAGGGGAGAGAGAGAAAGCGCTGGTAAGGGGGCGTCAGTGTGTGAGAGAGTGGGAGGGAGGTAAGAGATAAAGTAAAAGAGAGAAAGAGGGGTTAGTGGGAAAAGAGGGAGGGGGAGAGTCAGTGTTTAAGGTTGCGTCCTGTGGGTGCCATGGTGCCAAAATGGATAATGAAGTAGGACAGATTCAAGTGTCGAAAAAAAAGTAGTCCTTATGTGCATCATAAAGCGTCGGAACTGGGAATTTGTGAAATCAAAGTCTGTCAGTAGACTTGAAACCTCCGTACTTCACCAGCATTTACATATTGTCTGTTGAGTGCTATGCCTAGGGGGTTGGGGAGGGGGGAGAGCAAAGAGAATTGCGAGAAGGAAAAGGAAAAAGACATAAACCATTTAATCCGACATCTGACGCGGGGACCAGCTACGAATTTACGTGGTTGTCCATTCCGTGGGTTTGGTTTGCTTCGACGCTTCTGTCAGAAATCCAAGTGCTGTCCGCACTGAACTCACTTTCTGGATAAGTTCTGAAGCGAACTGTAAAGCAGAAGTTTCTCTAACGAGGCTCTCCCCATCCTCTCTCACGCGGTAGTGGTGCAGCAAGGCCAGGCTGGTGCTTACAGTAACAGACGTAAAGCCCTCCGCGAACTTTCCCACGAAGTGGATTTGCATCAAAGTCACTTTCAGCGGATTTACGATGCACTTGGAGCGCTCCATGTAATTGAAGATTTTACCGTGATACAGTCTGGACACCGCCTTGATCTCTAAAGACTCGGCCAGACGCAGTTGGTCAGATGTCAGTGAGGTGGTGTTCAGTTCCAGGACCCTGGTCTGGGATTCCGAATCGTTGGATGAGACGTAGAAAGCATTTAGAAAGTTGAAGGCGGCCACGTGATCGGGGTCCTTCTGTTCCTTCAGAACGTGTTTGAGGAGGTCGGGCAACGTCCGGTGCTGGTGGGGCACGATGACCTCGTCCAGGTCGCTGAACATGACCAGACGGGCCACGTTGCGCATGCGTAGAACGCAGTCGTTGACAGCGGCCATCTGTCCGAAATAGTGAATCGGCTGAGGTAGGACAGGCCAGGCGTGCAGGCGCAGAAAGCCGTTTTTGACATAGTGGCTGAAGACGGAAGTGACGTCGGACCCGACATCGACGGTGTACATGACAGCCTGGTCGACTCCCACAATCTGCAACAGTTCTAGAGTCTCCACAACCTGGTGCCAGTCGTTGTAGTTGCTGTGGATGGGCGGTACACATAGCGCCATCTGCCAGCGCGGAGGACCTACTTCAAGGGAGGTCACTCTCACGATGTGACGGTAGGTGTCTGTACCGTTGACGATCACGGACACAAAGTCGGGGCGTTCGTAGCCAGGAGGAACTGGGCAGTGGATAAAAATTGCTCCGAACCTGTACACACGAAAACCGACAAAGAATTATTGCTTTAAATAAATTAAATACTGAGTGCTGTTTGGGGTTTGTAATAGGGTAACCACAAAGAAAGAACGAAAGAAAGAAAGAAAGAAAGAAAGAAAGAAAATAAAGAAAGAAAGAAAGAAAGAAAGAAAGAAAGAAATACTGTGCCATTTGGTTTTCTTGATTGGTTTGGGTAGATCTCTGATAATAGAAATGTTAAAAATATTAAAAGATTTTATTCTGTCACTTTTCTAGGTCAGCGCACTTGTTATAACCGAGCAGCTGAAGTGAAGTGTATTTTGCAGTGTTTTTTAAGGTTTGCAAGGGCAGGCATTGTGAACACATGAGACTGCGACTCAAGTCAAGTAGCCTCCCTTTAATGTGCATACGCTGGCTACAACGTCACGAGTAAAAACATATCTAGACTCTATTTCGATTGTACATTGTTTATTTGCACGCGCAACTAATCTAACTGTGCAACAAATATTTCTTCCCGTGATCTTTATTTTACCCGTTCTCTTTCCGAAGAGTGCGTCGGAATGACCGCTAGACCAGTCACAATATTTGATGTCGCCCTACACGCCGTCATTCACAGGCCAGTGAGAAGATGCAGCGTGAAGATAGATCTAGTTTCAGTATTATTTGTAACTGGTCCAGAAATAATGTCCGATCCAGAAACCTTGTTCTTACAAAATGTAGATCGTAACGAAATTTTGTTGATTATTTGATTAGTATACATTGATACTGAAACTAAAAGTAAACGCTCAGATCAACAACTTGCCATCATAACTGCTCTGCAAACTGTCAGGAACGCCTAGTACGGTACACATTTAAAAAGAAAGTCATCAGAATCATCGCTGTCTTCCNNNACTTTGCTCGCCACCATACAGACCTCTACAAAAATATAGCGGGTAGATTCTAAGTCTAATGACTGAATCGCTTTCCTCGTCATGCGGAATCTAAACATGGATTATTACCAAAAACTCTGCCAAATCAACCAGAGTCCCTTTGACTAGAGTCGCTTTCTTTTGCAATCTGGATCTAAAAATAGATCGTCGAGAAAAACGCAGCCACATGACAGTAAGTGCTGATTTTAACGCTTTCATTGGGGAGTGTATTATAGTTAAAGCTGCCTTTCACAATACTCTTTTATCCCTGTTATCTCCTTTGGCAGTAGAAACTTTAAAATCCCTGTTTAAACTTTCGAATGAGCTAATTGAATTGAGTTCGGGTCTTGTCGGGACCAGTTCCGGTGTAAGAGCTACTGTCAGAGTGTTGTTGGCTAATGTGATCAGCGGACGGTTGGTTTCTACAGATCACGAAGACGCATGTGACGTCATTCTTGAGTAAAAGCTGGTCTTGGGGTTGTGGGGAGGACGGACAGTTCCTTCTGTAAAGTCTGTGTAAGATGCACTCGTGACCTCGAGAGACGCAAGTCTTAGTGACGTGGACTGTCGGTATTGTACAAATCGTTTTATTTAAATGTAATTAGTGTATATCGCTGTAATGAGTGCATGGGAGAGAGAATGCCTTTATGATTCAGGTCTATTAGTTATGCAGTGGAGCTTCATAGAATAAATACTAAATAGTGAAGTATATTTATTCTTGTAGGAGGTGGTCTTTAAGTACACTAATGGTTTGTGGTCTGTTTGCAGAATGAATGTTTTTCCTTGTAGGTAGCGGCGCAGTTTTCTGATGCACTGTACGATTGCGAAATATTCTTGTACCTCGGTAGCGGCTTCGTCTTTTCTTGTTCAACGAACGTGGTGAGAAACGCGGAGAATTGGCATTTCCCAAGTTCTCTGTCATTGCATTATGATTATCTCGAATGTGTCTGCTACTGGTGGCTAGAACAGTGTGTTCTTTAAGCGGGTCACCATACTGTTTGGCTGTATGGTATGCACCTGTGTTCTGTTGTGTCCTGAAGGCTTCAGTGCGGGTATGCGTTGGTTTTGGTTTCCATATAAATCCTTTGATATCTTCTACATTGCCCAAAATTCGATCTGTCATGTAACGTCGTTTTCCTATCCGACCTCCGTGTCAGTAAGTGCTTTTAAAAACATTTTAAATAATTTTGTCTTATATTGAAGTAAAGGTGGAAATACCTTCTGTTTTGTGTTTAGGAGTGACTGAGGCGTCTAAGAAATTCGAACACGAACAGGCATGCGCCCAGAAAGCCCAGCCATATCAAGTCAAAGCTTGTTATTTTGACTGTGTGTTGTGTAACTGGCTGCAAGTTCTGTTGACGTTCTGTTGTCGTCTGTATAGGACTACCATACACAGAAATTCTTTGTTATTACATTAACGGGCTGATTTTGTCCTTGACACAGCCACCAGGTGGCAGGGTGACTCAAAGGCATATCAAGTCAAGGCTTGTTCTTTTGACCGTGTGTTGTAACTTGCTACAAATTCCGTTGACGTTTTAACTTCCTCATATCCTCGAGTCGCTGTGAAATATTTTGAACTTATGGAAGCTGGACCATAGAGAATTAAAATACATCGATTAGATTGGAACATTTTAATGTATTTGATTCCCAAAACTGAGATGATCTATTAATTAGTAAAGCTCAACACTGCAGTCTGCTACTGTTTTCACTTTTGATCAATTGTATAATTTTCATGACGTTGCAGGCTTCTCTTAAAACACAGTTACACACGGTAAAATCAGTACATGTTTATGGCCAGTTGAAACAAGAAACCAGTGCTACTACACATGTACAATACATTTATTTACATGTATTTGCGCCACCTGGTGGCTGGATGGTAGCGTTATCTCCCTGGTGTGGCTGCATAGCCGTTTTTTTCGCTTGTTCATAGCTGAAGTTGCACGTAAAATACACCTGGCAAATGGACGTGACGACAGCTGTTATGAACGGGAAGAGCCGCTACGAACTCTTATGCAAGCCACCTCTGAACGCTAACAGAATAGCCCATTAGGTGTGCGAGTTTTTTTCCTGAACATTTTTTACTTTTGAATAAAATTTACTCTCCCTCCCGGTCCACCCCTTCACCCACCCGCCCATCCACCCACCCACCCACCCCCACACACCCACTGACGTATGCATATTTGGTAGTTTTATTCTGTAGACTGTTACCACAGCTTGATCGTTGATGCATACAACCAATGGTTACTATGGAATGGCACAAGTTAATAATGGGCAGCCCATCCCTGAGGTGGGTGTCACGGCAGTTAGCAAAGCTAGCTGATAGATGTAGCAAATCTAGGGCAGCAGATGTGCCTATGAAAAGCCTCGTAGCAGCTTCAAACTGGCGAACCAAACAATGTGCATGCTAAGTGTTGCGCTTTTGATTTGATACAGCAAATGGACGCACAATTTTTATTGCATCCATTACTCTAGCAATAACAAGATCCATGCTAGCATCCACGTGCACCGAGGAAAGAGTGCACCATGTGAGGAATACTGGCACCAAGTGTTAAAAATTGTCAGTCACTGCTGTGAGATGTACCCATTATGGCATTAACAAAAGATCCATGCATTTTACGGGGTGTTTAAAGAGGCTATTCCAAACAAAATCACTTTCACATTACCCCAGAGTGAAAGCTGCGTTTATAATATGACTATTCTTTCAATCCCTCAATCAAAGTGTTTTAGAACTTGACCTAATGCGGAGTAAAATGATAATAAAAAATAATGCCGACGCCATCTTGTTGTCTGCTTCGATGCGTAGGAACACCGTAAGGTGCTAGCTTCGCTACATCGTAGCAATCCCCGTGAAACGCGCTAGACTAGATTTGCTAGTTTCGCTAGGTTCACTACGCCTGTGAAACTCACCTCTGATCTTGAAAGGATCACAACTGCAACAACGACAAATTTCGTTCTTGCCTGCGCGTGCATGCGTTATAAATTATGACATAATTTACATAGCAATTGCTTTAACTGACAGATGATTTATGGTGCAGATTTACAGATACAAGTACGTGTATAGCGGGTAACCACAAAAGCCAAGATATTAGGAACAAAACCGCCTTTATATTACGTGGCAGAAAGAGTTTAGTACAAGGACAAATTTTAGTAGGACAGGAAATAAAAAAAGAATCAGCAGAAAGCACCGATAGAACAAAGAGCATGAGAGGAGATAAAGAGGCTAAGGAGGATGAGAAATATGAAACTTACAGTTCGTAATGATGCTCCGGTAGTTCTTGTGCTGTTGCCAACGTTTCCCAAAATGAAGCTGGATCATAGTTTCTGGTCAGTGCGTTTCCAGCCGACAGACGGCAGGTGAAGGAGGTGGACGGCAAGCTGTCCCTCTTAGCCACACCGATGACCGTGATCACCAAGCTCCCGTCATGCATCTGCTCGTGGGCAGAGTATAAGACTGTGGTATCCTGCGCGTTCGCGAATCGGATGTTTTCTAACTTCTCACCCCCGGGGCTTGCGAGCCACAGCAAACCACAGGCAGCGGCCACGGCCAAGGAGATGAGCAGAGACCTACGGACAGCAACCTTGAGATTCCTCCGTTTGCAGCTGCAGTTCATCAGACCGTTTTTGTAACGGCAAATCGCCTGATAACACCTCTCTCCACAGCCACAGACTGCCATTCCGCTTCTTTTTCTGCCAGACGGCGATTCAGTTCACAGCCAGCCGCAAGGCGGGAGCTCTCGTCTATCGATTAATTAAGCATACTATTCATCTCACATTAATGTCAGAATTTTTTTATTTCTATTGTTTTCAACCACAGACTCACACGGGATCTATGACCTAACGCACACTTTCCGATTAATGTTCTGGAGGCATGTCACAGCGCGCGTACTTGTTGTGCAGGCGCTTGGGTAACACACAAAGGCACACAAGCAGCTGCATGTCTCGTGAAAGGCGGATGTATCAAATATCTTTACTCAAGCTGATTGGCTGGGTGCTATTTACGGTTCATATTCTGGAGGCATGTCAGTGGCCGGGTAAAAACAAACGTGTTCATTGTGCATACAGGTGCTTGGATAACACACAAAAGCAAACGCAAAGAAGTGCATATCTCGTGAAAGGCGGGTGTATAAAATATCTTTACTCAG
>SMGT01016298.1:0-12279 GCA_004794575.1 Lanistes nyassanus
GGAGAGTGGACAACGAAGCCCCCTCTGCTGGGTGCAAGTGCGTGGTGTACGAACACGGCAACTGCGCACGCCCAGCAAGAAAAGAGGGCAATCGTTACCCCGCCCGGAAACCTTAAGCGGGAAGGGGTGGCTGCACCATGCAGTGAGGAGACTTGGTGGCGGCCTGAACCCCCACTCGACCGGTACAAAACCCCTAGGTTTTCTCTGTGTAAGAGAAAAGGGCAATCGCGCCCCAGACTGGAACGTACAGTGTCAGAGGTGGCAGACGCATGAACACGGACGAAACCGGAAGGGGGGTGTCGGCGTGACTCAAACCTGGAAGATATGACCAGAGGGTGGGGGCACGTTCACCTGCCATCCGCCAGAACGGGCAGGAACGCAGTAAGCTTCTAACTTCACAAAGAAGTGTAGAAAGAACGTGCACGCACGCGTCCTCCATCAAGACCGACAAGGCCTCGAGAGAGTGTCTGAACACCACTTCCTCCCCCTCCCCCTTCCGCTCCAAGAGCAGCAGGAGTGGAATCGACGGACAGCGGAAGCACCCGAGCTGCGAGGGATGGTGTCGTCTATTGCACGGTAACGGGCACCAGCAAGACAGACACCAACATGCCGTGGGGGGGGGGGGGAGAGCGTGCATGAGCAAGTCCGCAACCATTGGCATGAGACCATAGGGACGCCACATGGACGGGAAGTACCAGTGATCAGGGGAACCTGCTAGAGTAGCTACTGTGCAACTCTAGCCCCCATGATGGGAGAAAATGGTCAGAGTGAGAAGCGATGCCCTCGCCACAGTAAGGAAGTGCGCAGCACAGCCCACCATTGGCGTATCAGGTTTTCTCTGTGGAAGAGAAAAGGGCGATCGCTCTCCTGACCAGGATGCACAGTGTCAGAGGTGGCAGACGCATGAGCACGTACGAAACCTGAAGTCAGTCTGAGTAAGAGGCGATGCCCACGCCACAGGAAGGAAGTGCACAGCACAATCCACCAGTGGCGTAGCAGGTTTTCTCTATGATAAGAGAAAAGGGCGATCGCACCCGACCAGAACGCACAGTGTCAGAGGCGGCAGACGCATGAGCACGTACGAAACCGGAAGGGGGGTGTCGGCGTGCCTCACACCTGGAAGTGGGGAAACCTCCGGTGGGTGGTCAGAAGGAGGAGGCACGTTCCCCTGGCACCCGCCAGAACTGGCAGGAACACAGGTGGCTTCCCACTGCACTCAAAAGTGGGGAAAACGTGCACTTACTCTTCCTCCATCACGACCGACATGTCGTGAGGGGGGGATGCAAGCAAGACCGCCCCCATAGGCATGAGACCAAAGGGACGCCACAGGGCACAAGAAGTACCAGTGATCGTCCCCACCCCAGGGGAACCCGATAGAGTAGCCACCGCGCATTTACTCTAGCCCCATGGCGTGTGTAAATGATCTGGGGAAAACGATGCCCTCGCCACAGGGAGGAAGTGCGCGGCACAGTCCACCAGTGGGGTAACAGGTTTTCTCTGTGGAAGAGAAAAGGGCGATCGCTTGCCCAACTGGAACGCACACGATCAGAGGCGGGCGAGGCATGAAAGTGTGCGTTCAACTCCCTCTTCCCACTCATCAGCGTCAACTCCGGAGACGCGTCAAGATGGTGGGATGCGAGGCCCACCCCAGCAGTTGGGTGTGCACTGGCGGGCACTACCGGCGACAAGCGAGGCGGGCGATCGCTCCTCCAACCAGAACATGCAGGGGCAGAGGCGGGTGAGGCATGCCGATGCACGTAACTGGAGGGGGGGTGTCGGTGTGATTCCACACCAGAAGCGCGTTCACTTCTGGTGGGTGGCCAGAGGGTGGAATGGCGTCTAACTGCGCCCCGCCCGAGCTGGCGTGGACACAGGGGGATTCACGCTTCTAAGGAAGCGTAAAACGACGCGCTCGAAACGCCTCTTCCATCACGACCGACGGTCCCTCCGGCGGATGACTGACAGCCGTGGCCTCCCCCACCCCCGCTCCGAGAGCAGCGGAAGTGGGGTCATGGGCCGACGGAGGCATCCAGGCCGAGAGGGACGGGGACTTCAGCTGCGAGGCTGCCGCGGTAGCTGTGCAGCGAAGCACCCCTTCGCCCTGGGTAGGAGGTCAAGGCAACTTCGACCCCAAGGGCGTGAGACCAAGGAGCGACCAACTGAACCCGGCGGTAACAGATGGCGCCCCTTCCCCGCGGGTCCCGCAAGAGTGGCCACCGCACCACTCGCTGATAACGTTCCCCCCCCCCCTTATAAAAAACAGCCGTGCTGTCTGTTGTTGATAGCAGAAACTTGGGGCTGCGGGGCCAAGAGATCTAGAGACACTAGAAAGATAGGTAGGCCGACGCTGAGTGGACTGATGTATCCAGCTTACTGGTGAACCGAGGACCAGTAAAATGTGCCGAGTGAGTGGACAGTTCATCTGACAGCCAGGTAAAGACCTGTAGTGTACGACGGGTGAACGGCCAGAGGGACTGTGAGAAACTGGCGGGCGGCTGACTAAGATAGCTGTAGACATCCACAAGACATCTCTACCAGCAGACAAAGTATAGTGACTGCAGGAAGGAGTATGCTAGTCCTGATTGCCTTTCCAACATTGAGAAGGTCAGTGTGTGTAAAATAAGATGGTGCCACCTGAAAACGTCGTGCAAGAAGTGAAAGAAATCGCGGCAGCGTAACAACGAACACGTTATTGTTGAACTAGCGTCGTTAACCATAGACAAGCACCTGTTACCGTAACAGAAGGCATGTTACATCGATCTAGAACTTTTAGATGTGTTGGTGTTAAATTAGTTTCAAAAAAGTGTTCTGGACTGTGTTCTCGAAAGTTTTCAAATGGCCTGAAAACGTTGTTCTGATATTGTTCCAAATGTGTGCCACCATTAAGTGTTGAGTCAAGCAGGGCATGCTAAAACATTTACAACAAAGGTAGCACACATCTTAAATACTATGTGCACACGCAGCACATATTTTACACCTGCATTAACACTTTTTACCTGATATAAGTGTTAAAATATTTAGAGCGTAGTACACTTAAGTGGTACTAGTAGTAGTTAGTGTACTATAGTACAGTACAGAGTAGTTAGTGCACTATAGTACAGTACAGAGTATCGTACCGTGCTGTTTTTGGTCATGTAAACGAATCGGTATCTAAACTGTAACCCTACCCTACCCCGCCCCTATCCCTTCTTTAACCCTAACCCGAAACCAAAAAAAATGGAGAGAAATGAAAGGAAAATGGAACTACCTAGTTTTGAACTGCTAAACCTACACTTACAATTCGGCACTGCCGCAACATACTCATTGTAGTTATAAGAAGCTTCCGGTCTGGTCAATTTAGCCATCATTAGCGACTAAAATAATTACGAGATATTTCTCAAACGCTTCCATTGCCTTGGAGTTTATTTCCCCTAATTAAGTTGGGAAAAATTCAGTGAACGGGAGCAGCGACGTCGTGAGTGATGAGACCGGGAACGATAACGTCATGAGGATCTCGAACCTGAAGGACAGATACGGTAGACATCGCAGGAGCCCTTTCGGTGTCTTGAGCGCGTGGCAGCGGGTTTTTGCGCGATGTTGAGTATTGTTTGCGAGAACGCCTTGAGTGTTTTGTCTGAATCAGACGGCGAGGGATACAAATGGTAATGACTCGACACAGTACCGAGAACACGCTAGCAAATTTGCAGTAATGTTAAAAGTATGTCTTTTCTGATCAGCAGCACGCTGACGACTTGCAAGTTCTTTGACCCTGTTGTCTCTCGATGGCAGACAAGTTAGCAGCTGATGTCCCCTGGCAGGCTAAGTATGGGCGAATAGTACACATTTCTAACCGCTATAAAATGCATTTTAATTTGTTTCATAACTTCAGCAGCTTTACGAATTTTTATCGTTGTCGACAAGGGCTATGTATTTACTGGTTTTTTTTCAAGGACGGGAAAGCAAGACAGACAGAAGACAGGATCATCTTATCGCGGGTAAATATAAAATTTGACTAAAAACCCCTTTTTCAGTAAGTAATTGAAAACTAATTGGTCTAGAGCCCTGCAAATATTTGAGATTGGATTCCATATCGAATTCAGCGACGGGATTTCATTCGCAAGTCACACGCTGTTTGAAATCTCGAATTAGCAGATTTTTTTAAAATTTAAGACATGCTAGATTTTGATAAAGGATAATTATTGCGATGAATGTCGGATGAGGTTTTTTTTCGTTTTTATTTTTGTTGACGAACAGCGCTTGATTAAGAAGGTGATTTGACAGAATGAGCCAAGGGGGTCCGGTGGGGTAGATAATACAATGCAAGCACATTCCATTATCATATTAATTTCATGATGTCATGAAACTATCTAGGTTTTTTTTGCAATTTTTTATGTGAAGGAGGACCAACCTGGGAACACTGAGAGTGATTGCGAAGCTGTGAGTGAGGAAAGCGAAAGCCAGGTGGACAGCGTACCTAATGGGAGTAACAAAGAGCAGTGGTGGAAAATCCCGCTGTGATTTAACATAATGTGACAGTAAATAAACTACGCCACATTACCTTTTTCACGCCAAATTGCCTTTTTCAATATTTTTTCCCTTTATTCCATCAAATCTCTTAAGCGAAATTTTTCTCAGCCACAGCCTCTCATTGTTTCGTTGCTGATGAAACAAAGCTCACTGTTTTTAAAAAAAAATAAAATTTTGTTTAAAGTGTGCAGACGTTTTTTGTATGTAAATGTTTCTTGCATTTTGTTGTTTAAGGTACTTTTGTTTTAATTAAAAGAGTTTTCAGTAACTGATATTACTTCTGTGACGACAGAAGGTGTCTCGTTGTCTTTGAAAAGCACACACCTTCCAGGGATGAGAAGTTAAAAAAATATTAACTAGCTGGACGGTATAGCGACTTAAATTTTACTAACCTGCAGAAATTTCCGCTATCCCAATTTAGATTATTGTCGGGATTGTTAGATTATTGTAAGGGGTCGCTATGTCATCACATTTGGTAAAGGCTACAGACTAAATTAAGTACTTGAAACCCCTCAGTTACAACCCTGAAAAATCATCAAAAATTCTCTCTCCTTTTTTTTGGAGAGGATTCTAAATAGAATGCGACTGTCCAATAGCACGGACCCTATTTCAGCTTGTTCAACTTTCGGCTATATTGGCAATCTATACATCTATAAAAAAAAGTTAAAAAGAATAGTGCAGCCACTTGATGCCAATACACAAACCGACAGTCACAATGAACTCGAAATGTACCTCATTCATTAATATAACGACCAACAACAGATTCAATGAGGTATCTTTTTTATTGCAACAGCAAGATTCCCCGCCAAGTATACAAAGTCGGAACAGATGCAGCACAGAATAATATCAAGAACAAAACACAGAGCCAAATTTTCACCAGTAGCCATGTCCTGCTTTTCCAAACAGTTTCGTCTTGAAAGACATGAGATACAGTTTTTTTTCCTTTATTTAGGCTGTGGTACTCGGTTATTTCTGACAAATATGCATCGATTTCTGTGTCTATCCTCTTTATTTCAGTTTTTCATTTTCTCACAACTGTGTCGAAACACCGGGGTCCAAACGCTGAAAAAGGTAAAGGGTGGATTACTGTAAAATCATTTCGTTATAAACTATGAAACATATACGATCATATAATGCTGTACACTTCTTTTCTGCTTTGTTTAGCGCAGGATAATCATCAACATTTGCATTATTTGCGTAACTGCGTTTGTATTTAACAGAAGGGTCAAAAAAAAAGGTAAAAAATTGTGTAGTTCTTTGTTTTGACAAATACAGTAAAACCTCCCTTATAAGACCTTCCCATGTACGATCTCCTCCAGCGCACGACCCAAAACTTTTGAGGGAGACCATTGACTATGTAAACGACCTCCCATTTACGACTCCCTCCTTAACCCGACCAACTACCTACGAAACTGTCCGGTTTTGCACAGTATACGACTTTTCCTGGTTGAGCGGAAAAAGGTTAGCAGACTTCCTTTTGCAAAGATGTTCACCGAGAAACGAGAAATGTCGCCCCCAAATCCCATGAGAAGCGAAAAGAACTGTTTTTTGTTTTGTTTTGTGGTTTTTTGTTGTTGTTTTTGCTGCAGAACTGCTATTACCTAAGTTACATAAGTGACAGCCGTCTTGTAGCCTGAAGGAAGAATTACTTCAAAATTTAATTTTGTTTTGCATACATTAACTGACGTAACACGACTGGCGTAACTGACGTAATATACAATCTGCTCAAGTGACCTCAGCCCTGTGGAGAAAGGTTTTCCTACATAATTTAGAATAATTATGGGACTGGAAATAGTGATGCTATTGTGATGGACGCAGCCATCACGGAGACGGTTTTCCCACCACCCGCTCACAGCGAGCAGTATCGGATTACAGGCTGGGTACCGCCAGCGACACGTGACTGTGACGCGCGGCGGCATCTTTTA
Source organism: Lanistes nyassanus (assembly GCA_004794575.1). Lineage (NCBI taxonomy): Eukaryota > Metazoa > Mollusca > Gastropoda > Architaenioglossa > Ampullariidae > Lanistes > Lanistes nyassanus. The sequence continues at coordinate 6,432 of SMGT01016298.1, forward strand.
TTAAACGTGCTGTGCTAGGCTCACTCTCTTTAAACGCTTCTATACGCACTACGCTTCTATACTCTCTTAGAATAGCTACACACATTAACAACTAACATCTTCGGATTCTACTCGATATACTCTTTCTTTAGATAGTAAACTCAACAAACATCTTAATAGATTAGGTTAGTTTGTAGGCATATTTCCTATCTTTATCTATTTACCATAGCTAGCAAAACTGCATTTGAGCGTAATTATCTTTATTTCCTCCCCAGTCTACTAAACTGTCCTTTACACTAACAGGAAGAGCGAAGCGCACTCTATTTTCACATATTTTCATGTTCTTGTATATATATTCTTTGCTTTTTTATCCATACTTTTGTGCGCGTAACAAACACAAAATGTGCGACGCGCCACACTTTCACCCGCTAGCTCGGGCTGTTGCTGGCAATGATTTCGTTGTGGCTCGCCCCCACCCGGCAAAGGGGGGGGGGGCTACGTGCCGACAAAGGGCAGTGAGCCGTGGGCCGACGAACAGTGTTGGGCAGCAAGAGCGGCGGCACTCAATAAAGTATGTAGAGAGCTTCAACAACAGGCCTGTCTCTGTTTACGGAGAGAGAGAGAGAGAGGAAAGTTTGCGGAGCTGACTTGCTCCATCACACTATAGTGATGCCAACCCCCGTTAAAATGATCATGTACAATTTTTTTTCTCCTGACAAGACTATGTCCGCTCCCTGGAACACAGGGTTTACAGCCATTATCACAATGATCGCAGAAGTCATAGGTGGTTGTTTGCAACGAGTTGCAGCATGAAAGGTATGTGGTTGCAGCATTTAACAGAGGAATTATCCAACATCTTTATCACTGTTGTTAATAAGCTGTACGTTTTCGGACGTTGTAGGAATCCAATTTAAAATCGATTCAGTCTTTCGGGAATTCTTAATACAAGTCTGTTGCAGAAAGATCTTTTTCAAACGGACTGGAGTCTCTTTAGCACACCACACAGAAAAAGCCTAGTTGATGTGGTGGACGGGACAGTTAAGCATGCACTGTAGAGGCGAATCCTTCAGAAGAAAGTGGTATTTAGCACAGCAAAAGAGATTGCGAAGGCAGCTCCTAAGCCATGTCCAAATAATAATAATAATAAATGTGGATTTGTAACGCCCGAGAACACATTTCATGCACACTTCGCGCGGACTAGACACATACTCAATGAAAACAACGAAACACACACACACACACACGCACACAGGGAGAGATGAACGCAACAAACACACAGAGGGAGAGATGAACGAAACACAGGTTGGGATATAGATCGTCCTTCAGTCACAGATGGGTGGAAAAGTATCTTAATAGAGGAAGTTGTAGGTTAATGCAGACAGGCAGTCATGACGTCAGTCAAGGTACTTGCCGAAAAGAAAAGTTTTTAAGTTTCGTTTGAAAGTCTGTAGTGATGGGGATTGGCGAATGTTGTAGGGAAGTGAGTTCCATTGGGTGGATGCCGAGAAGGTGAACATGCGCTGTCCATATGTTTTTGTCCTGATGCGGGGTACTGAGAGAATGCGATCGTCTGAAGAGGAGCGGAGCTGTCTCACTGGAGTGTAGATTGTAAGAAGTTCTGAAAAGTAGCTGGGGCATGCACCGGTGAAGAAATTGAAACAGAGAGTAGACAACTTGTAGTCGATGCGACCCTGAATGGGGAGCCAGTGCAGAGTGCGGAGGAGAGGTGTGGCATGGTCTGTTTTCGCGCTTTCAGGACAAGGCGAGCGGCCGAGTTTTGAAGTTTCTGTAACTTCTGTAGCAGATACAGAGGACAGCCGGCTAGCAAGAAATTGCAGTAGTCGAGTTTAGACAGAACGTAGGCACATACAAATGTGTTTGCAACCTGATCGGAGAGAAGGTGACGGAAGCTGCTGATTTTTCTGAGTTCAGAATAAGCGGATCTGCAGATGTTGGAAATGTGTTTGTCAAGTGTCATGCTAGAGGTAATGATAACACCGAGGTTTCTTGCAGAGTCGGCGAAAGGGATATCGACATCACCAATCCGAACTGCTGTGGGATATTCTGTCACTCCAGCATTTCTTTGACTGAAGAGAAGAGCCTGTTTTTTCGTCGTTCAACTTTAGTCTATTGTGAACTATCCATGCTTTGACACCGGATATGCAAGTCTGCATGGCCATGATGCTGGCACGTACATCAGCTGGAGGACAAGAACTGTATAATTGGGTGTCGTCTGCCTAGGACTGGGTGGAGACCGTGTGAGAATGAATGAGTGATGATAGTGGTTTGATGTATAGGATGAAAAGGATAGTGTTGCGAACTGGGGTTTTTGAGAGAGTCAACCGACCTCCGTGTTGACCTCCCCGCCTGCGTGACCTTGTCACACGCACACAAGTGGCTCGTGGTGGTGTTCCCCCCCGTCCGCGAACAAATATTTTCTTACTTATGAGTGGAGACCTCAGAAATCACTATCTCGCTAACCTTCCCTGGCCCGAGCCCCCACTCCACTCTATTACACAACTAAAGATAACAAAGATGATTTCTGAGAAAGAGAATAAAAGTGTAGTTTATTTACAAGGTAATTTTGTTTCATCTATCACGATAGGGCTGTGCCACAGCTCACTTCCTCTCTCCTACCAACCTAATGCAATGAATAATGGTGTTAGTAATAAATCTTCTATAGTTACTGACCACACTCTCAAACACACACTTTCCTCCTACACAAACCCCACACCCACACTTTACAAGTAATAGCTAATCGTACAATACCGTGGCCTCGGTTGGTTGTCACCTGCCGTGGTATGCGCTCCAGTATTTCACAAAAGTTCAATTGTTCATTCAAATGTTCTCTTGGTCACTGGCTGCTCCTCATACGGGTGGTGGTTTGGTATGTAGACTTGGGGTTGTTCCCTCTGCAGTGTCGTTGATAGCAACCACTGAGCTTAGTGTCTCCCGCACTAAGTAGCGTCACCGTAGTTATCGTGACCTTGTGGCTGAGAGTTTTAGTGCAATTACTGAATAAAGGGATTTCCTCTCCCTGTCGACGATACAGCTTACGAACAGCTGTGGTTTACAAACTTGATGCACACCCGGCATACAAGTTACTTCTCTCGGCTTTCCAGACAGCCTTTGATTCGTTGTTATCCTACGTATTCAACACGGTCGTGGTAGTGGGCTGGTTCCTTGGTGTTGAACGACTCTTTCTCACGTCGCACACTCTCCCCACGAAATAGCTACCACTGTCCACCGACACTCTTCTACAGTGTACACAGACAGTGGGCACTGGGCTAGGCTGGGTTCAGTCCGTCGAACACCAATCGTAACTCGGACACAGGAGTATACTTTTCTACTAGTAATACCGCCGATTACGTGATCTTCTGTGACTCCTTCTACTGCAACTTCACACCGTCGAGTTCTCGGCACCCTGGCTAGCTACAACCAAAATGTAGAATTCCAGGCACGATCTCTCCGAGCGTGCATCCCCTACGCGCACGCGTCGATTCTCACAGATGTAATGCAGTAGTCGCGTATCGTTCGTTTCAGTCACACCGTCTGCCTCAGTCACCCCGTCCTCCCTCGTACGCACCCTTTTAACCTACCCGGCTATCGTAACGCGAGCCACATCGTACGCACCGAGTCTCAGCTCTCAAAAATTTCCTCCGTGTACCCGATCGGGACGGATATTCGAGCTTACCGGTTGGCCGATGTCCTTTGTCACCCTGGCCTCGATGGGGCCCTGCGTGTGCCTTCTTTGGGTCACTTTCACAACCCGGGCGGCTCGAGCCTTTGTTGACTTAAGGTCACACTGGGCGCTACAAGGTCGGCTGCGGTTGGTCGGCTTATCTGGCTCTCTATGTAGTTTGACCGAGGTTCGTGACAATAGGGCCCAGGACAGATCCCAGAGGGACTCCGAGAGACAATGCTGATGGGGGTGACAACTGGTCAGCGACAAGTACAGACTGAGTTCTACCAGAGACGTAGGACTGGAACCACGCCAGCGCCGACCCACAGATGCCGTAGAGATCATGGAGAAGATTGAGGAGGATGTTATGGTCGATCGTATCAAACGCTGCGGAAAGATCAAGGAGGGTCAGAAAACACACTTCACCTCCATCCAGAGCAGACAAAACGTCGTTGACAACTCTAGTCAGAGCTGTTTTCGTGCTGTGGAATGGCCAATATGCTGACTGAGAGTGAGAGATAAGGTCATTTGAGTTGAGGTAGGCGAGAAGTTGATTTAGAACGACCCTTTCAACCACTTTTGAGAGGAAGGGTAGGTTGGAAACTGGGCGGTAGTTCTTGAGGCTGTTTGCGTCAAGGGTGGGTTTCTTGAGGAGAGGCTTGACTGTTGCAGCCTTGAACAGCGATGGAAAGACTCCTGGTGACAGACTGTCGTTTACGATATGGGCTGGAGAGATTGAAATGAACAACATGGCAGGTTGTCAGCAAGGGTTGGAGGTCCACAGTGTAGCACCATCTCGTCCAGCTCAGCTCGAATATCCGCGACTTTGCGCAGGAAGTACTGAGTAAAAACCTCGGGTAGCTGTGTGACAGGAACGTCAGTGGGTAGTGGCGATTTCTTGTTTCGACCTGTTAGTTTGTTACAGATTTCAAACAGCTTTTTGCTCGAGGAATAGTTGACAAACTGTGCTTGAAAGAAGGATTTCTTAGCTGCAAAAACTAGCTTGGAAACAGAGCGTTTCGCTGCAAGATATAGTTGTCTGTGTATGGTGAGGCGTGATCTCAGCCAGACCCTTTCTGCGCGACGGCGCGCACGCTTAGCCTGACGCAATTCGTCATGGATGGTCGGGTACCAGGGGGCTGCCTTTAGCGGGTGTACTCGACAGCGCCGGGCAGGAGCGTGGGTATCGAGCGCTTTACGAAGGGCTTTATCAAGCTCAGCAATCGTGAGAGGACCGCACAACATGTTCTGTAGATCTGTTTTGAAACTGCCCAGGTCCATCAAACGAATGGGGCGTGTGGTTATAAACCGCTGTGTTGGCTTCGGACACTGGATGATTAAGTTAAACTGAACACAATAATGATCTGATGATAACGTCGTAGAGACCGTAGTCGACTGTACAATGCTGTCCTCTGGTCTGTGCATGACCCAATCGAGAATGTGGTTTTTGACATGCGCTGGATGGGTGACAGACTGGGTGAAACGAAAAACATCAAGCAGTTCACACATCTTGATTGTGAGCGGGTGATTAGAGTCATCAAAGTGCGTATTCATATCACCAAATACTTCGGCAGGTCCGCCAGTAATGTTGCAATAATCCAGTAAATCGCTGAAGTCCGAAAGAAACATCGTGTCCGTCAGCTTGTTTTTTCTGTTGGGGGGGGGGGTGGTCTATATAAACAAAGCAGATGCGCCGGTTTGCTTGACGCAGCAAGCGTCACATGAAGAAACTCGAACGACGGGTGTGGGAAAGGCAGTGTGTTGCTGAAGGAAACGCAGTTTGAGAGAGAACTTTTGTAGATAGCTGCAATTCCGCCGCCACGTGTAGCACGGGGAAAGGACCTAATAGAATAACCCTGTGGGGTCAGGTCTTGCCATATAACTTCATCACCAGATTCTCTCAACCATGTCTCCGTGAGAAACATAATGTCAATCTCATTGTCCCTGATGTATTCCGTGATCTCAGCGCGTTTAAGAGCTTGTTGGGCAGAGGAGACTGACTGGGCATTGAAGAGCGCGATATGAAGGCCCGTGAAAATCCTAGACGAAACAGAAGTGGCAATACGAGCCTTTTGACTTCTAGGAGATGGGTGAGTGGCGGTTTTTCTAAGTCTGGGTGTCCGCCGTCACCCCCTGTGCGCTTTCTTTGTCGGACAGTGGAAGCACGGGAGATGACGACAGTGTATG
>SMGT01016298.1:37910-59898 GCA_004794575.1 Lanistes nyassanus
GGGAGGGAAGAAGGCCGTGGCTTGGTGATCTTGACTGGTGGTGGCTATGTGGTCGCTTTCCTGGCGCTGCTGGAAGGTGGTTACCTGTGGCTTGAGTGGTGGAGCGCTTGCTGGTCGACCCTACTGTCGCCCTATTCCTGTATTTGCTTATCTCTACCTTGGTGTTTCGCCTTTTACTTTTTAGTGTTGTACAGTTTACGCTTGTCCTACAGTTTACTTGGTGTATTTTAATGATTATTACCCCCTTTATTTTTTATATTTAATATATCTAACGTCTGGATGGGCGTTTACTACCTGCACTGTCAGATCCATTATGCATTGTCTTTTTTGGGAGGATTTAGAGACGATTTTAGATTGAAATTAAGGTTTAGATTGTGCAGAGCATTTTTAAGTGTATCCCTTTCCTGGCTATTTATGTTGCACTCTAGCAGGATATGAGGAGTGTTCAGTTTGTCCCCACAGCTGCAGGTCACCGGGTCCTTACGAATAAGATGGTATTCTCCATTTAGTCTCATTCTGGCTATTCTACTTTGGTTGGTTCTGTTGGAGTGAAAAAGTGTGAGCTCGTTACTCGGAAGTTCTAGCTCTCTCCTGAATATGGATGTGTGGCTATAAGGGAGCTCTCCTGCAACACGGGTGATTTTAGGTGCATAGACTTCTATTCCTGTGGTCTAGATGGTCGGGTCATGCGAGCCGTCTGTGTATAAAGGGGAGTGGTCTTTGTAGGTAGTGTTGAGTTTCTGTCTGAATTCTTTGAGTATATTGATGCGCTGAGTTTCTTCGTTATAATTGCCCAATAAACACACGATCACTGCTCCCACACGCAGCCCAGTGGTAACCAACGAGGAAAGCAAGAGTGAGGGCTTAGAAACAACCCACTCCTGTCCCACGGTAGAATTAAGAGGTTTTTGAATGGGAAGTCCCAGAAGCGTGCCCCATCCCAAACAGCTTGGGAATCCCTCTCCCTTCCCACAGTGAAGCGAGCGTGCGACTCTCCCTTCTCACAAAGTGAAGCGAGCGCGCGATGTCTGACGTCATAGTTTGGGTTACAACTTTTTGTGGACTTTATCAAAAATTTTATTTGAGGTGATTAAAAAGTAAGTAATGTTTATTAATTTTATTCAAGAACTTATATAACTGATATATTTTCAAATTTGTAAATGACGCACGTGACATGAAAAATGGCTGTGAAGTGCGTATCAACACGTGCTGGCACTTGCGAAATGCTAGATTTACTGTTCAAATGACACGCTGATGAGGAAAATGACAGTGTTTTGCAAATTTACTGTGATAAAGTGGATGAAGACAAGAGTATTTGTGCCTGAAAGACCCAAGAGGGTGATTACGAAGAGAAAAAGGAGCGAGCACGTGGTGCAAAGAATGTCGAACAGACTGTGTATAAGGAATCGTGAGGAATTTTTGATTACTTCAACTTCAGTTGTGTTGCCATCAAAGGATTTATCAATTACGGAACAAGGCCCAAGAAACAAAGTAAGACGACTTTTCTTTGTTTATTGATGTTTGCAACCAAGTTTAAATAACTTTTCTATTGTTTTGGGGGATTTAAAATTTAAATGAATTTTTGAGAAAAAAAAGCTACAAAGCCACGTCACCTCTTTGTGTAAAGTGCCTTGAAAGCTCAACAAATAATATGTTCATTTTTTCTCATCTTTCATTGCCCGTTTCTAAACTTGCAGACAAGTACAGAAAGATGAAAGATGCAGAAACCTCTCGAGCACCCAGACATTGACATTTCTCCTTCGGAATCAGATGTTCCAAAGGACTGGTGGGGCCGAGGAACAAAAGTCTACCACTTTTAGCAGGTTTAATACTCTTAAATTCTAATACTTGCAATTTGTATGTATGTGATTTTTTTGGTGGGTGTCCTGTAAAAAAATAGTGTATGGCTGGCAGTTGAGCATCGTTTTATCTTAACTGAGCAACTACTTTAGCATAAAATATTTAACATGTATTCAAAGTTAAAACCATTGAATGCCCATAAAATAAAAAGGGAATAAAATTTCTTAATTGTTCACTGGTTATAATTAAACTCCTTGGTCATCTAGCAACAAAAGCACCAAAAGAGACAGTTTCTCCTTTTTTTGGATAATTTTTTTAAGTTGGCAATAAATTACTTAGGTCTAAGAAGAAATAGCCTTTGTCACCCTTCTGTTTTAAAATGCATTTTATATGGTAACTTTTTTCAGGTTGTCAGAGTCATCTGAGAGTGCGAGTGAACCTGACGAAGGGTCTTCATCATTCCACGCAAAAAAAACTTAGTGAAGCCATCAGGTTCTGCATCCTACCCATGGCACAATGTGGTGATTCATCTCTATCTGTGTCTTCACAGTGCTCATCGTTGTCCCAACATTTGTTGCCACCATCACCTGCAGCTGTTTCTGCCCTGCACCCACTGTCTTCTGGTAGTGTTTCTATCACAAAGTTTACAACACGACCACGACCATGCCCTCTTGCTGTTTCAACTGGTCAGCAACTTGCTCCATTACCATCTTCACTCGCTTCAGCACCTACAGTCGCAGCCAGCCTCACTCCAACACCTGATGTATGCTGAATGCTCCATCCACAACAGTTAAAAACAGCCATCCTTTTATAAATCATAGGTCTAAAAGATAAAAGAAAAACAAGTGACTGCCGCTTGGAGGATAAGCCCAAATTAAATGTTAAACAAGGGAACTGTACCAAGCTTGAAAAGGGACAAAGACGAAGACAATCTACATGTTTCGGGGCACTACCCCTTCATCAGGACGACACAACAAAACGACGAAAAAACGAAAAGGAAAAAGACTTATCTGCAGTAGTTGTGGCGCGTTGGCTGCAAAGCAGGAGAATGACCAAGGGACAGTGAGTAAGAAGGGTTAGAAAGAGGGGCAGCCAATCGCAAGGTGGGTACGAAAAGGGTGGGGGCACGTTCACCTGCCATCCGCCAGAACGGGCAGGAACGCAGTAAGCTTCTAACTTCACAAAGAAGTGTAGAAAGAACGTGCACGCACGCGTCCTCCAGCAAGACCGACAAGCCCTCGAGAGTGTGTCTGAACACCACTTCCCCCCCCTCCCCCTTCCGCTCCAAGAGCAGCAGGAGTGGGATCGACGGACAGCGGAAGCACCCGAGCTGCGAGGGATGGTGTCGTCGATTGCACGGTAACGGGCACCAGCAAGACAGACACCAACATGCCGTGGGGGGGGGGGGGGGGAGCGTGCATGAGCAAGTCCGCAACCATTGGCATGAGACCATAGGGACGCCACATGGACGGGAAGTACCAGTGATCGTCCATCCCCAGGGGAACCTGCCAGAGTAGCTACTGTGCAACTCTAGCCCCCATGAGTGAGAAGCGATGCCCTCGCCACAGTAAGGAAGTGCGCAGCACAGCCCACCAGTGGCGTATCAGGTTTTCTCTGTGGAAGAGAAAAGGGCGATCGCTCTCCTGACCAGGATGCACAGTGTCAGAGGCGGCAGACGCATGAGCAAGTACGAAACCTGAAGTCAGTCTGAGTAAGAGGCGATGCCCACGCCACAGGAAGGAAGTGCACAGCACAATCCACCAGTGGCATATCAGGTTTTCTCTGTGACAAAAGGGCGATCAGAGGCGGCAGACGCATGAGCACGTACGAAACCGGAAGGGGGGTGTCGGCGTGACTCACACCTGGAAGTGGGGAAACCTCCGGTGGGTGGTCAGAAGGAGGAGGCACGTTCCCCTGGCACCCGCCAGAACTGGCAGGAACACAGGTGGCTTCCCACTGCACTCAAAAGTGGGAAAAACGTGCACTTACTCTTCCTCCATCACGACCGACAGTGACGTCAACTGCATGGCAACGGCCGTCAGCGAGTCAGACATCGACATGTCGTGGGGGGGGGGGGATGCAAGCAAGACCGCCCCCATAGGCATGAGACCAAAGGGACGCCACAGGGCACAAGAAGTACCAGTGATCGTCCCCACCCCAGGGGAACCCGATAGAGTAGCCACCGCGCATTTACTCTAGCCCCATGGCGGGTGTAAATGGTCTGGGGGAAAAACGATGCCCTCGCCACAGGGAGGAAGTGCGCGGCACAGTCCACCAGTGGCGTAACAGGTTTTCTCTGTGGAAGAGAAAAGGGCGATCGCTTGCCCAACTGGAACGCACACGATCAGAGGCGGGCGAGGCATGAAAGTGTGCGTTCAACTCCCTCTTCCCACTCATCAAGCGTCAACTCCGGAGACGCGTCAAGATGGTGGGATGCGAGGCCCACCCCAGCAGTCGGGTGTGCACTGGCGGGCACTACCGGCGACAAGCGAGGCGGGCGATCGCTCCTCCAACCAGAACATGCAGGGGCAGAGGCGGGTGAGGCATGCCGATGCACGTAACTTGAGGGGGGGGGTGTCGGTGTGATTCCACACCAGAAGCGCGTTCACTTCTGGTGGGTGGCCAGAGGGTGGAATGGCGTCTAACTGCGCCCCGCCCGAGCTGGCGTGGACACAGGGGGATTCACGCTTCTAAGGAAGCGTAAAAAGGAGGCCAAGGCAACTTCGACCCCAAGGGCGTGAGACCAAGGAAGGACCAACTGAACCCGGCGGTAACAGATGGCGCCCCTTCCCCGCGGGTCCCGCAAGAGTGGCCACCGCACCACTCTTTAGCGCCGCGAGAGAGACGCTGCTTGCCCTGGGAGCGCTGAGCAGGTCCCCCCCCCACCCCCCGAACAGCGCTAGTAGCCACCGCGCTACTCTAACCGCCACGGCGGGCGGTCACACCAGTAACCAGCACGAGCACGGAGCGCCCAGAAGATGGTGACACTCTGTCGTACAGAGGCGGCGACGGCAACGAGACGACCGCGGCGAAAGCCTGGTGTGCGGTGGCGAAGCAGCAACGTCGGCGGACGAGACTGAGGCCAAATGCAACAGAGACGGCCGCCAGCCCGAAGCTGGTGGAGATCCCAGATAATCCGTCCAAGCCGGAAGCAGGGAGCCCCTTCACGCTGTGTATCTAAGTGAAAAACAAAACACCTAGCACAAAAAAAGAGTGGAAAAGGGAAAAACTCACACTGCATCACTAGGTGAAAACAACACGCTTAGCAAGTGAAAACGTAAAAACACCTAGCGCAAAGGTCGGGGAGTGACGAAAGCACTCTAAGTCACAGACCCGTAACAAAAGCAAAGCGTGATTACAAGGAGAAAAATCCTGTAAAAAGCTGCATGGCTAAGTGAAAAAGCAAAACACCTAGCACAAAAGACGGGGAGTGACAAAACACTTTGCGTCACGGACCGAAAATGCAAGTGAGTACAAAATAAACACGCCGGGGGGGGGGGACCCAGCGATGTAAAAACTCCCTGCATAGTTACTGTTAACCGGCTAAGACGAGACAGACTACATTGTCAAACAACTGTCTAACGAAACAGAGTTACGTAAAGACAGAGTAACAAGGAGAGAAAACAAAGCGCACTTTCCTTTGTTCAACTTGTGTAGCGTCTAAAGGGCGCAGGGACTGCCAGGCCAAAGCCACGTCAGAGTGAAGGCAGGAACGTAGGGGACCAAAGGTGACACGTCCGACCAGCACAACGACGCTTGAGAAAGTCAGCTTGACCCACTCAGTGAGCTGTGCGCAGGAAGTGCAGGCTCTGTGCGCATGCGCGGAGGGGCTTACCAGGGTTACGATGTGGGTTGTGTTTTTTTGGAGGTTCGGTTAGGGATCGCTAAATTGAGAATATAGCAATTTGGGTCATGGTACAGTATTGTGGCAAGAAAAATAGACTTAGGTGTCCCTGTGTGCACCCCTAACCTAACCCTAACCAAAAAGCAGACAGAAGAAAAATAAGTGACTGCCGCTTGGAGGAAAGGCCAAATTAAATTTAAACAAATATAAAGCACACCTACAAAACGTCTTATAAATTTTAACTCCTGTCACACACCACTCGGTCACCCTGCCTTACACTTACCAAGGGTGCGTGGGGGCGTGCTCGTCCAGTTCCATTGTTTTAAATTCAAAAAGTAGACTATAAGGAAGATCCAACGTCTAGCACGTAGGGATAGATCAGTAGGAAACAGCCACCAAGGACGGCGACAACAAACCACATCAGCCGGGACACCACAGAACAGCAACAACAACAGAAATGTCAGAAATTTTAGCCCACCAAAAAATCTAGAAGATCCAGAGAAAATATCCATGGAAGAACTCGTACTAGCACTAAAATCTAAAAAGTTAGATTCAGCTCCAGGCCCAACCTCATATCTTACGAGCTGTTAAAGAAAAGTCATACCAGTATCAAGACATTAGTCCTCCATCTTTTTAATGACGTCCTTAAGAAAGGTATATTTCCAAGTAGCTGGAAAGTATATAGCAGTTGTTGCACCAGTCCTCAAACCTGGCAAAAATAAGACAGCGCCCTCTAGGTACAGAACAATAGCACTCACATCACAGCTAGGAAAAACCACCAACATCAGCCCAGCCGCCGCAATCAAAGCATTTGTGCTGAGGTGGGGTGCATGAGCGTTCCTATCTGATTTTATGTTTTTAACAGCGGTCGTAGGCCGTGTACAACCTCTCTATTGTGGTGAACCTTTAGGTGTGGACAGTAGATACAAACGCCCATACAACCCAGCCCACGTGCACTGATTGTATGGTTATTTTGTATGAACGCAAAGCAAACGTTTACATAGATTCGGCAGTTCAATTAGTTACAGCGTATACTTATGATAGTTTTAATAATTTCTGTTAATCGTTCGTTATTATCCACCCACTCCCCTTCAAAAAGCCTCGTCGGAATCAGTTACGTACTAATATAGTCATACTTCACATCCCCCCACCCAGCCACCCCCCAAATAACAAAACGAAAAACCCAGTAATGTCTTTTCAGCACTGGTCGTCTCCAGAGTACATTCGTCCGTTAATAAAGTAGAAATGTTTTCGTGAATGTTTTCTTTTATATTTTTTATCTGTGGAATGCAACGATGAGCAGTTGCATAACATTAAATCAACAACTCTTAACAATAAGGGAAGACAAAGCTTCAAATTTCACAGGACTTATTTTTTTAAACAATTCTTAGTGAAATGTTATCAAAAACTCCCAATCGGAGTCAATGTGACAAAGCAAGATTGACTAACTGGTAGTATGTATGACGTCGTTCGTTGCAGTTACGCTGGGCTGGCTACCACGTTTTTCCCATCATTGCTACTATTATACTGAAGTGACAGACTCTGCCAAGTGGTGGTAGTGGTGGTGGTGGTGGTGGGGGGGGGGAGGTCCATCCATTCGACGTTCTGGGCCTCTTGGCTGATGTCTTTTTTGATAGCAGCTGTTTCTGGCCTCTTGGTCCTGTCGCTGCAATGACTCCTATAGGTCAACTGACGAGCCGGGCTTGGGGTCCACCGACGTCCCTTTACCATCTCCGTTATCATCACTGTCGTCATTCTTACTCCCGTCGTAACGCTGCTCGTTATCCATTTCGATGACATGATTTTCTCTAAGTTTAGACATTACCTTCAATGGAAACAAAATTTACCACATTCTTGTGAAAAAGATTATGCAGTTGGGACAAGTATATGGTTACTCGGTTTTTAAATCATATACGAGGAACACTTGTTCCCCTTAATCCTCATGTACTAAAAAACACATTTATACATTTTCAGAAAGCAATTAAAATTTCTGGGCTAAAGACTAGTGAGTTGCAAAGGGTTGAACAGTGGATGGGGTGTTCACAACAGAATCTTAAAAGAGGTGATTTTAAGGGCCCATGCCTTTGATAGCAGTTCAAAAGTGAACTGTCAAAGGGATTATGACAGCTTTCAGCTAAGGGGCAGAGAACACCACCCCACCATTGTTCCCATCCCAGCCTTTAGAACTAGGAGGAGTTAGGCATATTCCTGCAATTCACATGTTCCTGCAATTCACACGTGGTAAGCTTGTCTCTGTCCTGACTGGATGCTGATGTATTGGAAACGTCATAGTTTTTGGAATGTAGTTTACTTCTTAGTATTTCGCCTTTTGCTACTGTTAGTAAAGCCGTCGATTGTCTACTATTAGCAAAGGCTATTGGTGGGTCACTGCTGCTGTTAGCAGACCCTGTTTGTTACCTTCTTACTGGGAAGGCGCGTGGCCAACGTGAGCCTTGTGTTGACTTGTATCTTAGTACTTTTGCTTCAGTCATTTGTGGTGCAATTGTATTCGGCGTGTGGAATCCCAGTGAGACTAAGCATAAGGCTCTTGGCACACATTTTTCCTCTGCCATGAAATCATCGACACTGAACGGGAAACGAGATACCAGGGAACGTGAAAGAGGAACCGAGTTGAAGGCAGAGGGACGCCAGCTTGAAACCAGAAGCAGAGGTCTTATCCATGAGTGTGCAGTAACTGACTCGACTTGAACTGAAGCGATTTCAGAGGTCAAGGGTTGACCAGGTGGGACCCCCAGTGAAGTGACTGTTTGACATCAGTTAGAAGTGCCTAGTAATCCTCAGTGGGATCGTGTTCCAGCTTCGACGATGACACGTGTAAAGAAGTCGACAACATGAAGTCTGCTGTTATCACAGAAGACGCACCGAGCAAAGCTCCTGTCAAGTCAGCATTGGACTCTTCTATGGTATATAATGGTTGTGCGAAGTGTTTAAAACATCCACGTGACGAGTATTATGTTGTTCTATAAACCGCCATTGTATTCAGTTGCTCTTGAGCAAGGTATACCTATGTACACCTCATTGTCATTGTTTAAGAAGAGTATGTGATCCGGGCATAGTTATATAATAGCAAGACCTAGATTAGACTGAGGTAGAAAAAAGAGAGTAGGGGTACCTCCCCGTAAACCATGTAATTAATAACCATTCTTTTATTTTTTGTTACTGAGTTACGTGATTCTTTGAGGAGATTACAGATGGATGGGGTGGGTGGTCGAGACGTACGCGTCATGTTTTTATATCATACATATAATACAGTTATTTGGTTCCACTTCTTAATGTCGCCTTATTAACGCCAGTCCTGTGAGGGTGATCACGTAAGACAACATGCTTACAGTAAAAAGAATTGTCCCCGAGCGACGACAGAAAGAGTGAAGATCACTAAAAAAAATATGAAAAACTTGAAAAATAAGAAGAAAGGCAATATAGAAAAGCGGCTGGGGAACATATTTGTATGCTGTCACTGCGCTCTGACTGGACATTTTAGCAATGTCTTAACTGAAGATTTTTGGTGATAATGATTCTTTCAAATCAGAAACTAGACAGAATCTAGACAGAAACTAGAATCTTAAAGTAGTATTATTGCCTTTATCGATTACACTACGGCATATTCATGGGCGTAAAAATGCGAATGTTCAAGTTTTGACTCACCATACAGGAAATACAGTAACTTGCCGGAATCCAGATCAGTGCTGACAGAATTAGGATCATAGAGACGCTGTTAGACTTCGTGAACTCCGCTTTTGACAGAAACGAACAGCTCTAGTTTCTTTAAAAGACTATTTAGGCAAATTTTTGCACTTTATAGCTCACCATCAACTTAGATATTTCAATATCTTGGGTTTACAAAAAATAATTATATAACCAAGAACGCGAGTTATTTAGCAAATCTCCATGATCATTCTTACTTTAATCGCATATCCATATTCTTAGCGATTCAGTCATTCTTATTTCTGAACAGTTTATAAATCTGTCGTTTACGTCCATCCCTCTACGGTTAGCAGGCGTGAAGTGCTACTTTGTATCTTACCAACATCATCAAAACCCACGTTGTTGAAGAAATTGAAAAGTTTGATGACGGAGTTGCCTTCAATTGGAATGCATGTTCCACTCTGTAAAAAGAAATTGCTCAATGGATTTAAACTTTTAATGAAAACTTTTAAATAAATTACCTGTTGAGAAAGGAAGGAAGAAAGGGGGGGGGGGCGGGCGGGACACAGACGGTTTGTCACAAACGTTATTTATCTATTGTAAAGAAACATTCGCTGTATACACAAGTAAGCATATTAGATATTCATACACAACGGCAGCGTGCTCATCCGTAACGTAATTCAGTTGACTAAGACACAAAGGCGTCTGTGTTGCCAATAAATGAGAATATTATTAATACAACAAAGAAGACACAATTTAGAGGAATGAGAACAAAAGTTAGCAAGATATAAAAAGAAAAAAACAAAGATTGAGACTTAGCTGAAATATATATCTATAGAATTTCTCTGTCACCAGTCCTTCCCAATCCTCTACACACAGTCGCGCACTTTCTTGCGGTTATGTGCAGTCGTTTCTTGTGACGTTGAAAACACGGAGTGACTATAAATAGTGTCTCACTTGGAGAAATAACGACTGCCGCGTTGTTTAAAGCTGTTGGGGTACGGTCCGACAGCAAGCTCCCGACTGGAGAGTTCCTCCTTGTACACACCCCTCTGGTCACAACAGTCACCCAGTCGTAGACACAAGGTTTCTTGTTTTATAAAGCTACGGCTCTGTCGCATTATACCCGTCCCAGCTGACACTGCAGCTCTACGGTCTTTCTTCAACTCCAAAACTTTGTCACTGTGCAGCACCAGGACGGACTTTCCTAGCTAGTACTTTAGCTTCATGAACAATTCAAGTGAAGTCCTCTGTCCCTACAACTCCTTAAATACAACTAAGATATTCTAACACACACAACTGCTCTCTCCCTCACTGTCCGTTGTAACTCTACTCAGTTTACTCAGCTATCCGAGTGACTCTGAACACCCATACCTCCCATACATCTCCACGCTGTCATCCTTTCCCTGGGGAAGACCGGACCACGCGTACATGACAGTTAATAGTTTCAATATACAAGGAGGTGGTCTGGGACAGTAATATCTTGGAGATACTAGCAACACTTCCTTTTGCGGAGTGCTGGAAAAACTGAGAGTGGCAAAGACACCTAAATTATCCTTTCCCTTACCCACCATCGGGTCAGGGGACAAAATATATCCATTACAATGGCCATACTCATCTAAAGGTCAGAGACAGTACATGTTACAAAACATATCCGTTACAGGAAAGAAGGAAGGAAAAAATTAAAGAATAAAAGAGAAAGAGAGACATACAGACGGCAGGCAAGCAGCCAGGCAGACAGAAAAGTAGGCACAAAGACAGACAGACAGTCAGTCAGACGGACCTCCTGCTTTACAGACTTATGAACGAAAACCAAATTACTGTTTTGTGAAATCCGTGAAGCAGCGTTTAGACGCCTCATCCTTAATTAGAACCTCTCCCAGGCTTTGGTTACTCACCTCATCACATTCTCCGTTGAAGCAGGGATGTTTATATCCAAGCGACTGATTTGTAGGCAAGCAAGGACCGTTTGTCTTGTCAGCAAAAGCCTCCATGCAACACCGCATGCAGGCTACTGTCGCTGGCAACAGAGAACAGCACTGTCCTGACTAAACCGACTTTAGTGTATTTCCAACTAGAATCAGCTCTTTTAAGCTAAGTGGAGAACCAATTGCACGCGGAAAGCGACGGGTCAGTTACAGCACAGCGTGAAAGTTGAGGTACGTCATCGAATTGAGTATACCAAAGAATAGTTTTTATCTGACGACTCCGGCTTTTTAAGCTACGAATGCTCTTATCTTCCAAGGGTTATTGGCCAATTAGAAGCTATTTAAATATTCTGCATGCAGTTCAGAAATACAGACTTTCAAATGTCGGATTTAGCGATGTATACCAATTCGTTTAGTTAAGAAAGGTTTTGAACCAACATTCAATGCCAAATATCAGTGACTGTGCCAAGCGCTAACCATTTTGTTCACACATGCATTGTTTGTACACCAAGTTTAGAGTTCTGCCTAGATTTTCACAGTAAGTAACACACACTCCTTTGTTGCACGTGCCTCTGAAATAAAAGAAAGACAGAATATTAATTAAGCATCTTATAAAAACTGATACGTTTTAAAACGTATACCTGTTTAGACATCTGAACTGGTGTCTACTGTGCTGCTCTCTATCCTGTGAATCTGCATGCTGTTATGGGGCGCATGAGGGGAATGGGTCATGCTCATGGTATATAAGCAACTGCATTTTGTTACTAAAGAATTAGTTCTATAATTAAAGAATTAATTTTGTAGTTATAAAACTAATTCTTTAGTTATATAATGCAATTGTTTATATGCCAGGAACATTATACACATTCCTCTCTTGAAGCCCCATATGGTGTGTTATTTAGTACTGAGGTTAAAAACTAATTTGAACACACAAACTCACAAATAATATGGTAAGAAGTAGTGCAGAAATAAGCTGAGAAGTATCAGGGAAACATATAGTCTAATAAAATCTTACCCCCAAAAATTAAATAAGTCTTGGCAACTTAACTGAAATCGAATTACACAGAAATCCATAATTCCCTCTGGAATAGATTTAACGAAAGTTTATATCTTCTTTCGTAGGAAAAAGTTTTTTTAAATATAGGCAGCCGCAGTGTGAAATCACGTACTCGTCATCACAAGGCGTGCCGTCTGCTACAGGCGTAGGAGGAGGACAGATAAGACTGGTGCCACTTGTCACAGTTAAGAACAGATTTCCACGAAGACACCAAGGGAAACTTTAAGACCAAGCGGCACATTTACATGTATTGTGCTCACGTCAGCAGCAGATAAAATACACAGCTAGACTCAGCTACAGCAGGAATCAATAACTCTGGATGCCTGGTTCACAGAATTACAACTGACAGAGAGATCCCTCGGTCAGATCATTAAAACAAAGTCCACACCAGATATAAGTGAACTAACTTAAGCCTTTCACATCAGCAGATTTATTTAAAAAAAACCATCTAGCTTTTTCCCAATAATTTTATATATAAGTATATTGCCATTCATTCATTCATTCATTCATTCATTCATTCAATGTCTTTGCTTTCTTTTCTTTCCTCCTTTTTTTGTTCTATCCGTCTTCGTTTCCTTTCCTTTCTTTGTTCATTCTTTCTTTCTCTGTTTTCAATGTTATCAGTCCATCTAGAAATCTTTTAGATGAAAGTCATTGCAGCTTTTTCGGATGCACGATTAACGAAGGCGCAAACGCCGCTTGAGAAGACGCAGCAAAAGGATACTTGCAAGTCGAGGGCTGTAGACACTGGAGGCCATAGTCTGTGTCACAGATGAACCCTGCTGGCGCCATTCTGCAATTTTTGCAACAGGCACTGTTGAAGTCACTGTAGACATCGACAAATAAAGATAGATGCTTCAAATTAACGAGAGTTTTCAATATTCTGTTAGCAGCTCATGTTGTCATTTGTAAATTTTAAAGTCTTATTCATTCGTTACGCGGCAAGAAGAAACACGTTCTTTTGTCACTTGCTTAGATTAATATGGTTGGTTTGGTTTTAATTGCTGAACGTGCAGCTGAAACTAGGTGCATATTAGGACGGTGTTGCTAAGAAAGGTTTACCTACTGTCACAGGTTGGACTGCTGTCACAACACGGGTTTCAGTACCACCGTCACATTATACTGACACCAAGCTGACCAATCCTAGTACTGTTCCCTATAGTGCCAGCCGTCTGGCAGAGCATCTTCTAGATTGCCAATTTTCAATTCTTAGCTGTGACTCGGCCCAGACACGACCGCGAACCTCTTGTCTCGTAAGCCGACACCTTAACCGTTAGACCACTGAGGGGTTTCACTTGCTCAGAGAGATTTAGATATTTACGGACATATTCAAAAGCAACTTGCCTGCAAACGGCATTTTCATTAAAAGTGCAGATGGAACTGCAACACGTGTCGTTACCACTTCGCCCATTCACGCCTGCATCACAGTCTTCATTTGCATCAAGGTTCCCGTTACCGCAATCCGTCAGTTCCACCCCTACACCTTCTGCAATTCAACAAACCATCAATGCTCTTACAGATTTGGTTATTCTCTTCACCCTTTTTGTTTCTTCTGCTCGTTTTAATGACGGCAGAATTAAAAAATCATAAATAAGGCATCCATTTTCAATATCTTCGGACCTAATTCGCCATCTTTCCTAATGTAATGGGCCTGGCAATCACGCTAACAAGATGTGCGGATAATGCTGTTAATTAGCCCTGTCAATAAAGGCTGATTGACACATGTAAACGCTAGCAAGAGAGGTCTGGCGATTCTATTACAACCAGCTCCTGTGCGTTCTGCGACTTTACACGGTCTCGTGACCTGGTTCAGATGGTGAAGAATGCCAGTAGACCTATAGATAGGTGATCTTGCTTTAACAGAAATATCGGTCACAGGGTGAGTGTGTGGGAGGAGTGAACATGTCGGAGATGATATACACATTTATTTTTAAATTTCTGTAACAAAGCTTTTGGAATAGTTGTCACGAGTTGGGGTCTGGTGGGTCAAGGAGATTGCACCATAGATTCTAGGTGTGACCCATCCACGACCCTCTGGCCTTAATTAAGGTCCATTTTCCCTTGTTCAAGCCGCCCTCTTGCCGCTCGCGTCATCACCAGCCCAGGTTAGGTTCCTGTTCCCACTTCTGATCAGAGGTGCTGGCTCTAGAAGCAAATGGGCAAGGCGCTGCTTACCCTAAGGCACAGCTGGGAAGGGACCAGAGCAGGTGTCAGGCTGGCCAGGTGCGGGCTAGTTAGACAGGGGACGATTACGCGTCAGGAGGAATCCACTGACGCATAGTATCAAGCACTAGGGGCTTTGATGTAGCCGATGGGTCTTAACCAACCAGGAATGGGAGGTGGTAACTATGTCTACTCTAGGTGTCCACTTAGGGGCGTGTCCTTGTAGTTGACATGGGGTGTGGCTTCTGTTGTCTTTGGCCTGATTGGTTGATTTATGTAACCATCTTGATGACCACGTGTATGTGAATGAAAGAATCTATGGACGAAAGTTTAGAATAAAAGGACTGGGTTAGACAGTCAAGTCATCTTCTGCCAGTTCTCCTGAGTGGAGAGAATCTTCAACAAGAATCTGCTGTGAGGAGGCGTACATGTCTGGTAGTACAAGTCTGCTGAAGGCTGAAGGATTCAGCTGCAGAATTGGTGTGTCTCGTTCTACTGGATGGGTGGATCAAGTCTAATATCAACGGCACGGGGCTTGAGTAGACCAGTTGCATAGCGCAAGGGACTGTGTGAGGGTGTTGGTTCCTTCCAGACTGGTGTGTGACTCTTGCACGTGTTCCTCTGCTGTGGGAGACCTCTTCGCTGACTGGGCGAGGGGATAACTGCAGAACGTAAAGGAGGGAGATCGAAGACCGCGGACAGAAAACTGTCTGAAGCAGGGGGCGAAGGTCCAGCTTTACAAGAAGGCTGTCTACAACCGAGCTCTAGGAGTGAGCTCAAAGGGCTGTGTGTCAGCCTTGAGAAACGTCATGTCCTCTATGGGTTGTGTGAACGTCTGCTTTGAAGTCTGCTGTTAAGTGGAAGTGTTCAAGAGGTCTTCAGGGTATCTACTGGTGAACATATTGTGAGGGATAGACAGGGGGATAGGGGATGACGTGTGCACTCGGTCACACACAACCTCGCTCTCTGACTGTTGTTCAAAACAAAACCAAGTCAACGCAGCAAAGAAGCTCCTCTATAAAATGTTATTTAAAAAAAAGAGTCTTCAATTGCTGGAACCCACAATACATGATAGTTGAGAAACACGATAGATTCTACCACTAACTACGTTCGAGCATTCACAAAGGCGACAGATCACAGGTAAAGTATTCAACGAGATCTAATTACACTCTCAATCAATCTTCACACAGATGGACATTTATGCTGCAAAAGTTTTAGCTCACTCACCACTGAGTTACATCACTATAAGTTCCACAAGACGACGTTCATTCCCCAAGGTGTGGGAGGTGTGGATCTATGTGGATACCGAGTTCTTGAGTTCGCCAGACAAGTTCTAGGTCAAAGTTTGACTGGTGCGACGATCTTTAAATATCACAGTTTCTGTTTCTTTCAATGAAGAGACTAGACTTCACAGTCTAACAGGCTGATGGATCTTCTTCTAGCCTGGAGTCACAGAGCATAGGTTTCCTTCCTAGGGCAAGACAGCAACGATTCCACGATTCACCGGGTCTCCTAACACCGGTTCCAACAATGACATACTCACATTCAAGACGACAGTCTTGATATCACATTCCCCCACCAATGGCGCGAGAAACTAATGCCCTCTGGCATATACACAGACTCTCCTCAGTCTGCTAAACAATTGCAGACTCTCCTCAGTCTGCTAAACAATTCCCCTTCCCTAGGGGACTTCTAGCTGCCCTGACTAGGTAAACAGGACACTAGGTATACTACAATTGCCTGATACTACAGGCCAAAAATCTTTGCCTCTCAGGAAATCACTCCCCATGTCTTTACTCTTCGATGGTTCTCTTGTGACTGACGGATCGGGACGCTTTCTGTCCACTGGTTTTGGCGATCTCGTGGACACGTGCCTATCTGTGATTGGGGGAACAAGTGGTATGAGTTTCTGGTCGTCTGCAGAAGCTTCTAGAACTATAATTTTCTAGAAGAAAAGTGCTTGGCTTGCATGTCCTTGAGTGAATTTGGCGCGAAAGTACAAAGAAGGTCGGGTCACTAAGAGACCTTGACACTAAAATAGAATGCTGGGACCTTGAGCGAATTCGGCGCGAAATCTACACGTTGATCTTAGAAAAGAGCGGGAAATTAGTGCGTTGGGGTCAAGTTGTCCTAGATATTTATGTATAGAAAGTAGAGAACGTACTGCTTAATAGAAAGCCCTTATTAAAAGATCGTGTGTGGTATGCAAAATGCATGGGAATACTACAACTTCTGATTGAATGAACAAGTCTGTGTTTATCAGGGCTGTTCTACTAAACTTGCTACATTATGGCAACAACGGGAGACAGTAAATGGAGATGTTGCCATTTTGTAGTTAAAAGTTTCCATTTGCTTGTCATGGGAATGCTAGAGGGGGGTCGTTTCCGTGACACATATCCAAGGAAGGAGCGCTCCAGCATACATACTGTCGTGCGGACTGTATGAAGCATTCGGGAACGATGAAACAAATCGGAGTTTCAAACACTACACAGTAAAGATGCAAGATTCCCATTCTTTTTTAAATCAGGCAAGAAGCTCAAGTAGCACAACCACTGGCATTTTAAATTGAGAGTTGTTTATAATGCGCTCCGAGTTCTGAGTTTAAAATTTTCTAGAATAACACATTTTTTGAAGAGCAGCTTCCAGATTGCCAATGGTTCAAATTTTAAAAGGAGATACATCAGAATGTAACATAAAGAGACCCTTTTAAAAAGATCACTTTTTGATTATCTGTTAAGAGGCGACTATTCGTTAATATTACCTGAGCTTACAATAACTTCGCGCGTAAGGTGAATGCGTTAAAATATGCAGTTCTTGGTAGTAATCTGTCATGAAAACATCCTCTCCTCACAGCCAAAGATATCTTTATTCAATAATACTGTTTTGGATTTGCATTCTTTGCAAAGTCAATGCAATTCATGCGTACTTGACCTGTATTTTGCTTTCCCGCCAATTCGGAGTGCACTAAGACTTGACCTCGCGACCACTGTGAGGGATCGCTCAGGAAAGGTGAGAGGCGACAAGTGTGTGTCTTCTACAATTTACGGAATTAACGTCGATCTTCCGTAAATAAAAGCATGGAGGCTTAGGAATTAGTAAGCGCCTTATCACGCCGTCGGATGATATAATATTTTTCAAACTAAACTCATGTAATTACGACTATTTGAGACGATGTGGGGAAAACGGACACAGAACTCTTCTGTCTCTAAACATGCGTCAAGCAGCTCGGAAACACGCAGCTGCAGAGAAACGCAAGGCGAATCATACTACCCCGTCGTCTGCACACGAGGATAGTGTGTTAGAGGAGAGAAATCTAGTAAAGAAGAAACAAACCGCAGAAAATTTGTCCGAGTACTCCATCTACTTTAATATTGAAACATTTCACTTCGGTCCATCGCCATAAGTCGACTGGTAACCTGGACGATATATCTACTGGTGTACCGGAGGATATGACGTCCCCCGAGATATCTGCTTACAGTCCAACTTTGTCTCCATCGGATCTAGAACAGGGAATTACACTATCTCCTGCAGGAAAACTTATTATGGCGAAAGTTGACTGGAACGGAGAGAAAATTGACAGGATCACGACAACCATAGAGAGCATGGAAACTGCGAAATTCTTTCTCCAGCAGAAAAATGTTTAACACAGCAATAGCGGATGTGAAGAAAAAGCAGATTTTGGAGACAAGAGGTGCAAAGTGCAAGCCTTTAGGGTCCAAAATCGACAGGGCTTCTTTCGAGATCCAAGGGCAATAACTTTCGTGACACCTTGAAGACCAGGAAGTGGTGTGTGCTTTGCCGCCTTCAAACTTGAGGATGGATCACAATGTTTTTAAAAAGTGCATGGAAATAACAAAATAATATGCAGGATCGAAGCGGACTTGAGCAGGAGAGAGTGATAGCACGATATGAACTGCTTCGTAAACGTTCTGATGTTCGTGAGAGTGAATATAAAGTGTGAAAGTGGTGCTAGTGTATATCTTATATTATCTTGGTCTGGTGTGTTTTTTGGGGGGTCGTATAAGGGTGGACTACTGATGTGTGGAGGGGAAGGTGTGTGGGTGTGTGCATCGGCAGTAGAGTATATGTATATGCTACCAGGTGGTCTGTGGTGTGTTGTTATCCAGATCAGTTTGATGCACCACTTTATTTACCATGTACACAACTGAAATAATGAGTAGACTGGCAGTCACAAGGATTATTGGTACTAAGAAATTTGACACATGAAAATTTGTGTCTGTCAAAACTTGTTCATGCTACACTGGTATGTTTAATACCTTTCTAATAATTTTAAATGACTCCCATGGCTAAGTTAGGTTTTCATATATGTTCTGTTAACTGGAATGGCCTCAGGGATTATAAAAAAAGATGTTTCTGATTTTCTGCATAGCTTAAAACAAGACATATACTTTGTCCAGGAAACACACTGGAAAGTAGATAAAAGAATGTAATGTCTTGCTGGGGGTACAATACCAGGATACCTACCTGACCACTCAGTAGTTTCCCTTAAGAGCCTTTTGGAAGTTCAATAATTCACTCCTTCGTGAAGAAAACTATATTATGTTGATAAAACGGGTAATTGACCAAGTCAAAACTCAATATGCAGTGTCCATTTACAATCAGGAAAATATTGGCAAGATTCCAAATGAAGACATCAACTTTGCGATGATCAATTATTTTTAGAGGTCCTGCAAATGGGAATTAGAGGCAAAACCATTTCATATACCTCCTACAAAAAGCGCAAAATGGTAGAGGAAGAAAATACTAAAGGACATTGAAAGTTAGGAACAAATTGAAGAGCTAGACTCAGACTCGGTATTGTGCCTAGAAGATAGGAAAGCAAAATTGGTGAAATGTGTTGGTGAAACGTGTTGTTGATTTCTTAAATTTTCCTTGTAGTAGCCATACTGGCAACACTGATAGCACCTGAAGGCTGCTGTTGTCAAGAAATTAGGATGTACACATTAATTTGCCACAGGGATTTCCCCACATCTGCGATGTCATAGAGCCTTGAGTTCTGATCATTTCAAATAGCTTTGCGCTTGGTTTTGCCTTTAGCTTCCAGAGCTTGAGAGTTGTCTAGATGCACCCAACTTTTTTAAAAATTTAGTCGTGGTGGTGGTGTGTGCGTGTGTGTGTGTGTGAGAGAGAGAATAAAACATACGAAATTGTTTTGTATCTTATTATTGCGTTTATTGTACCGGCTTTATTGCACTGTGCAGTTTGGGTTTTATGAGATGGGGAGGGCGGGGGTCCTCCCACATTACTCCTACTCACTGTACGGGGGCGAGTGTGGCATGCACGAAAAAAACGAAAACAGAAGAAAAAGACTTAGCTTCAGTAGATGCGGCGCATGGGCTGGACAGCAGGAAAACTAATTTTGTTTCTTTTATAGTTGATTTTTTTGGAGCTGTGATACATAAGAGTTTTGGATTTCAGTAATATTTTTGGACCATATGTATCTAATAAAGATTAATACTTCAGTTAAAAAAAGGACTTGACCTCGCTTTTTCCAGCCTTCTGAATCAAATTTAACACACCCTACAACATTGATCACCGCAAAGCAACACCTGTAGTTGACAAGGTCGGGCGATTTTAGCCTTACTTTGCCACCAATTTTAATCAATCTACAATTTCCTAGCCTTTTTGGTGGTAAGGGCAGTTCTACCGATCCTATTCTGTATACTTTTCACCTGATCAGTGGACTCTGACCCAAATCTAGTTTTTCTGCTCCGACACATCTAAGGAGCACACTATGATGCACGTATTTCAAGCTGTCCCGCAAAAATTCGGCAGGTCTCGACTTCAGATAGTTTTTTTTTAAACA
This sequence comes from Lanistes nyassanus, assembly GCA_004794575.1. Lineage (NCBI taxonomy): Eukaryota > Metazoa > Mollusca > Gastropoda > Architaenioglossa > Ampullariidae > Lanistes > Lanistes nyassanus. Next base: position 58,196 of record SMGT01016298.1, read on the forward strand.
GGTATTCTCTAGTTGGAATCCGGCTGGCGGAAGTCATGCGATTACAGAGAGCAGCAAAAGAAATTTAGCTGATAAGAAACACTCTTTCAAACTCACGTTCTATTTGGCTTCTTACCATTCATCTTGAAAAGTTTTAGGAAGACAAAATTAATTGTACCGCCCAAAGGACATACACAAGAACTGGATTGTAGTTGACCAAAAATTGTGAAAGATCTGTTTTGTCTTGCAAATTGTATCGTTCGGTTTTATATATATATATAGAGAGAGAGGATTCAGCTTTTCATAGTGGGTTTTGTCTTCCTGGAAGTGAGAGAGTAGAAGCGAAGAGAGACAGTGAGACGTACAAAAGAGACATCTACGTGGGGATTTATCGGTTGGGTTAAAGGGGATACTCTCTATTGCAGCGAATAGGTCCCTGGTGGGCCTTTCAACGAAGTGACCCACGACGTAGAACGATTTATATTTCTACACGAGGGGAGGAGAATAAATAGATAATAACTAACCATCCCTTTCCCTCACCTAATCTTTCAGTAGCTATTCTCAACTTGACAAAAGAAAAGGCTATTAGGTGAACAGTCTTGCTATATCCTTGTAAAAAGTCATCAGTTAAGCTTTCCAATACACAAAACAGGCACCCTTATCGTAAAAAGTTCAGCGACCCACCTGTGAAACATTCGTCGCTGGCTGCTTCCAAAGCACTGGAAACAAGATCTATGCTGCAGCTGGAAAATAGCTGAAAACAAATTTATCCAACTTTACTTCGCGAAATCGGTGTTTAGCAAGCTGTTTTGTAGAAAGTAGCTCACATCTAGTGGTGAAATAATAAGACCTTTCTAACGAGATTTTTAAAGTACGTGGTTTCTCTTCTAAAATCGGGTGTAAATCATTAAAAGGAAGAGAGATGGATATTCACTGGCATTCGTACACAGCCTTTGTCTAATGATGCCAGTTATTTTTTAAATGTACAAGCTTTGCAAGTAAAATCATTAGTTTGCAAGCTGTGTAGTGGAGGCTCAGCGCTCAGCAATGGGATTTGAAATACAGATATACTAACATCCAACCAAAGAACTTTCCCAGTACATGCTTTTCACACAGTGACTGTTTGCGTAGAAATTCACTCACAAAGTCCGTCTTCGGCTCTATTTTTAGAGTGTGTGCACAGGTACCCCATGAATTAATACTAATATTTAATAACCGTTTACTTATGTGTATAAATAACACTTTCAGAGCAAGCCTGACTCCAAAAGAGTGTTAAATATGCGGATAATTAAAAATACTGCTTTTTGATGATTTGTTTGCTTGAAAGGTTGGTTTTTTGTGGAAAAACGTACAAAATTGTTGGGTTGAGCTCCTGTTGTGCTGTACGGATACATGAGGTACTTCCCGCCTTGAAAATCAGTTGGTGCGCACACGCCATTTGGGTCATGTGGCGAACCCCAGTTGTGTCCTGTTTCAGTAGAATGCATCGATTTTCTGTGATTCTTCTTCTCATGCAGTAGTATCCACTTAGTTAAGAGCACTGCAAGCTTGTTGTTACAGTGCCCTGCGTCTCTGGCTCAACCCCACCACCACCACACTAAACGCTGAGTAAGCAAGGATGTCTATCGCATGACAGTTTCAGGAGCAGAAAGACTGACAAAGAGTGTCAGAGAAAGAGGACTGAGGTAAAAATAGGAGTACCCTAAGAAACCCCCCGACAACAA
>SMGT01016299.1:0-31043 GCA_004794575.1 Lanistes nyassanus
CGTGTACCTTTTGGTTGAAAAGGTGAGGGTCTACACTAGGCGTATGTTTCTCGTGTTTTCTTCCCTAGAATTCTAGCACACCCCACAAAACGTTACAGTGGGACTGCCATGTCTGGGGTGGAGGAGTGTAACGTTTTATGGGGTGAGCTGGATTTTAGGGAAGAAACAGGAAATGTATACACCTAACGCAGACCCCACCTTTTCAAGCAAAAGGTACACGACCAGATAATTCAGCACATTTATTGAACTATAAACATTAGAAATGAAAGCTGAGGAAAGAAAGGTGCAGTTGAACAAATACGTAACAGTGCGTGTGTGTGTATGTGCGTGATAGCAACAGCTTGTGGTATGTAACAACTTGCAGAACAGTAATACAACTAGCATACAATTGAATTCATACGTAAAAGCGTGATATCGCAAAAGACTACTTGCGGAGGATGAATTATCCAAACCAGAACGGAACAGTTAATCCAATGTCTTTCACATTAGGTAATTGTCCGCAGAAGTAGTTCGAACAAGATAAGACAGTTGACACAGAAGATGCAGTTCGTAGAGACGCAAATGTTCTGACTGAAGAACGTAGACCTGAGAAAGTCTGTAAGCAGGGTCGAAGGTGAACTGTAAATCCAGTTGTACCGGGCCAGTAGATCTCAGTAGATGGAGCTAGTCCTGAGGTATCAGGAACACTGGTTACGAGCAACGTATCATACAGTTCGGTTAGTCCTTGGAACGTCCTTGCCTAACCGTCGCAAGTTAACCCCTTGTTCCTCATAGATTTCAGATCTATGAGGAAAGTCCACTCTCACAAAGCGGAGAAATCCGCTTGACTGCACACTCCCAGCCTACTATTAGAGTGTTTATGATGAGAGACAGGTTCACGGAGATGAATACTGACAACACAGCCGTTAAGCCTTACACCACTGAAGACTTAACAATATCTTATGCTTCTTTCATAAGACGAGAAAAGGTTGACAACATAACTCGCTCGTAGAAGTGTAAAAATCCTTCTCACGACGAGTAATGAACTAATTCGGTTGTCCCGCAATAGTTTGCTATGTAGCTATACGGGTACAGCCTTCATAGGAGCGCGTGTAGCGAACGGTTGACCGTTGACAATGGATCCAAGACGGGGCGACTATTTCAGTCCCCGCTACTTTCTTTCCACAACCGCTATCCTCCTAGGCGGGTTAATTCTATACGAGGAAACAATTATCTTCCAGCGACCTCTGAACAGTCTTACTAACCTAACAGCGCGTCTTATTCCGTCAGATGACCGTTAGAAAGTTTCCCAAAACTAGCAACAGGTCTGACTTCCTCGCATCTCCAGACCAAACTCCTCAAAAAGCGTTAAACCCCCCCAAACATCTCTACCCGTCCCCCCTCGCAACCAAATTCTTATCTTCCCATTGGCTCGAGAAGATTGAGTCTTACGCGTTTTATTAAAGAACACATGACGTCTTTCCCTTCTATTACTACGTAATTTTATGCGTCACTACCATGTCAACAATTTCTTGAATGAAAGATTACAACGCTATATAAGATACATTAAAAAGGAACATAGTTCTTAACAATAGCGCTGAAGAAAACCTTCCATAACGTGACAGGGAGTGTGGATTAGGGTTGGGGTATGGGAAGGTGTGGGGGTCTGGGTCGTGTTAACGATTAGGGTGGGGATTCCAGATTCCCTAACCTTGTACGTGTTGCTACAGACTACGTGTCAGTGGCCAAAGTTAGTCCAACCCCCCCCCCCCCCGCCCGCACGCCTCCTCCCCCGTTGGTCTAAATTTACGCCAATTTTCGGACTAAATTGTCATTAGTCAGGAGCCGTGCAATCGATATTTTATGCCAGTCCATTCTTATGCCAAAGCCGTGCAACTGGCCACGGATCACACAGTTGCTGCGGTCTTTATCGGCCGAGTGCCTGGCGAGCGATCCAGATGCGACAATGTTTTTCCCACTTGAGTTCCGAGCACCTCGGTGGTCTAGTGGTAAAGGCGTCCGCCTCTGAGACGGGAGGTCAGTGGTTCGCATCCCGCCCGTCATACCCAAGACTCAAAAATTGGCAATCTAATGGCACTACAGGGAACAGTACTAGGACTGGTTGGCCCGGTGTCAGTATAGTGTGACTGAGGCCCGTGTTGTGACATCAGTCCCACGTGTGACAGCACGCAAACTTTGTCTAAACAATACCGTCCTGATATGCACATAGTCTGCGGCTGGACGTTAGTGTAGCTTTCAGATAGCCCCCGCGCCGGAGATTGCCGAAAACTTAGCAGGGAGCACAGCAGCCGCAATGACTTCATCCACAGGACAAGCAAGGCGTACTGAGTGTAGCTTTTTACAATGAGTTCATGAGAATCGTCGCGCGACTCATTATCGGGCTGTTCATATTACGAGGAAATAGAAGACGGAGGAAAAGATTTAAATCCATTATATGTTTGAGAAATTAGCTTCCCGGAATGGTGAGAAGAAACACAGGTGCTGTCTAGCTCAAGACACCGATCGCCACAAAGAACGCAATGAAAACACGACGCACTGATATGATAGATTTTTCGTTTTCCATGTTAAAATGTTCTGATTTTATTAATAGTAATTGTCATTATTTGCACTCCTTATGATATGTCTATATGATGCCTTAACAAACTGTCGATCAGAATCGGTGGAATAAAAATCATCGATCAATGTATCGTAGACACTATCGGCAAATCACGTCAATTGCTTGTAACTGTGGGAAGAATATCAAGGAAGTATTTATAGGAATTCCAACTCCTGTTTGGGAATCAACTCACCATAAATCAGTGAACCATTCTTGGGTTTACACTGTTGCAGGGTAATTCAGTAAATGTGCAAGTGTGAAAATACTGAAATAGTACTGGTAGTGTTAATATAGATTAAAAACAAATAAGCACGCAAACAGCATCAGGTTCCAAATAGCAGAATATTTTAAAATGTGCATGAGTGACATATGGAAATACTGTGGCCTAAATTTATCCTCCTTAAAAAAGCTCTGAAACACTAATATAGTTCTCCCTTTGTTGAAATCTTTCTTCTCGTAGTTTGCAAAAATCAGTTCCATGGTGGCCAAGATTGTAAGAAAACAGTCAAGAAAAAAAAATAGAGGAAATAAAGTGAAGATAAAAGTCAACAGGATAAAAGTGAATGTCACTATCCCCCCACCCCATCCATCGTAAAAAGAAGTCAAACACTTGTTTTAACTTTTCCCCTGTTACTTATTTTCTCAGCCACATTTACTCATGGTCTGTGTTCCGAACTGGTGATTGAAATGATAACTCCAACAAGAAGTACTGGCAGCGCTCAACATAACCCTATGCAGACGCACGTGACCAAGGCAGCTTACCGCACCCAAACACGACAGATCTGCCAAGTTCCTTTCTTTCGGCCCTCTCTTTTCAATGTGTTTGGGTAGGGTAAGCTCCCTTGGTCACGTGCGTCTGCATAGGGTTATGTTGAGCGCTGCCAGTACTTCTTGTTGGAGTTATCATTTTATAATTTAAAGCGCTCGGTTCTTTATTAGTTACATTTGCTATAGTCTTGCTGGAAGCAGCATAATCAGAGCTGCCAACCTTAAAACTTAAGATCAGTAACACAAAAACAGAATTTCAGTAATTTGGAACAGAACTTCAGTAACAACCAGTCGCCACTTCCACATCTTACATGCAATTGCTGCAATACTCCAATAGTGGCCTCACAGTGGCGCTCAACATCATGCCATCATGTAGGTACGTGACAAAAATTTCAACAATTTTTTGTTCAAAAGTGATGTATATTAATATAAAGAGCTTAAAAATACAAACAAAATGATATAAACTTTATTAAAATAGGCCAAAAACTAACGGAGTTTTGAATTTTTCTTTGATTTAATTTTGCAACGTTTTTTTCATGAGGATCTAAAGGGAAATTGTGCCAGCTGTCCAGCAAACTGAGTTTGTGAGCGTTAAACGCTCATAACTTCTACAGGCCTTCACAAATATTTAAAAATAAGATATCAATGGAAAGCTTAAACTCTCAGCAATACAATCATAGTACTATTAATTGATTTCACTGATACGAAACTGAAAATGATTCTTCTACCAAAGGAAAGAAATAACGAGCTTACGGCAGTCAGATTTTAGACGAGGTCTTTTTTCGATTAGACCCGCTGGGATTTGCTTAACACGAAACCATTTTTTCTAAGCAGACGGGACTCTTGAGAAAAACTGAATTTAAAAAAGGCAGGGATTGAAACCTCATAAAATTAAGAATGTGCAATCAAAAATGCTTAATGAGTCAATTTATTCAATAGTTTATGCTACGGGTTACTAAGCTTCTGTATCGCAAGGTTGTTTTTGGGAGCGTCTTTTTTGGCCTGCTCCAAGTGAACTTACAAACAAGCGTCACTGGAAAGAGATGTTCTAACGATAAGAACAATTATTGACTATCATGGTTTGGAGGATTTTTTTAAAGTAAATATTTCACGCAGAATTAAAACCTTTGGTACCCTACACCACTTGCGAAAAACTTGGCTTCAAATTCTCACGAGTTTCGCACGCTGCCCCCCCCCTCTCCTCTCTGACCTAGATTGTCATGTACCTACTTTATGGCGAATATTAAACTCAGACAAGCACAGTTCGCAACGCACGAATCCTGCTTTTGAAGACGGCTTGATACACGGGTACCGCTTCGTGTGATCTTCTCTATAAAGCTGACAACCGACACGCAATTTTTCGTTAACATCTGCCTTGGCTTCATCATCCAGCCTCTTCGCCATTTTCAGTTTTCAAAACTAGTTCAACACACTGCTACAGGCTGAAAGGCGATCGGCTTACCGAAACGTTACCCGATTGGATGTTGACATGTGTAACCGGAGGTCAAGAGAAACATTGTCTACACCAGCTTCCCGCATGACTAATTCATATGATCAGGTTGTCTCGCCGGGGAAAAAGGATGCTTTTTTTTAAAACAGTCAGAATCGGATTTTGCGTAACAAAATCAGGCATTTCCGTAGGTCCGTAACAAGAGATTGATTTCCGTAGCAGATTACGGAAATTCCGTAACAGTTGGCAGCTCTGCATAATGGTTGTTATCTGACAGATTGTGCGGTATGACAGTTCATCCAGAATCACCAATATCAAAAAACAAACACATTGATTAGCTTAAATTGCAGTTGATGCTCTGGTTGGCCCGGTGTCAGAATAATGCGACTGGGCAAGACTGAAGGCTGTGTTGCGATAGCAGTCCCAGTGTGGTAGCGAGCCCCAGGCGCTGGCCAAGCGATCTAATCAAGGATCACTCGTTATAGCAAATGTATCGGAATTTGTAGATCAGCCATAAATCATAACACAAATAATACTCCAAGTAGCAGTTACACTCTCGGTGTAAGAAAATCGTGATGCAACCACAAGATCTGAGCAATCTGTAATGTTGCGAGTAGTAGGTCCACTGAACAGAATTACACTGCATGTAAAACATTTGAAGCACCAACACTTAGCTTTCTACCTTTCTTATGGAGATACAAATCTACAGGACCTATTGGCCCACTACAAACTTTCACTTACTCCACCCCACCTAAATCCCCCCCTCACTGTCACTTCATTTACATCTGCCTAGATATCATCCACATAATCTCACATGCTAGCTGCCCCAAGACATCTTTTGCCGATCTCATTGTTTTCAGCAGCCTTAGTGTTGGAGAAAGTCCTGATGGTCTCATCTTGATCTGATAGCAGTAAGCACTAAAGATTATTATTTTCTGCCAGAAAATGTTTCGGACTTGGTACAGATAAGGCTGGAAAAATCAATCCACTTGTGAGGTTTAAGGACCTGAATGTCCATGCTTGGAGTGTGGAAAAATGTATCCAGAACTTGCACGCCTCTAGTGTGCTTGTGTATGACGTGACAATCTTTTAACCAAAAGGGTGTCTAAGAGTTTGCCTTCAATTTTCCTGTTTCTGCGCCTTTCTGCTTTGACATTTGCATCCAACTATCAGTCTCCATGGGCACCATCAATCCACAAATACACTCGCTCATCATGCACACTTGTGTCCTTCAGGCCATCATGCTAATATATTCACCACAAGAAATGGCAACACTGCCGATATAATGTTGATAGCAGTTTCTGAGGAAAAACTCAGACCTTCAGGACTTTTGAATTCTCCACATGAAAAGAAAACAACAGCCAGTTACATTTTGTTACTGAAACACTTGTGCCCCCCCCCCTCCTCCAGGTCAAGCTGCAGATGGCCCTACAATAAATTAACCTATAGAGTGCACAAACGGTGAATGCTACTTACACGGGCAAAACTTTTCCACAAAGAAAATTCTGAACTGCATGTCAGCAATTTCACGATCCTAAAAGTTTACCACAGTCGTCAATGCTTACTGTGATAATCAAGCACTTTTCAGAATTTGGAAATTATAAATGGGGGCAGTCGTGAGATTCAGAAATCCCAATGTATTTGGAAGTTTCACCCATGCGACCTAGTGACCAAGGCAGCCAGCAAACAGGAGCAGTTTTATAGGTTCAGCCTCCAAGGTTTTCATTCTGGTAGTGGCACATATTTTCTCACCATTTCAGTTTTGCACTGTTCCATTCTTCAAGAGTTACTGTTTACGGTTGACATTTAGCGTGGGGGTTCAATTAGGTGAAGGGCTAATGAACTATGGAAGCAATATTAACAACACATGATAGCTTGGGCACAGCTATTCTTAGAAAACTTTGCAAATGGCTGCATGTATAATGTTTATTTATGAACGCCTCTTTTGCTGGCATATTATCCTCTTGCCATCTCTTAAAATAGAGAAAAACAATAAAAAAGGTACAGAAACGCTTATTCTCATCATCTTTTTTTAGCATCTCTTGACTCCACGCAGCATTTATGCACACACATGCTCATCCACACACACCCTTTTATCTTTTATCTACCCTGCAGTACACACAGACACCCGATCTCTCTTCTCTATATTGTGGTGCATTCACATCTACCCCTCCTCCCCCCCCCATCCTGTCCATAGCCACACAGTTGTATTGATGCGAAACTACATCAGTGGAAAGTTTGATAAAGACGACAAAATTCGAGAACATTGTAAACTACAGCGCAGATTATTTTACAGAAGCCATCTAGTTTTGCATGGCCTGTAACAAACTGATTTCCAAAATGTTTGATGTTACAATCACCCACATACTTGACATTTCAAATGCTGATGACAAGAAAAATGTTGTGACTGTTTATGGACAACCATGACGAATGTCTTCTGACAGCATGTAGTTCACTGACAACCTCTGAGAGGTACTGCTGATGACAGATGTACACAGCTGAACAGTTGAAAGGTGAGCTGTGACAGGCACAAGGTGTTGTCACTTAACGAAGCTGACTGATGGTTGTGTGTCACATATACTTTTTACTTTGATGGATTCTGCTGTTTGTAAGACAAATGTCATTTGTCTAGGAGAGATCTTAGTCGCTCCCTGTTCATCATAAGGACATATGCACTGGACAGCCCCAGGCCAATGGCACCTCCTCTCAGGCATTTCTTCCAGCCAGCTGTGCACAGACAGCAATTAACTTCCACTTTACATTTTGTGAACAAATCAATCTTAATAACCAATCGGTATGTTTCAGTCCAAATCTCAAAATCCTACATATTTTTACACCTCTTTACACCACAGAGTGCATACAAATCTAAAATGAGATTGGGAGGTGGGGTGGGGAGGATGCAGAAGCAAACAACTTTTAACTAAAATGCAAATGCCTAACCTCAAATGAACAGATTAATGTTGTTTGTAGCACTGTGCTAATGTTCTTCAGGTTAATGCACTACCTGAGCATTTGTAGAGAAGTCCAGTGGCAGTGCCTGCTGTCACCGTGTTCAGCTCGTCATCAACACCCCGTCCATAGGACAGCGCCACCCCAAATATACTGTACATGAGAGCTGCCAGCAACATTTGATGAAACATTTCATCATTGGACAAGAAACATAAATGATATAAAACAGAACATTGTCACCAGAAATTAATCAATGGTAACTTATTTTTACCTAAGTAACCTGTCTGCCTGACCAGTATAAGTATGAACTAGTCAAACATCAACACTAGCAGTACTCAACTAATGGTGCATGGCTATGTAACCTGTCTGCCTGATCAGTCCATGTATGGACTAGTCAAAGATCAATGTTGGCAGTCCTAAACCAATCGTATTGCTAAGTAAGCTGTCTGCCTGACCAGTCTAAGATTCATCTAGATGCAAGTGATGTTCATCAGCTCACCAATAACACCAAGTGTCTGGGCTGTGGAAGCTCCCTGCTTTGTGATGAAGTTCAACATTCTGGACAAAAAAAAAAAAAAAAAAAAAGAATCAGTGGATAATTAATCCAGCTTTACTGCAGCTTCTCTCTCTTCCTCCACCACACACAACTCACTCAACCCCTCCACACCACCCCAACCACCAAAGCTACTTGTTTTAGTTTCCAATCTTCCAATACCTTCAGGTCGTCCTTCAAGAGTGACATACTCTACACCCTTCCGATCATCCTACAAACATTGTCATCTCAAACAGCACTCCATTTTCTCTTAGAAGCCCAACTCTCCACACTCAGTGTTTTAATGTGCCTGTGAGCCTTAGTATAAAGTCCCATTCATGATAAATCACAAAGGCACTGAAGTTAAGATCAGCCTTACTGTGTCCTGCGCACTGCGCCTGTCAACTGATGGGCACTTGTTTCCCGTAGACCTGTGTACAGCCCATTTAGTCCTCCCACAGCCGCACCTGCAGTGTTAAAATGTTTAACTGAGATAATTCTTTAGGACATGTGTCTTGCAGTGTGTAAAATCTTAAAAAGTCTTTTGTTGTTTTAGTAAAAAGAATAAATAATAATACTTATTTGATGTTTAATCTAAAATATTAATTTTCCTTTATTCCTTTTTGGTTTTTTAAACTTTAGGTGGCTATGGTAAAAAAAAAAAAAATTTAGTGAACTGATGATTTCAGCTCTCTCTCTCAGACACACACACAGGTGCATGGATTGCAACTATTATCTTGCAAAACATTACTGCAGAGCTGTTACTGAAAGACAATAACATGCTACAGCCCCACCTTCCAAAGCCCAGTTGATGATGGACAAAGAATGGACATAAAATGATGAAAAACCTGCAGAACAATTACCACTGTCATTGTCAAGCTGCACATGTGACGGTCAAATACAGCAGTAGTAAAAGGTCTATTAACATTTAAATATTTCTGATCATATCAGCCACAGGGTTATAACTAAGTATACAGATGTCTTTAAAGACTTGCCAACAAACACAGAGCCTCCAATTTGTGAAAACGAAAGCTCTAAACGTCCTCGTTGCCTGCTTGCACCCTCTGGGAAAATGAACTGTGAATCCGAGTTCTGGAACAGATGTGGTTATTAATATTATTTTGATTTTTCATCAGTATATCACCTTTAATATGCACAAAAACAAATGAAGACTTATAAAATCTCTAACAAGCTAGCACGCACCTGTCCATTTCCTAGCAGTAAAAGTTCTTTGGTACACAATGCATTAGTAGTACATTCAGAAAGGAGAGATAAAGCTAAATCATGTCATACCATATTTCCCATTTACAAAACAAACTTGTCAAATGAAATAAAATTCATTCCAACAAATGGGAAATGCCCGTGTCTCTGGTAAATAGAAGATATGGAAGAAATATAGGTGATCTCTCTCTCTCCAGCACACCCCCACCCACCCACAGATACCTCCAACATCTGCACTAAGAATGATTGTGGTGTTGCGATCTGTTAAGAGCAAAACAGCTGTTGGAACAAAGCTCTTTTTAAGTCTCAACCTGAACCCTTTAATGGCAGTCCAAAGTGTCTTTTCAAAAAATACTTTGTTTACTTTTCACATGAAACTAATACATGTATCAGGAAATAGTGTAGAAAGATTTCATACTCACTGGACCTATGTAAGCAGGGTCAAAGTTCAGATATGGAGACATAATGGCCCCAGCTGGTCCTGCTGTCACTGTTACAAGAGTAAGCTTGGTACAGAATGACTGTAGATTCTGAAGAATTGTATTTGCACCTGAACTACTCATTTACATGTGTCTTCCTGACTGGCATCTCAATTACTCATTTATAGTTAATTTTTTCCAATTTAACACATGATCTTAGAATGCAAGGCAGCTACACTAAGACTACCTTGGAGTTTTGTTGACAAACTTGGCATAAAGATGGCTTAACAAAATCCCTAGTGACAATACATGTATTATGTCTAGTATCTCACTCTGAGAAGTCATAAGAGGTTGGGCTGTAACATGTTCAAATAATTTCTTGACAACTCACACAGTACCGCAATATTACTATGATTTGATGAGTTAATAATTTTTTTTTACGTTTTCTCTCTCTCTCTCTCTCTCACTCACAGTCACACACACTTCAGATTTATAACCTTACTTTCTTAACCTCAGATAGTTTGATACATTAAATTAATAATAATACTGAGATGGGGAAACAGCTTTGTGGAAGAGCCAGGCTACTACTATGAGATGTACAGTACTGATATCTTGGCAGGCAAAGAAAAGTCATAGACTATCACTGGTCTGTTGGAGGTACATGTATTAATCTTGCTGACTGTTTACTTACCCAGATATATTTATATATAAGACACTAATATAAGCTAACATAAGAGAGTTTGGGCGACGTTTCAGTTACATTTTTTCACTCCCCACACCACTCCTTGTTCCCTTTGTCCTAAGGCCCCAAAGTTTTTTTAAAAAAATAATTGTCCACCTAAGCAGAAGCTAATTTCATTGTTAAACCTGATTTTGTCTAATGCCACAATGGGCCCATGACAGCTACTGGGTCACTTGCACCTGATCACAGTCACCACTCTGATTTTCAAACTGTACAGCGGGGCCGATTCCTTACAATTACATGCAAAAACTTAAGGAAATGTAATCTGTCAAAATACAAATAAGCCCACTGTTAAAACAGTGTATGATTGAACCTATCTCGCTGCACACAAATCAGCTTAACCCTCTGGTGCTACTGCTGGAAAAAGTGGAAGCATCTATCCACATCCCTTTTTTACAACAACTTGCAAAAAACTATCCATTAAAAATAACCTTCTGATCCTCTGGAATATCTTCTTAGGGTTAAGATTAAAGAAATTTGTAAACTATTAAAATTTATACAACTACATCCAAACTGCAATTGGCGATTTCAGTGTAGGCCGACAAGGTCAATAATTCCAAACGACCGAACTACTCAACTAGCGAAGTTTCTAATGCTTCAGTTCCAGGCCAAACAATTCGAAAAGGCTTACGAATGAAAGTAATCACCTGGAACATTCATTGATGGATCTGATGATGAATACGGAGAAAAAATTCCTCCCTGTTTTTTCGAATCTTCCATCTTTTCGAGACCAGTCTTCCTTTTTTCTCTACAGCAACGACGCAAGGCACATGTAGTTACAGAAGACGGATGTGGATAAAAATTTGTGCTAGGTTTAACATTGGAACTCAAGGTACTTAAAACAATACATCTTAGTTGTACCAATAAAACTATACCTTAGACGATAAAATGTTTGTATTTGATGCTTTCTGTTGTTGTAAACTGTGCTCTAATATAACAGAAGAATAAGTTTCTTTTATAAGGAAACAAAATTATATCTTTTAGAAATTCCAATCCATGTTATATTTCTGTTCGTCTTCCGATTCTAGCACGTGGGAGGAGGACAGCAGACTGTAGCGATACAGATAGAGGAAAAGACGTTTGAAGTATTTGACAAAACGTCCTTTGTGTAGATCGAGGCTGGAATTCTTACAGGTCCTTAAACGCATGTTCTCATTTGTCCAGAATAAACCGTTGTAAATTCGGACCAATCTATTTCAATTAGAAATTATGTGACAAGTTTGGTAATCAACATGCACCAAAGTTGTCATTCTCATTCTGTACCAGTTTTAAGAATTACAGGGGGCAGGGGCATGATTTACTTTGCGTTCCGCCCTAGAATGTAATAGACATACAAAATGCAGATATACATTGTCACTTTGAACTGCTTCTTAAGGCACTGACTTCATAAAAAATATTCTATTGTTGATGCATGATCTGATGAATTCTTTATACTGACACTGTTTTATTATTATTATTGTATTATTATTACTACTGTTTGTTACTAAACTATAGTGCTAGTGAGTTCTACTGTACTGGCACATTGTCGCCAGACTCAAGTGTACTGTGTCAAATGTTTGTGAATTACATGCAATTATACACAGGGCGCACAGCTCATCTTTATAAACATAATCAGTTTATTCGCTCTTTTGCAGTTCTTCAAATTATATTATGTAGTCATTGGCTTATTCTCATGTTTCACATAGCTTAATGAAAAGAATTACATGTTTTTTAGGTGGTCCATTTCTGAACTCACACTTTGAAAATGCCAGCAAAAGAAAGCAGAGGAGAGTTGGAAAGCACTTCATTTAGTATAAGCAGCATTCGAAACAACATTATTCAAAAGATACAGCAGTCTGGCCAGAACACACCTGAGGGAGAATCAAGACAGACCACACAAGCTGAGGGATGTTTAGTTCAAACTACACAAGACGAGGAATGTTTAGCAAAAACTGATGAAGACAAGGGACATTTAGCAGAAACTGATGAAGATAAGGGAGATTTAGCAGAAACTTCTAAACCTGAGGGATGTTTAGCACAAATTGCTCAAGGTGAAGGACATTTAGCACAAACTGCCCAAGATGAGGAGGCTTCCACAAGTTCCAATATGATATGTAGCACTAGTACAGAACAAGAATGCATTGAGGATGACATGGAAACAAATACTGAAGAATTTTTGATGACATCTGAGATGGAAAATCCAGCTGTCAGAACTGGTAAGGACAAAGGTGTTGACACATGCAACACAGTAACTCTGGTGGATTGTCATAGAGAACATGCACATCTCTATACAGTTGGAGATTTGGAGCTCGGCAGTAATGATTCATACACTATACGCAAACAAATAGAGCATAAAGGCATCCAGGGTTTTGGTGCAGAGGCTGTGGCATTCCATCAGACCCATGGCAGGCAGCTGAGCTCTCCAGATGCTGCTGCTCCGTGTTTTGATGGAGAGGTTGACGATGCTGTCCTCAAGGTTGTCCAACATGAAGAGGCAACAGGGGACAGGACGAGTCAGCAGAGTAATTCTGAGGTCGTCATTGTTAAAGAGAAGTACAGAACCCAGGACAGGGGCTCAGAATGTGACGGTGAGGATGTGACATCTTCTGACAGCGATACAGACTCCTCATTATCATCCTTGTCTGATCAGAAGGAAGATGTGACAGCAAGGTGAGAACTAACTACTGTAGTGTAACTAGACCTGCCTGGCACCTGAACTACTCATTTACATGTGTCTTCCTGACTGGCATCTCAATTACTCATTTATAGTAATGTATTCTGATTGGCACTTTAGTTATTCATTTACATGTATTTTGTAATGTCTTCCTGACTGGCACTTTTGTCTTTCTTGGCACTTGTTGCTTTTGTAAAAAAGTAAAAACTGTAAATGAATACATCACAGACAACCACAACTGCACAACTGCAAGCTGGTAATAACATACTGCCATCGCTACTGCTGCTACAGCTTTTGTACAAGCTGAGAACAGGCAATACATGTACATGCTGAGAACAGGCAATACATGTACAGATGAAACCAGAGGGTTGTTACTAAAGCATCTGACCTAAGCAGTATTTATCCAGTACTTTTTACTATATATTTTAGTGTTTTTATACAATTTTCTATACAGTTTGGTTGGACTCTGCATGCCTTTATGATTTCCATTGGATATAACATTTTACTCATGTTAAATGAAAGATTTTCTTATTTCTTTACCCAGTAGATTAAAATAAAACTTTTTGTTGCAGTAAAACCATATCCAATCTAAATTCTAATGAAAGCAGTTTTTATGATAAAATTGAGATAAGATTTTGATGGTGAAGCGAATGTGCGTCTGTCCCAGAGCTAAGGGACATGCCAGTGAGCAGGAAGAGGAGGTTGAGAAAGCTGTCAACAAAAGCTGCGAGGGTTTTGAGGATATCCGCACTGCTGGAGAACTGTTCCCAGAGGTCAGGTTTCTTGTATTTGTAGTGTCTCTTGTATATCGCTCACCGGAACATTTACAGGAATAATGCACTTGTTGTGTCACAGAACTGTAACATTGATCATGTACTCACTCAGTCTCTGTCAACTAAAGGGTGGAGGAGACAAGTAGAGGCTGGGTGTGTGTGTGTGTGTGTGTAACCCATGTTTGTGTATGTGAGAGACTCTGTGTGTGTATGTGTAGCCGCTTGGGGTAGGTTCGTGGTGTTTCGTATGTTTAACGTCTAGTCGTCGCTGGTTGGTAAGCCGTTGCTTACGTTCGACTTCTTGGTGACAACAACTCTGGCACGCAACACAGCCAGCAGTGGTACAGCTAGCAACTCTACTTGCCCGCACATTAAATGTCAATACAGGGTAACGAGTTGTGGTTTTCCTTCAAATATATTAATAATAAAACAAGCATTTCTACCATTGGTATTCGCCTTGCACTCTTAGTGGAACCATCTAAACGTCGAGTCCGTTAGAAGGTCGTGACGTCTTCGTGTTACAAGCCAATGAAATATTCCCTCCTTTTGAGCTTTGGCTAGCTGCATGACGACCGCTGTTTGTTCGACGATAACACTAGTGCACAAGCAACCGAACCACCCACAAAGATGTACAATCAATAATAACTATAACTATAATAACTATAACTATAATAACTATAACCGCAACATCCAAGCACACGTGAGCCTGGATCGGTGCCAACATAACACCTCCCTATTTCACACTAAAAATGGGAACCCCCTTTTTGGATCGTATGGTGTTTGTGTCCGATGTCGTCTGCTTCCAATCTAAGCTCCAACCGATTGCAGGTAAGGATCATAACACACGTTTAACCCCAAAGTCACTCTCTTACATGTGTATTTTGTGAATGTAGTAAGCATGTTTATTATAAAATTGGATTCCTTATGTATCTAAACTGAACAGGGATGGTGTTTGTGTACATGTGTGCACATGACCACGATGTTAAATAACTTTTCTGGATAAACTATTAATCTTTCTATCATCCAACACACCTCTCCTCCATGATTCTTTAATTTTGCAATTTTTTTATTACTTTGTCTATAGGTTTATACAAATTTAGCAGTTATCATTAAAGTGTGTAGTGTTAATACTTATAGTCTAATAACTTTTATACACATGTGTATATATATATAACGTTTTATAACTAAATATATATGTTACAGTATACGATAAAATTAAAAGCAAAGTCACGGAACCAAGTAATATGGACTAATACAGATGAAAGTCAACATTTCTGGGCATTACTGTAACTTTTCTTCCAGACTGAACAAAACCAAACCAAATATAAACAAGAAAACAAATCGCATTAAGAAAGTAAAAAGGTTATCTGACTTATAATACTTGGTTCAATGACTTCGAATTTTACTCCAGTTTTACATCCTAATTAGCAGTAACTTGTAGAAATAGTCCGACGTAGTTATACTAAGTTGTAGTGTTGCGTGTGTATGTTACGGTGTGTGGCATGGGTGGGTGGGCATTGCTTAACAGTAGGTGCGTATCAGGACAGTGTTGCTTAGACAAAGTTTACGTGCTATCACACGTGGGACTGCTGTCACAACACAGGCTTCAGTCCCACCCACTCCCATCCTAAGTAGGTGCCACATACAGAAAAAGTATGTGCCTGACATGGGATCTCAATCTGCAACCCTCTGTCGGTAGGCAGCATTGGTTACAACCATGCTACAAGCTGACCAACAGACACACACACACACACCTAGAAATTTGAGGGGATTCATGGGAAATTCTGGCACAGGAATTGAGGTCATGGGTCACATGCATAATTGTTGCGTTGTATCACTTGTTCTCCCACAGTAAGATGACCACTTGTTCTCACACAGTAAGATGACCACTTGTTTTCACACAGTAAGATGACCACTTGTTTTCACACAGTAAGATGACCACTTGTTCTCACACAGTAAGATGACCACTTGTTTTCACACAGTAAGATGACCACTTGTTCTCCCACAGTAAGATGTCCACTTGTTTTCACACAGTAAGATGACCACTTGTTCTCCCACAGTAAGATGTCCACTTGTTTTCCCACAGTAAGATGACCACTTGTTCTCCCACAGTAAGATGTCCACTTGTTTTCCCACAGTAAGATGACCACTTGTTCTCACACAGTAAGATGACCACTTGTTTTCCCACAGTAAGATGTCCACTTGTTTTCCCACAGTAAGATGACCACTTGTTCTCACACAGTAAGATGACCACTTGTTCTCCCACAGTAAGATGACCACTTGTTCTCCCACAGTAAGATGACCACTTGTTTTCACACAGTAAGATGACCACTTGTTCTCCCATAGTAAGATGACCACTTGTTTTCACACAGTAAGATGACCACTTGTTCTCCCACAGTAAGATGTCCACTTGTTTTCCCACAGTAAGATGACCACTTGTTTTCACACAGTAAGATGACCACTTGTTCTCCCACAGTAAGATGACAACTTGTTTTCACACAGTAAGATGACCACTTGTTCTCCCACAGTAAGATGTCCACTTGTTTTCCCACAGTAAGATGACCACTTGTTTTCACACAGTAAGATGACCACTTGTTCTCCCACAGTAAGATGACCACTTGTTTTCACACAGTAAGATGACCACTTGTTCTCACACAGTAAGATGACCACTTGTTTTCCCATAGTAAGATGACCACTTGTTTTCCCACAGTAAGATGACCACTTGTTCTCCCACAGTAAGATGACCACTTGTTCTCCCATAGTAAGATGACCACTTGTTTTCACACAGTAAGATGACCACTTGTTTTCACACAGTAAGATGACCACTTGTTCTCCCATAGTAAGATGACCACTTGTTTTCACACAGTAAGATGACCACTTGTTTTCACACAGTAAGATGACCACTTGTTTTCACACAGTAAGATGACCACTTGTTTTCACACAGTAAGATGACCACTTGTTCTCCCACAGTAAGATGACCACTTGTTTTCACACAGTAAGATGACCACTTGTTCTCCCACAGTAAGATGACAACTTGTTCTCACACAGGAACTCCCACCGATTGAAGAGCTGAAGATTGACGTTGATGCAAACACCCACATGGAGGAAGTGGGACAGGTGTCGGGTGTGGTGGGTGTGCTGGGTACGTCTGCTTTACTGAAGTTTTGGTAACATTGCTTGCAGTTTTCTTGAAGGAGCTAATATTCATTCGGAAACAATAAAACAAACTAGATTTTAGTTTGGTACCTCATTCAGTTGTTAGAAAGCTGTAGTTGTGTTGTGGGATTTGAAATGTAGCAAGTCAGATGATGTCATTGTTGCAGTTGTGATCCACAGTACACCAGGACATTCACCTGTTCAAGATGACACAGTATTTTTTTTGGAGGATAGAACACCCATTGGTCAAGTAAGGTGAAGCTACCTGGAGCGTTATTGTTATTAACGTTTCCATAGCATTTACCTATCATTTGTTTGCTGTAAAATATGGAAATTGTTTTTTAGGGCCAGAAGTGAGATTTGGACAAAAATCTTAACTTTTTGAAAATCTGGGATAACATTGTGACAGTTGAGCATGTCCTTAGTCCACACTACATGAAGCAGTCTAGAGCTATGTGTATGTTTTCATTAGAGTATGCCAGATCGTGTTCACATTTAGTTTGGTTTCTCAGAATAGTCTGAAACATGGCTGTGTTCATATTTGAAAAAGGGGAGATGGGACTAGAAAGTTAATTTTAACCAGTTACAGTACTGATATACCGTAGTCCCTCTGAGCTATGACATCCTCATATGTGACCCCTGCCTTATACGGCCTAAATTTCAATGACCGATCATTTTTCTTCTTTATCTTTCTTATGATATATGACCCCCTCAAATGCAACATTCGACCAGCAGTCTGCATATTTATATGATCTTGTTGCTAAAACTGGCACACTAAAATCATGTTGGCGAGCTCTGCTTTCACATAAACTTGATCCTTAAAAATCCTGCTTTGATTATTTCCAGATGTGCGCAATTCTCAAACAGACTATTTCCATCCTGTCTTATGACAGAAAAGTTAGTTGTTGATAGGAGTGAAACGGTCAATGAATCTGGAGTTTAAAATTAATGGCTTTAACACAAAAGTGGTGAAGAATATTCGTCAGAAAATATTTGGAAGATTCATGTTTGCGAAATACATATTGTTCTTTGTGTCGGATTAAAACTGCACATATCTAGCCAGGTCATTTGGCACTTGATTTTGAGGAACACATGGGAAGTTCCAAGCACAAAGTTGCAAATTTGAAGTTTTATTTTTAAAAATTCAGGTTTGTTATATGATCTCAGACTGTCAATTAATGCACAAGTTATAGCATAGAGGAATAGTAAAAGTTGTGGATGCATTTTCGAATTGGATGGGTGGCCCTACGAAAGTCCAGTAATTTAGACACAAATAGAGACGGACATCACTTGAGGTCTATATAACAGTTTGGGAATTCAGACACAAATAGACACAGACATCACTCAAGGTCTATACAACAGTTTGGGAATTCAGACACAGACATCACTTGAGGTCTATACAACAGTTTGGGAATTCAGACACAAATAGACATAGACATCACTTGAGGTCTGTACAACAGTTTGGGAATTCAGACACAAATAGACACAGACATCACTCAAGGTCTGTACAACAGTTTGGGAATTCAGACACAAATAGACACAGACATCACTCGAGGTCTGTACAACAGTTTGGGAATTCAGACACAAATAGACACAGACATCACTCGAGGTCTGTACAACAGTTTGGGAATTCAGACACAAATAGAGATGGGCATCACTCAAGGTCTGTACAACAGTTTGGGAAAATTCCAACCAAAACATTTTTGTAAAAATTTAATGCTTAATCATACATGTAGGAGCAGAGCTACTTTTCCTGGGGTTCCAATATTTGATAGAATTTGTAATTTTTGTTAATTAAGCAGTGTTTTAATTTGTGGTGATTTATGTTTTTGAAGAAAGGATTGCAAGCATAGATCTTAGAAACTGGCCCCCCACCATAATGTTAATATTAAGACTAGGCTTGGACAAAGTACCCTCTTTACCTGAAAAAACCCACCCATTATAAGGATATTTCATGTCAAAATGACAACAACAATGAGAACACCACACGCTACATGGTAGATGACGACAACCATGAAAACACCACACACTACACACTTCACAAGAACCATGGAAACAGTATACAAGCCTGAAAACAGTACACACTACATAGTACACAACAACAAGCCTGAAAACTGCACGCTACACAGTAAACAAGATGCATGAAAACAGTACACAGTACACAAGAATCGTGTAAACAGTACACTACACAGTAACAACCACCATGAAAACAATACACAGTACACAGCTTTCCTTTTGGTAATTATTTTGCAGGTGTTCGAGGTGTTTGGACCTGTTGCTCGACCTTACTACTCAGTCCGTTTCAACACTTCTGATGACATAGAAAAAAAGGGCATTAAAGTTGGCACACTGGTTTATTTTGCTCCACATGTCCCTGAGCTGACACACTACATCTTTGTCGAACAGCTCAAAAGGTATTCCTTGCTGCGGATGAAATATTCAAATCACATAAGTGATTTTTAAAAATCAGAAATTTGATAAAAGCTATGGGTATAGATACAAAGGTACAGATTAGAGGTTACCATAAAAGTACTGATATCTAATGTATGCTCTCTCGTTGCCATGGAAACCAAAATGGTCACCATATGCTATTTTTAGCACACTTTTTAAAGTAATAGATCTCAAAAACCACATGTTAGAATCAAAATTCCTTTTCACACATATTCTGCACAGTATAAACTGTCTGATAGAAGGAATTAACAATACATGCATTCAACTGTCTGTAATAAAAAAAGTAGTTTCATACATACCATGAAAGACGAAAATACCAGTTTTTAAACTTTAAATGGGCATAACTTGCCATTTACTTATTATATCCAAAAAAGCTGTCTCATTTTTAGGAAACACTTGTCTAAAGCTCTGGCTGATGGGATCCTCTATGCTTTAGAGAGGATGATGTAACTGAAACCCACAGAATGCCTGTTATATGATGTTTATCGCCATTTTGAAATCTTGGGGTGCATGCAAAAACCTGGATGTTTCTCTTAGCCAATATTGATTTATGGTCAAAGGGAAATAACCCCATAATCAGGAATGCCTGAGCTACACAGACTGTTTTGTCCCTTTAATTGGTCTGTGAGAAGAACTGGGATTCTGCAACTTGTGTAATAGTAAGTCCATGGCTCCATACGGCACAAAGACACATCAATGGTACACGACTGGCACTCAATGGGTTAAAAATATTCTGCAAGTAAATGATCGGTTAAACCGAGCAGCTGGTGAAAGATGACTGCATATGATGGTAAATTATAAAGAAGGAAATGAAAATTGTGAGAAAGTGCTGGAAACATAGTTCTGAAGTACAGTGGCAACTGGATACTCAACTTTGTGGGGGAAGGAGAAGTGGATAAAATCTTTCCAGGGAGTTAAGCGAATAAGAGTAATTTGGGGATTTTTTTCCACCAAAAAGCTGTTCTTGTTGGGGACAGAAAATGAGAAACCATCTGATACTTTGATCAGCACATGCAGATCAAAGCGGAAACTCCTGACATCATATTTTTAACCTTTCACAACTGATAGATGATATTTTACAGAATGTTGCAGCCAAGTTGGTGTTCGCAAAAGCAGCTGGGAATTAACAGTTGCAAATTAAAAGTACCCCAAACCCCTTGCAATTGGTGAATTTACAAAAATTGTAATTCCCCCCCCCCAGCCCACTAAAACATGTTTTCTTTGCATGCAAAATGACAGCATTTGTGTCAACTGCCTGTGTGCAGAATATCAGACCTGTAGAAGGAAAGGGATTTTTTTTAACATGATGTGAAATATAGGTACCCATATCTGAATTAGGTGTTACTCCCCAAAAAATTCAGTGGCTGAGGGTACAAATTAAAACTCTAAGAAAATATTCAGCATGCTAAGGCCGAGTAGTGTTTTGGTTAAGTCATGTAGGGCGATGGTTAAGTCGTGTAGTATGATGGTTAAGTCGAGTAGTGTGATGGTTAAGTCAAGTAGTGTGATGGTTCAGTCGAGTAGTATGATGGTTAAGTCGAGTAGTGTGATGGTTCAGTCGAGTAGTATGATGGTTAAGTCGAGTAGTGTGATGGTTAAGTCGAGTAGTGTGATGGTTAAGTCGAGTAGTGTGATGGTTAAGTCGAGTAGTGTGATGGTTAAGTCGTGTAGTATGATGGTTAAGTCAAGTAGTGTGATGGTTAAGTCGAGTAGTGTGATGGTTAAGTCGAGTAGTGTGATGGTTAAGTCGTGTAGTATGATGGTTAAGTCGAGTAGTGTGATGGTTAAGTCGTGTAGTATGATGGTTAAGTCAAGTAGTGTGATGGTTCAGTCGAGTAGTATGATGGTTAAGTCGAGTAGTGTGATGGTTAAGTCGAGTAGTGTGATGGTTAAGTCGAGTAGTATGTAGGATGATGGATAACTTGCCAGCAGCTAGCAGTGGTGGTAGAGAGACTTGGTGTAAGTATAGCATTGTAGAACAGGACTGGGCAGTTGTGGGAGGTGTAACAGTGAACAGTACTCTCTTGCAGACTGAAAGGCTCCGACGCTTCATGGAAAGACAACAACGAACCTCCGCCCGAGGTATGTAGTTTTCGTTTTGGTGTGTGTGTGTGTGGTTTGGGTTGGTTGGTTTCTTTGACAGCAGAAGGGTTTTGGTCTATTTCTCTGTCTCTTTGTCTCATCTGTGTGACCTGTTCAGATTACAAATTACCAACAGCTACATTTCCAGCATGTGTGCATCTTGTGAACATGCCTAATGGGCTGTTTTACTTGCTAATTAACAGGTTGTCAACTTTCAAGGTGTGAAAAGGATTGTGTAAGTCTTCGTGTGGTTTCTGTGACCAGATGGTTGAATATTCTGACGACGAGGAGGAGCGGAGAGTGAAAGCCAAACGTAGAGCCAGGTGTGCAAATGATATTAAAGAGGGGGAAGACCCTTCTGATGACGGCAGGGCGCCTGTACCTGCTCTAGATAGCAGTACACCTGCACCAGCTCCAGACAGCAGCATACCTGCACAACCTCCATACAAACAGCCCAGGTAGGATGCTGTGACTTCAGCTATATTGTCTCTGTGACATGACTCCTTTCATTGTCCAAGGTTGTCTGTTGCTGCTAGTCTAGATGGTTAGTGCAGATTAGCAAGTACTCCAGACAGGGATGAATCAAACTCGTGTCTGTGCATGTTTAAAGGGGGGAGGGGGTAGAAATGCTGAAGCTGTTAAAGAAAATCTCATTTTCTAAAATGAAAAGAATGGCATTTCAATGATTAAAATTTAGAGTACTTTCACCGTGTTTAAATTAATAATACAGTGGGATCTACTTATGAGATCTGATACCATGAGACATTGGCTGTCACAAGACAATTTTGACTTCCTGACCAACACATTTCTATTTGTCATTAAATATTTATCCTTACTATAAGAGTGAATATAACAAGAAATTAGATATAACGAGGTCATTTTCACATCCTGGATAAAATGGTTTAAAACTAACCTGGTTAGCATAAGGACAAGTGAGAGCAAACAGAAATGATTTTTGCGCACACACACCTCACACTGACACAGCCTGCATGGCCTGCAGTAATGGAGACACTTGATTCTGTTCTCTCTCCTTTGATTGGTTCATTCCCTATGACCTCGTGTTCTGTGTATTGATTGGTTTGTGCAGTGTGTATGACTTCTGACTCCAGCTCACTCTTGTTTCCTGGCAAATGTACTGAAAGTCACACATTGTTTTCGTCTGATTTCACTTCAATTCTCACACAGTTTCTGTTGGAAATCAGTCACAAACGCGGCTTCGTCAAAACAGCCAGCCAAATGCATCCAAAGGCCATCTCAGTTAAAATAAAAAGAACCCTGACATTATGAGGATGTATGACATGTCCAGTCCCACAGCGCCCCCTATCATCAAGAACACAGCAAATATTGAACAGACAGATTTTGAGCTGGGAAGAAAAGGATGCTAGTGGGAGGTTCTGCGACTGATAAAAGCCAAGAGCTGGATAAAGTCCTCTGTACATGGTTCAAACAAGCATGTACAAAGGGAAATTCCTGTTTACCATACCTTTGGTTTTGACACGAGCAGTAGAGATTGCATCTGAGTAGGGAGCTGACACAGTGAGCCCATGCAGGGCTGGTTGCACTGAATCAAAAAGAGGAAGGGGATTTCTCAGAAAAAATTGCAATTTCACTTGTCCCCAGTATCTCTTGATAAGCAGGTTCCACTGTATCTAAACAAATAAATGGTTGGAGTTGTCATTAGCATCAACTTTTTGGTCTGACTTTGGATTGGTTTTTGCAGGAATCGGAGAAAGAGGGCTGAGAAAGGTAAGAGGCTTCAAGTATTTAAAGTTGTGATTGTGGAGTGCAGCTGGCACCACAGTGGGCAGGGCTGTTGATACTACCACCTTGTGTACGGTCCACAATGGCTTGGCCAACTGTTATATCGGTTTAGTCCGCTGGTGTTGTTGGATACATGTATGTAGACACAGCTAACTTGTCTTCTTTCAAACGGTCCTGTCAGTGTATGCTGTTTGGTATCTTTGTGCTTCATAGATGGT
Organism: Lanistes nyassanus; assembly: GCA_004794575.1. Taxonomy (NCBI): domain Eukaryota; kingdom Metazoa; phylum Mollusca; class Gastropoda; order Architaenioglossa; family Ampullariidae; genus Lanistes; species Lanistes nyassanus. The sequence continues at coordinate 23,772 of SMGT01016299.1, forward strand.
TTTGATGTACACCCCGACCAACAATGTTCCAGCCAAAACTTTCCGTACGTGACAGCTCTTCTGGTGTCAGAAACTCTCCCTCTCCACTCACCTCCTTTCCACACACATGTACACTATTCCATGCATCAATCAAAAGAAGTAGTTGCCCTCAGTCAAAAGATGATGAGAGAATCCTCAGGAAGGCAGGAGCAAAAGAGGCAAGGAATCACGACTCCTTTCAACAAGTAGAGAGACAAATCACGACTCCTTTCAACAAGTAGACAAATTGTCACGACCCCCACCCCCATCCATGTCAGACGACCTAGTGGGAGCAATTGTTTGTGTTCTTTCACTCTCCTGTCATGCAAACAAAACTCAACACTGGGTAACATAAATAGGACCCACCACTATTTATTATCACCCGGGAGACTGAACGTAACTTCAGTACCTTTTACGCTTCACCTCAAACACACACACCCAGAAAAATTCACCCTTCAACTACTTCACACTACTTCCTCAAGGTTTCACACACATTTACCTAAAGAGCAATAAAAAAAAATCAGGTTTCAACTTCAACACTCAATCATCAACCACTAATTCTCCCTGCTCTTTACTACGACAATTTACACATCCAGGCATTCACTCCGGCAGAACAGTGAAAAAATGCCGATCACGTAAGTAGGCCTACGGCGGATTACTTTATCACAAAGCAACAACAGCAACAAAACAAAACCAAACGCCCCACAAAAATCCACTTAATAACCAGCCGTCGTAAAAGACTGGACAAAGTTGCCTGCTATCTTTCAACCATCAAAGACCAACAGGGATCTTCTCCCTAGCTTAACCTTCAACGTTGCTAGCGAAGATCTGCACTTTAATTTACATGCTAACTCAAGCATTTATTTCAAACACATCAGCAAAACAATAACCTCGGCAAATCCAATATTTCCTTCACTAATCACCATTTGTTCCGGCTGCGCTCCTCTGCACTAGCAAGGTCCTGAATATTTATCTCCCTTAAAGTGAGGGTAAACTCTCCATGGCAACTTTGTATGCCTAAATAGAATCAAATCTGAGGAATTGCGTGGCACTGGTCATTTTACCAGAAGTTCGACCGATCACTCACTATTTTAATCGAAAGTTCCGCATTGAGGAGACTGACATAAAAAAACCCGGAACAGCCGAATCGAGGCTCATGACATCACCCGGGTAACAACAAAGACGGCATGCGACGGTCGCACAGCCACGAACAGCCACGGTCTAAATAAAAGGTTTTAAAAGTATATCAAGCATCAGAATGCACTTTCTGAATTATCTGATGCATAATATGCCAAAAATCGACACTTGAGTACGTACATTTTACAGATTTTACAGATCTGCTCTTCTGCCGTGTATCATTCCATTTTGAAACCCCGAATAGCCACAATTCGACCGGTATAGCACGTGCGATAACGGATAAGCTATTATCAAAATATACTTTTATAAGTTTCTGACGCATAATATACCAGAAAAAATCACAGATGTATGGAGCTTTTGGAGGTATGTGTTTGAAATGTCATCGTATCCTTGTCTGTCAAGATGCACGAGTAGCCAAGAACAGCCACGAACAGCCATCAAAAGCTACGGTTTTAAGACTAAATAAAAGGTTTTAGAGAATGCACTTGTATAAGTATTTGATGCATAGTATGCCAAAAAATGACACTTTTTTAAGCTCCTGTAAAGATTTGTGACTGAAATTTTATCGTCTTTTTACTGGTGTTTGTCCAGCACATTTTCCCCATTTTGATCTCTCTACTCGAACACCGCCAGTTCCTCACGTAGCAGAAGTGAAGATACCCTGTTGACGTCATATGGGGAGGGGACATAACCGATGTCAGGTTTTCTAGATACATGTTCACAGAGTTATCTTTTTGCACTTTCTTGTGCACTTTTAATATATAAATAAACGTCATACTGAAAGTTTACCTCGGATTATGACGATTTCTTGTCATTTCCCATGTATTAGTGCAGTATACAAGGGTTGTTAGGTTTGAGTGTACGCTCTCTTTAAGTTTTGTCTTCAGGTCTCCCTTCTCATGAACAATGAGTCCGAAATCTCAAGTTAACAGTTCTGGTCGTATCAATTATATAAGTTCCATGTAGTCAACTATTTCTCTGTGACATATGCGGTCGTCTCCACAGAATATATTTCTCAGAAGCTCCCAGTTCGGAAGACACACAGTTTCACAAGTCCGCAACAGTCATCTCTAATCTCGATGCAGCGTCTCTGAGGCCTACACTCCACAGGCGCCGTCGTATCACGATTTACTTAACAACTTCAAAACTGATAGTTCCAATGTTACACTAGTAACAGTTCGTCTCTTTCAAGCTTCTCCTCTCCTGATCTCTTCTCCGTGACGTATTCCCGATATGCGCCGCCGTTCCTGTGAAAGACGCAAATTTCTCGCCTACCTGGCTTGCCCTTATATTATGAATGTCGATCGCACGCCTCACTCTGCATCAATTTGGCGGTCAGGCAGGACCCCAACACAACTGTCCTACTGCCCTGGTCGCGGCCACGTGCGTCACGGTCGGACTTCTCTCGCCTTGATACTTGGGTGCACTCCACGCTACCGCTGGTCTTGCCATGAGGTCGCCTCTTGTTCGCGCCTCTTCCCACTCTCCACATCCAAAATCGTCAGATGTTGGCTCTAGGGCGGACGAATCCTGGCGTAGTAGTTTTGTACAGGGGTCTCTTTACCCCTGCCTGGAACTCTACCTTCAGTTCAGCGATTGAAGGAGCAGGTAACATCAACACACTGAGTACGTCCTATCACGTTAACCCCACATCAATCAGTTCCTCACATCTTTACTCTTCAGCTCTGAGTTCACAACTTAAGTTTTTCGTTAAATTCTCTCTCACTTCCCCCAGGAGTGAGCGAGCTCACCCCTTCCCCGCTGTACAGTCGGTTATCCGTTCAAAGACTAATATGGAAGACCAATCTAATCAGAATTTTACTTCACTTGTCATGAGGGTCGTGATACAAATCACGACTCCTTTCAACAAGTAGAGAGACAAGGAATCACGACTCCTTTCAACAATTTGAGAGCCACTGTCTCCTGAAACAAACGTAGGATGTCTGTAGATATGGTAGGGAAAATATCCACAAACTTAAAGCATGCATAAATATAATGTACAGATACACAAAGATGAACTCTACATTTGTGACTGTCGCATGTGGTCACAGGTTGAGTGGTGTTTGGGTCTGTGGTACAAAATCTGCGATGGAATTGCTTGCAGTGTTACACTGTACTGTCCTGCTCCTGTACCCAGACAGCATGAGAGGGACGTACTATATTTGTTCACAGCAGCAGATACCCTACCCCCTGTACCCAGACAGCATGAGAGGGACATACTATATTTGTTCACAGCAGCAGATACCCTACCCCCTGTACCCAGACAGCATGAGAGGGATGTACTATATTTGTTCACAGCAGCAGATACCCTCCCCCCTGTAAAAAAAAAAAAAAAAAAAAAAAGTGGCAATATAAAATGGAACTGACTATGCAGGTAGTAAACACCCATCCAGATGTTAGATATATCTAAATAATACAACATGAAAAAGGGTGGAAACCACTAAAATAACATCCACTAGGCTACAGCAAAACTTGAAATTATGGAGGAGGACATCAAATTAAGTAAAATAGGATGCTGTGTAAATAATGTGATGTCAGTGTATATAGTGTGAATAGAATTGGTGAAGTTGATGTAAACGTGTATAGTGTAAATAAAATTGGGGAATGTTAGCTTTGGTTTCAAAAGTCAGCACAAGCAACTACAGATTGTCAAAACCAAGCAAAAAAACAAGGCGCCATCACCTAGATACCACCAGTTCAGAAAATCAAAACTGCAGACCCCTCCACCCCTCCTCCCCCATAATGTAAAATCACTGCAAGGTGGAAGCACTTTCAAACACAACAACAAAAATACATTAATTCATACATGTGTTCGTCTGGCATGGGGTCACAGGTGTTGCCATTGTCTGTTGTAGACGACCCTAGGTTTTAGTGGTCGGTGTACAGTAGCATCAAAAGTGAGATCATTAGGCAGGGATCAGTCTGGCAGAAAAGGAAGGTGAGATTTGCTCCTTCCACCACATTTTGATGGGCCAGGAGTTTGTTAATGACAAGCAGTAGTATCCAGCATGAAAATGCTACATATCTGGCTGAAGGCTTATCCTACAATCGGGTGTGAGCCTACCAGATGTAGCTGATGTGCGAGCCATTTGTTCCAGATGCACCACCACCCCCCACCCCCCGTTCTGCACCACCTCCTTTACACCTTTCAGGCTCATGATTGCCCGAGCACTGAGGAAAACACGTGGGTTGTACCTCGTTCTGGTTGGCCAGCTTACTGGCAGTGGTCTAATGAACTGCGAATCACAAGACCGGTAACATATACTTCTGCATCGTTCAAGCAAATTTCTTGCAAGCAGAGACATTTCAGTTGGCATTTTCAGTCACGATCCTCATAAACGATGCAGACACTGCTGCACCCCAAATCGATGTCTTGTTTGACCCATGACACGGAATTTTGATGGGACATTTTCTGATTCGGTGGGCCTATTTTGACTGACAATTTTGACTTTTGACTTTTCACCTTTTGTTACTCTTCTTACTGATGCAGGACATCAGCATTTCTTATGAGGCTTTTAGACTCCAATAACATAAAACAGTTTCATAAAATTGTTTTCAATTCCTGACTTTATATATAGTTCTTTAGTTGGGACACTCGTGTTGTACCTACTCTTTTCTCGGTTTTCAACCCCACCCCCCAGCCTGTCCTGTTGGTTCTAGTGCTGTGCTGCTCCAGATGTTCATCAGTTTGGTCATGTTTGGATTGTTTCCCTTGCCTTGGTGTTTGACATTGTGCTGTGTCTGGAACTTCCTGCTGTGAATGACAGACATTTTAAATCCAACATTTTTCTGTTCCCTGCAGATTCATCTCAGACAAGTTCAGTATCAGGTGGCTGTTGGCCACCATCAGATCATTCTTCAAAAAGATTTTCTGGAAAGTCTTCTGGAATGACACCATCGCCATCCATGTCTGGTGAAGGGCCAGATCCAAACTCACATAATCACAGACCACGGTGGAGGGCTAGTGGGCCAGGAGTTCTACGTGGGCCTGTGTTTTCTCCCTTGGCATGTGGCGCATCTTTAAGGCCTGCAGCTTTTCCTGCCACGTCACCTCTGCCCAATGTCAGCCTGCCACCACCTTCCAGCCCATACTACAACTTTACCCACATACCTCCGCCACCCATCACGATGCCACCCTCACAGAGCAATGTCCCCCTGGGATTTAGCCCGCAGACAGCCGCAAGCTTTGGTGCTGGGCCAACATTCATTCAAGGACCTCTACAGCAGGTCAGATCTCCGGGTCAATGGAATCCAGGCTTCCCATCTTCAGCGCCTTGCAATCCTGATCGTTACCCTCAGGGGGACTGGTCGCCACCTCCTCCCTTCACTGCCAACTGGACACAGAATGGTCAGCAGCAATTTACAGCTCGTGGCACTAGCTGGGCACCACCACCCAGTCAGCAGCAGTTTACACCGCACACTGCTAACTGGGCACCACCACCTGGTCACCAGCAGCTGACAGCTGACCCCACTAACTGGGCACCACCACCCGGTCACCAGCAGCTGACAGCTGACCCCACTAGCTGGGCACCACCTGGCCTTAAACAGCAAACCGGTGAGCCTGCATGTGGGTGGGGCAGACAAGATGTCCCAAACGCCACCCCAGGGTTATGTGGTAAGACTGCAGCTGCACCCATTCTTGACAAACGATTGATAAACAGTTCACAAAGGTGAGCAGATGGGAAGCATGGTTCCTGTGCTAACAGCATACAGACATTCTGGCCAGGTTATCTCACAGGGCTCCCTGAGGATAGATTATCCTCTAGTATTCCTTAAAGTAGTTGTGGAAGCTTTATGCTCATCTCTGATAATCCACAGGTTGTGTTGACAGTTCGAAAGTGACGATATGCAGCACATCCTTGCTGTTGGATTTATGTGAGGACACCACAGACTGGACCTCCATCCTGAGTGTAGAACAGTAGAGGAACTATATTGAAGACAGACCTTGTGTGTAACACTAACAGCACAAGAACAGTCGAGCAGCTAGAGTCAACAAATGTGGATGTGTGATTAGTAGGCTGTTAACCCTTCTTACTCTGAGAAAATTATGAGTGAGCTTCCTTCCACCTCCAGGAAGTTTGGTGTGCCTTTTTTTCTACGAGTCAGTTTTTTAATTCTAATAGTTTTACCAGCACTGCATAACAGAACTGATCTGATATGCATTGCAAACAAGCTAGAAAGCTATGTTCTATGCTAGAAAGCTAGCTATAGTGGCTTGCGGGCAAATACTGTAGTGGCTAGAGCTCTACGATCCAACATTAGGCAGCTTTTGAGATAACTTGCAGTGGGAAAATCGGCTAGAAAATGGAGAAAGTAGTTCTTGGTCTTCGGTTTGATGATGGAGGGGTTTTTTTTTTTGTTTTGGTATGTGTGTGTGTGTGTGTGTGGGGGGGGGGGGTGGGGAGGGTGTACTGAGGTTTATGAGAATGGAACGTGTAAGTTTGGTTGTTGAAATTTTACAGGGCTACCCACGTTGTTTGTATGAAAGTAATATACATAATAAAACTCCAAAAATATGCAAAAAAAATTTCAGAGTGGAAGTATTAGACTCTACGAATATGCCTACCATAGGGAGATGAAATTAAATTTGTAATGACAAATTGCATAGTTTTTTATGACAATGTAATTGTTGTATAGTTTTTATCTGCTCAAAATTTAGATACCCTCACCAGCACTTTACCCTGCCACATCTGAGCGATTCACGACTTATCTGTATCACGCAGTTGCTGCATCACTCGCCGAGTCGCTGACACAGTCTGGTGTGGCAACTAGTCCCAGGGACTGGCCAAGTGATCTGGTGTGGCAGCTAGTCCCAGGGACTGGCCAAGTGATCTGCCGATTTGCAGGGTCGCCGACTGAGATGAGCGACTAGGATGGCTCGCCCATTCACTTAGATGTGATTTCCCCTTTAGTGTCACTAGCCGATATCTTGCTAGCGGTTAGATTTCCTTTAGATTTCCATTAGATTCTGGAATTAACCTCTGAATGAGGCCACTTTGCATCTGGAGCTTCTTGAGCCAGTAAGATACTTGGATTTACCAACGGGAGTTTTTAGTGCAGATAGAACAGGACATTGTGTTTGTCACATCATCACACACTAGTCAGCTGGATTCTTTT
>SMGT01016299.1:31054-44110 GCA_004794575.1 Lanistes nyassanus
TTCTTTTTCCCCCCCCCCCCCCCTTTGCAGAGTTTGGTTTTGTAAATTGGGCATGCTTAGTCATTTTGCAGAGAAAGTGCATGATCAGCACATTCTACTCAGACATTTGAACTGAGAAAAAGCCTGAGTTCTAAAAATAGTTTGCCTTTGCTCACACTTTGGCTCATGAACCTTTATTATTGCTTGGTGATGCTCGATTTGTTTTCTACTCACCATGGCGAGTCAGTTACCACTTTCACTAGTTTCAGGGTTCCTGGAGGATATGTTTGTTTGAAAATCGTGTCTTGGATTCTGATAAAGATCAGGAGATGTTTGGTGATGTTGAATTAAGGAGTAATGAAATAGGGGTGAGTTGAACCAGTGAAAGATCTTGAAGATGAAGATATGACACTATATTGATATGATGACAATAAATATGAAAACAAAACTGTTTGCTCCTCCCCTCCCTCCCAGACTTGAGATGCTAAACAACAAACCAACCATCTCTGCCATATAAGCCTTCAACTGACTGTGACGTGGCGGGCAGTACCTTAACTTATTGGACTCGACTTCTCAGAATTATTGGACAAACTTTTATGGTGATCTCGTAAATGTAGATTTAATTGAGCAATCGTCACCAAAACCTTTACTGCAACAGGTCAACGGTTTCTACACCAGAGGGTGACGACGCTATGAAATAATGTGAATAACTAGAGAAATCTACCGAGGGAAAAGATTCTCATACTCTGACACGTTCGCTCAGTCTCACACAGGCAAAACAGTACTAGCTCAAGAGCCCCCACCTTCGTAAAGCACACAACTGTAGCGAACTGTTATTCAACATATATTTCAAACACTAACTGGCTCGACAACATCAAATATATCTACAGATTATTTACAAAGAATCACCGTGCTCGTGTCTAGGGTAAGACGCTGCCTGATTTCGTCATACCTCGAGGAATCAGACAATGAAGATAATCAAACTAAAGCAAGAGGGAAATCAAACTGCAAAACGGCCTTTGATCCCGCTCTCTACGCTGTCAATAAGTGACCGACAATAGAGCTCCTACTCTTGTCACTACTAAAACAACTCTTTCTGCGATACACAACTCTACAGCTATACAGACTGAATCAACTGAACGACAGAGCACCTACTCTTGTCACTACTGATGCAACAACTTCTGCGATACACAGCTCTAAAGCTATCAATAAGTGACCAACAACAGAGCACCTACTCTTGTCACTACTGAAACAACTATTTCTTTCATACACAATTCCAAAGCTACTCCACGACCAACAATGAAGCTGCGACACGGCCACAATCCACACTACACTCTTATCTCCCCTTGACGTATTGCCCGGCCACTAGCTTATGAAGTCTCCTGTCTCCGGCACGATAAAACCACCTATCTTAATTCTACCCGAGTCCCAGACTCTAAGATAGGTTGATGGTAAGAGCAGTCCTATAAGGCGCATCTGTTTCTATCTTTGTCTCCATCTGTTTCTGCGTTTGTCTGTCTTTCTCAATCTGTTTCTGCCTTTGTCTTTTTCTCCATGTGTTTCTGCCTTTGTCTGTCTTTGTCTCCATCTGTTTCTGCCTTTGTCTGTCTTTGTCTCCATCTGTTTCTGTCTTTGTCTCCATCTGTTTCTGCCTTTGTCTGTCTTTGTCTCCATCTGTTTCTGTCTTTGTCTCCATCTGTTTCTGCCTTTGTCTTTGTCTCCATCTGTTTCTGCTTTTGTCTCCATCTGTTTCTGCCTTTGTCTGTCTTTGTCTCCATCTGTTTCTGTCTTTGTCTCCATCTGTTTCTGCCTTTGTCTGTCTTTGTCTCCATCTGTTTCTGCTTTTGTCTCCATCTGTTTCTGCCTTTGTCTGTCTTTGTCTCCATCTGTTTCTGTCTTTGTCTCCATCTGTTTCTGCTTTTGTCTCCATCTGTTTCTGCCTTTGTCTGTCTTTGTCTCCATCTGTTTCTGTCTTTGTCTCCATCTGTTTCTGCCTTTGTCTGTCTTTGTCTCCATCTGTTTCTGCCTTTGTCTGTCTTTGTCTCCATCTGTTTCTGTCTTTGTCTCCATCTGTTTCTGCTTTTGTCTCCATCTGTTTCTGCCTTTGTCTGCCTTTGTCTCCATCTGTTTCTGCGTTTGTCTGTCTTTTTCTCCATCTGCTTCTGCCTTTGTCTGTCTTTGTCTCCATCTGTTTCTGCCTTCGTCTATCTTTTTCTCCATCTGTTTCTGCGTTTGTCTGTCTTTTTCTCCATCTGTTTCTGCCTTTGTCTGTCTTTTTCTCCATCTGTTTCTGTCTTTGTCTGTCTTTGTCTCCATCTGTTTCTGCCTTTGTCTTTGTCTCCATCTGTTTCTGCCTTTGTCTGTCTTTGTCTCTATCTGTTTCTGTCTTTGCCTCCATCTGTTTCTGCCTTTGTCTGTTTTTGTCTCCATCTTTTTCTGTCTTTGTCTCTATCTGTTTCTGTCTTTGCCTGTCTTTGTCTCCATCTGTTTCTGCCTTTGTCTGTTTTTGTCTCCATCTTTTTCTGTCTTTGTCTCTATCTGTTTCTGCCTTTGTCTTTGTCTCCATCTATTTCTGCCTTTGTCTTTGTCTCTGTCTGTTTGTGTTGTCCTGATGAAAGGGCAATACCCCGAAACTGTCAATTGTTAGTCGTCTCTCGTTTAATTTAGCTTGGCTCAGTTCCACTTTTATTAACAGATTCATCTCCAACCAAGCGGCATTCACTTGTTCCTTTTTCTTCTAGGGTAATAAAATTTTATCTCAGTTATCCTATACACATTACTGGGGATTGAAAATTGCTAGTGGTACACTTCATAAAAATTCATGTTCATTTCTTGCATCTCTAATTTTTACAGAGCCAGTCTCCCTTTTAACTAGAGTTCTGTTAGCAATATTTGTAGCTTTTTTTTGGTTAAAAATAGTTTTTCGTTATCTTTGGATGGGTGTCTTTTTGTTTAAAGGAATGTCAAGCATATTTGGTTTGTTTTTGTGTAGCGCTGCAACAGCTAGTTTGTCTTTGCAGGAACGGTTTATTTGTTATAGGCAGATCTCCATGGTAGGGTCAAAATCACTGGTGAACTTATGGTTTACAAACTGGGTGGCGGTTATTGTCCACGATGTACAAAAAGCTTTCGCACAAGGAAAAGTACTTCACAAATGAAACATTCTCCAAGAGATAATTTATTTATATTGCACAAGCTTCACATTCAAAGAGCCAGGAATCTGTCATGGAGAAACGCTGATCCTGTTCCAAGCTGCCTGGCGCTGCCCCCCCCCCCCCCACCCAGAATGTGCATTTTCACTCAGAGAAGGCATACATTCATGAAGTATAAATATATACCCACATTGGAACATTTATGCAGGACACAAGCGTATTTCTTCTGTGGAATCAGTTTCGGGAGGAAGGGGTCAGTGGTGGGGGTGTGGGCGATGCTAAATTCTGTTCCCCTGGTCTTTGTCTCGGTTTTCTCCTGTAGGTTCTCTTCTCTGTTGTAGATTCGCTGTTCTTTGTTGTACTTTCTCTGTTCTCTGCTGCATGTTTTCAGTGTCCCTCACATTTAGGCGAGATTAAAAAAATAAAAGCAATGGTTGCCCAGTAAACATTCTCTCGGACGACATAGAAGGCTCACATCATCCATCCAACATGTGACGTAACTCAACACATTGACACAATCCGACACACTGCCACAGCAAAAATGTCTGCTAGATCCATTCTCGAGTAGCAGGCCTCTGTCAGAGACTGGCCATGCATGATGCACCCTAGCTGTCCTTGTCTCCTCAGCTGGAACCCTGCCGCTTGTGGCTGAAGGGAGCAATCCTGGCATGAGAGTCTGTGGCATGCCACTTGTGGCTGAAGGGAGCAACTGTGGCGTGCCACTTGTGGCCGAAGGGACTTGAGAGTCTGTGGCACAGAGGACACATCTACCTGCAGACCAGCCTCAAGACCAAGCTAGAAAGTCTGGTGCGACACAATGTCGTCAATCATCTGTCACATGCAGACAGTCTAGTGATGCCATCAGTCATCTGTCACATGCAGACAGTCTAATAATGCTGCAGTCCCACAGTAACCGTCATGTCATAATATGGGAAACATCCCAAAGGCATTTTTTATAATGTACTGACTAGAACAGTAGACTGACATCTTGCTGTATTTACCGTATTTGCTTTCAGTAACGGTAGATCCACCACACTGATCAAACTGTTCGTATTGTGTACCGGCTGGCACAAACTTGACAAATTCTTATACACGTTGCACAGCTGTCGGTACACCACACCACCTACAGTGGTCAGTCTGTCAGCTTGGTGGCGCCATGAGTACTGGTCAGGGGCATGCCACGTCACCACATTGTTGTCCTGGGGTAGTCTGAGTAGGGTCTGCATCCCCACACTGGCAGTGCTGTGGTGGGCAGGATATGCTCTACACCACCACGTTGGCTGTTCTGTGGTATGCAGGATAGGTTCTGGTGACAAAAGCTAAAAGCACCACCCCTGTTGCCCCCATCAGAGCACCAGCCGTGGCACCCAGCCCAAAGCCCCAGTGCAGGATGGGAGGGAAGATGGCCGTGGTTCCTGCAGAGCTCAGGTGCGGCAAATGCATGAGAGCAAAGTTGTTGTTGATGTAGCGGGTGATGTAAATCCCAATGCTTAGTGCAAGGGCCAGCGCTGTTGACAGAAGCAAACGTCTTGATGAAATAAAGCATCGATCATAAAGGTGTATATTCTGCTATGTTTTTGATCAGTCAGAACAGCTCGGTACGCAAACACCTCTGATATGTCACTGTCAGATTACTTTTCTCCCCAAAATGGTCTTGCAACAGTCTGTGACATCTTGCAGAGCTGAATATCAATATTGCCAGCTGTTTCAGTCTTTCAAAATCTGTGACCTGTTAATAGAGTTGAACATGGTACGGACACAAAAACTGCTCTGCGAGGTACAGAACTGAGAGGCAGATGGAGGAAGCGATGAGAAGATAACATCCAGGAGTGGACTGACCCAACGTTTGCAGAAACCCAGAGACAAAGGATAGAGAGAAGTAGCTGGTTGCCAAGTCATCAGTGGTGCACTTATAGTCTCCAAGGTTACGGTACATCATGTTGATGATGTCTAGTGTACCTTGGTGAAAATCTGACAGTGTCTACTTTGTGACAGGCCATATATGGCTAATTTGAGGACTTGCTATACTTTTCACTACGCAAATGAAGCGGAAGAAAAATGCATTAAATGTGTGAAGTAGCTTTTCGTGTAGAAACGAGTATCGGCCATTCCAGCCAAAATGTAAAAAATAACACATAGGGTCTTTGTCCCGATTTTGGTACACAAAACATTTTTTTAGCTTCCCAAACAAAAACAAAAAAGTCAGGCAGAGATTTTTTTTTAATGAGATAAGTCTCATAAAATGTTATATATTTATATGAAATGTCAAAGATACCTTTTAAAGACAGTTTTCAATAGTTGAAAATTTACATATTATGTACATGTATACACTGATATATGAATGTTATTATGCATGTATATAGATATGCTGTCGAAAGACATCAGAAATGGCAAACAGCACAGCATGCAGAACAGATGGGTTTGGGACTAAGGAGGGGTGGCGTAGTTACATACCTGTCACCAAGGACAAGGTGGTACACAATATACAACATACCTGTCACCAAGCATAAGGTGGCACACAATATACTAGATACCTGTCAGCAAACACAGGGTGGTACACAATATACTACATACCTGTCAGCAAACACAGGGTGGTACACAATATACTACATACCTGTCAGCAAACACAGGGTGGTACACAATATACTACATACCTGTCAGCAAACACAGGGTGGTACACAATTTACTACATACCTGTCAGCAAACAGGGTGGTACACAATATACTACATACCTGTCAGCAAACACAGGGTGGTACACAATATACTACATACCCGTCAGCAAACATAAGGTGGTACACAATATACTACATACCTGTCAGCAAACACAGGGTGGTACACAATATACTACATACCTGTCAGCAAACATAAGGTGGCACACAATATACTACATACCTGTCAGCAAACATAAGGTGGCACACAATATACTAGATACCTGTCAGCAAACACAGGGTGGCACACAATATACTACATACCTGTCAGCAAACACAGGGTGGTACACAATATACTACATACCTGTCAGCAAACACAGGGTGGCACACAATATACTACATACCTGTCAGCAAACACAAGGTGGTACACAATATACTACATACCTGTCAGCAAACACAGGGTGGCACACAATATACTAGATACCTGTCAGCAAACACAGGGTGGCACACAATATACTACATACCTGTCAGCAAACACAGGGTGGTACACAATATACTACATACCTGTCAGCAAACATAAGGTGGCACACAATATACTACATACCTGTCAGCAAACACAGGGTGGTACACAATATACTTTATACCTGTCAGCAAACATAAGGTGGTACAATATAATTTATAAGGAAAAAATGAGGACAGAGCGCTATAAATTGTCAAATGACAACCCCAACAAAGTACTGGCAGCGCTAGACACAACCGTATGCTGACGTATGCAATCAAGGGAGCCTTTATAGGATTTATAGTGCTCTGTCCTCATTTGTTCCTTATTAATTATATTGTGCACCTTGAGGATTTCATGCAATTGTCCTATGTTGTGTTTGTGTCGGATCCCAGTTGTCAGCATACGCTTAGTGAGCGAGCTGATGACATTAATTAGGGATTCGCTATATGCACACGTGGTACACCAGGGGCTAGCTGTGTGAAGACTAGGGTCGTTTAAAAGAAAGGGATGGCAGATCTTTTTTGAAGATCTGCCACGTTCCTTACTTTCGACTCTCTCTTTGCTACGTGTATGGGTACGGTAGGCTCCCTTGATTGCATACGTCAGCATACGGTTGTGTCTAGCGCTGCCAGTTCCTTGTTGGGGTTGTCATAAGGTGGTACACAACATACTACATACCTGTCACAAAGCAGGAGATGGCACACAATAGCCTACATACCTGTCACAAAGCAGAAGATGGCACACAATAGCCTACATATCTGTCACAAAGCAGAAGATGGCACACAACATACTACATACCTGTCACAAAGCAGGAGATGGCACACAATAGACTACATACCTGTCACAAAGCAGGAGATGGCACACAATATACTACATACCTGTCACAAAGCAGGGGATGGCACACAATAGACTACATACCTGTCACAAAGCAGAAGATGGCACACAATAGCCTACATATCTGTCACAAAGCAGAAGATGGCACACAATAGACTACATGCCTGTCACAAAGCAGGAGATGGCACACAATAGACTACATACCTGTCACAAAGCAGGAGATGGCACACAATATACTACATACCTGTCACAAAGCAGGGGATGGCACACAATAGACTACATACCTGTCACAAAAGCAGAAGATGGCACACAACATACTTCATACCTGTCACAAAGCAGGAGATGGCGCACAATATACTACACACCTGTCACAAAGCAGGAGATGGCGCACAACACTGCCAGTCCACTGAACTTGACCCCTCGCCGTGAGTAGTAGACCTCCAGAGCCCCGCACATGCATGACAACAACCCCATCAGCAGTCCCACAACAGCCAGGCCTTGTGACCCCTTCCACCAGTCTGGCGACAGAAGTAGTTTATGAGACTGTGATGTCACTCAGCAAAGGTTTGAAATTTCAAATGGCTTAGTGACGTTCAAATCTCGATTTACCCCAAGCATATGCAGCTATTTATAAGCACACCCATGGGGGGGGGGGTGTTACACATGGTGCACACTGCTGTAGGCAAGACGCGCCCCTCTCCCTCTCCACAAAACAATCATTGATGTCAAAATAGAACCTGTTCTGGAGTTCAAAGTTCACGTAATTTCTTGGACTATTTCCCACTTCTTCCGAACATTTTTTCAAATGACTGTTTCGTTTTATTATAATATATACTAGCCAGGGAACCCGGCGCTGCCCGGGTTTTTCTTACCCCCCCCCCCAATCCCTCTGTAACCCCTAACCCCTACCGTTGCCTGGCATCTCCCTGCTGGGTGCGGGGCGTCGTCATATTTATTATTTCATTTTGTTTGAGCCAAGGTAAAGGGTCGAAATATGGCCTATGACCATTTGCGATTGAAAAGGAACCCGCGTGGCGAATCTGGTGTGGATCGGTTCAGGCGTGCGGATTTGTATAACACACTAACACACACACACACACAAACACACACACACACACAAACACACACACACACACACACAAACATTCGGCTTTATGTATTGGATTAGCGGTCTGTTACGTTCTACTCGTGTTATTTTATTGCAGCCAAGGGTCGTGAAGAGATCGTTGTGAATTGAACCGTAGACGTTAAAAATGTACAATTTATCGGCTAGATGTAGAGATCGAAGGAGCGGAATCGGGTGTGCGTGTGTGTGTAGCCTATATTTGCGAGAAAATAATTCATACTCGATCTTTTAGCGAAAGGTAGGCATTTGGTCTGAAACTGTGGCAGCGACATAGCACCTGGCTATTGAGTACAAGACCTTCAAGATGAAACCTGCAGTAAAACTATCGGACTCACCTGGCAGTTCACTCAGCCGCAACAGACGACACAGCTCCAGGGAGCCTTTCTCACTCTCCACCAGTGCACACCAGTGCCAGAGCCCCACTGTGACGGAAGCGTGCGTCACGCCCTCTGGCGGCGTGCTGTTTGTGCTGACGTCCAGGCCCTCCTGCGCCAGCATGGCGATGACCACACGGTACCCCGCCGGCCGGACGCGCACCTTGACCCACGCGGGGACCGACAGGCTGACCGCGTGCAGCAGGACAGCCACACAGACGAGGGCCAGGCAGCCCCATCGCACGCACCATTGCAGCGGTGGCGCCATCTCTCGCTCACGTCAAGTGCGCGTCAGAAGTGGCGTCAGCAAGTATAAAGGGAATTTCCCAGAGCTAAAAATAGTCTGACTGTTTTCTTTGCTTAGTTATTTGCTGAATGAGTGGCTCCCCAAACTAGAACTCGGGGGGCGCCAGAATCTGTTGGTTGGATTGTAACCTCCAGGAACTTGTCACTGGCCCCTGTTTCTGGCTTCCATCTCTTGCAGCAGCTAAAACTGTGGCCACCATCTGCTCTATGGCACCTGTCTCTATGGCACCTGGCTCTATGGCACCTGGCTCTATGGCACCTGTCTCTATGGCACCTGTCTCTATGGCACCTGTCTCTATGTGCGCATTGTCTCGTCAGGGTCACATATAGCCCCGCAATGTCTTGTCGTGTCACACAGAGCCGTCACAAGCCACAGTTTTCGCCGTCACTGCACGTCCTTGTGATGTGACCTCGGGTAATTGCTGCGCTAATGAGCGGATTACACCTGCCGCCTGCTGTCTTATCTGTGTAGCCGGTACACACCACCAAGACCGCTAATCAACAAGTGACGGCTTGAGAAGAAAGGCGTTTAGTGACGCAGTGACCTGCTGGCCTCCTGTGTCTTGTGCTGTGAACACTCCTGCACCTGTCACAGACTCGACCTTGGGTACGCCGTACACCCACGTCACAAGACGCTCTTGAAACACGTAAATCGCGTGTTTCTCTGCGCGCACAAATTACACACTCTTACCTGGCCTGGACTCTGTCGTTTGCCTTCAAGCGTGACGAACTCTTTTTCTCGGAGAAAGTTTGGGTTCATGACAAAAGCACTGCTGGCACCGTGAGCTAGCGGTAAATTGGAAAGCACGTATGTCTGCACCATGTACAGCACAGGTAGGTATCTGAACTACAGACAGCTGACCATTTCTGCACAATGTGATGCTGATAATTACTGAACAATGTACAGAAGTAAATGGCGTGTCTCTAAGAATGGCACACCATAAATTTCACACCTGTTTACAGACTTTGGTAGAAGTCGGTGTAGCAGTGTCTTTGCTGCCACCAGGAGATAAAGATGTTGGAAGTGGAAACTAAAATCCACGTCAATCGGGCAGCAGTTGTTTTCAGCAGACGATCGCGCGGAGACCGAACTGAGTGCAGGGGGTGGGAGTCTGCAGATGCAGTCAGCGGTAAGAGACGGACGACGCGTCAGGCGGGGAAAAACAAACTGGTGCGTGTGTGAGTGTGTGCACACAACTGTGTGTGTGTGCGCACGTGCGTGCGTGCGTGTTCAGCTGATCGCCAGCTGTCGTCGGCCAGGTGTGCGGGTCGATGAGTGACGCATAGGTTTGTACCTGGCCTGATGTTTTTACGTCAATGCTCAGCACGGCCGTATTGTTCTGGTGTGTTCCATCTTGCTGTAAACCGAACTCACGCGCACTAATTAAAAAATCTTGATATTATGCAAAAGCTTTTTTTTAAGTTGGCGTGTTTCCTCCATCTGCTGCTTGTAAGGAAAACTTGACGCACGTGTTGTCTGTCAGATCCGGAGGAGCTCTTATTCCAATGTAGGCCGCTCACATGTGTAGATGCTTGCAAGAAAGATCAAGGACTGGGGGTTCCAGCCAATCACAAGGTGGAGCGGAGTAGCCCTTTTTGCTCATTGGCTTTTTAAGGTCTCGTGATGTGAGTCAACGGCTTATGCGCAGGTAGAGCCGCGGAGTAGCGTGCGGAAGGGTGCTGGTTCGAATCCAGGCGTGGAAAAGGATTATTTCCTGGAGTTATACATTGTGCAAACTCCAACCGGCCATCTCCCCGCACATGAAACTGCCTGTCGGCACTGGCAATCTTACTGCAGCCATCAGTCTGGTGGTTCTTTCAGTGCATAGCTTAGTAACAGGGCCCCATCCCCCGTAGTGCGAAATCTCCGCCAAGTGGAAGCACCGTCCCTCAAAATAACCTGCCAGCGCCAGCGGCTTATTGTGAACAAGTTTCCGTGAAGAGGGAGGGAGGCAAACTACGGGTGGTCACCAGGCCGTGTGCATGCAAACCCCGATAAAAACGGTTTTAAGTTTATTCCCTAATAGCGGGGTTGGGAATGGTGGTGTCTGTCTCTGAAAACTGTTTCGGCGAATTTGGGATAAGCTATTCGTTCCTGGGACGACTGAATAAATTTAGTTCCGAATAATGAGGGGAAAATAAAAAGACAAGAAAACAAGTGATTGATGCTCGGAGTAAATAGAAGTGGAACAAAACATAGACGAGCGAAAATAGACAAAACAAGACACAAATTCGACGCTCTGGGGTTTTAACCCTTCGTCAGAACGACACAAACAGAACAGGCTATTCGGTTTCCGTGAATGGGAAATTCAAAGAACTTTCCTGTCATGGCGGATATTCTGAAATAAGCTACATTTATTTGGGTTTCTTGCATACGGGCCAGTCTGCTGGCTGTAACGATGCAAGCATTGCTGACTGGTTAAATGTGTGAGGAAAAGAAAAACAAGTGACTGCCGCTTGGAGGAAAATCCAAATTAAATGTAAAACAAGGGAACGGGACCAAGCTAGAAAAGGACAAAGACGAAGACAATCTACATGTTTCGGGCACTACCCCTTCATCAGGTCATTACCCCTTCATGGTGGTCATTTTCCTGCTATGCGGCCCACGCGCCACATCTACTGCAGCTAAGTCTTTTTCTTTTTCATTTTTTCGCCGCTTTTTGTGTTGTCCTGATGAAGGGGTAGTGCCCCGAAACATGTAGATTGTCTTCGTCTTTGTCCCTTTCTAGCTTGATTCAGTTCCCTTGTTTTACATTTAATTTGTGTGAGGAAAGGTAATTGACAGCCACCTGTGAGACGAGGAGATAACCCTGGCTGTCCAAGAACACGTATCGTCGCCTGTCGCTCACCGCACACGATTTAAGACAGGTATTATTTCTTTAATACAATACTGTATTGCTTAGTAAGAAATTAATGGACATTTTCATTCACAGCATAAACAGTGAATGAAAGAATATAACAGTCAGAACCCTCGCACACCTCACCACACCTCAATAACATATATCACCTAAAAACACTGCCATCATAAGATTGAAAATATTAAAAACCAATAATACGCCAAACCTGTAAGTCTAACATATCACAAGCAGTAATTTTAAAACCAATAAAAACTAAACTTTCATGTAAAAACATGTCGGAACTGGTTGATCCTTACGCTATGGTAACACGGAGTTCAGTAGTTCTAAAAGCAAGAGATAAATTGATGTAGAGAAGCGATGTTAATAGCCATATATATATATATAAAAGCCGATGAAATAAAAGAGTGCACGTAATATAAAAGCCAGAGTGACAATAAAGTGTTTTCCAAGCTAAAAGAGTTCATAAGAGGATTGTATTTATCAGCACCTTTTGCCGGCCATCTTTCCAACAAATGATTTGTCTAATCCACGGGCTGCCTACTTGCTCCAAACTCCCCACTGTCCTTGGTGGCCAGAGAACACGATGTGATCTCGGTCTATCTTTGACTGAGATGGTTTCGATCAGAAATCTATAAACTAATTCTAAAATATGTCAAATGTCAAAAGATTTCAGTCTTTCTGAGGATGCATTCCATTTTGTTGGCTTCCTCTCAGCAGACTAGAACGATATCAATGCAAAGACAGTGGACAATGAAATGGACGCCTTCTGAAGTCAGGCACCACAGCGACATTTTGACAGTTACCAGGGAAACTCAAATAATTGTATTACACCGACAGATCGCCTTCAATAGCACACGCCAAATGAGACCCGGACATTCTGTGACGTGAAAACTGAAGACGAAAACTAAATTTTCTGTGTGCGCATGTGCCACGTACGTGCATGCTGATGTCATCAGACGCTGTGGATGGTAAAAATAGAGATTGAACGGCCGGAGCTCAAAGTCTGGAATTGGTTTGTCTGAAAGATGTATATAAATTCCTGTTTTTTCTCCCGGTTCCGCATTCAGTTGTTTATGTTATTTGGTTTGCCTTCAGCTCCTCGAGCAACCATTGGCTGACTCGATCACGCGACTGTTACGCGATTGCTGTTAACACAGAGCAAGAGTCTGCAGGTGCACACAAGGATATAGGTAAGGCACGCGGTATTTGACAAACACGTTTCCATCTTAAATTTAAAACAAGGGAACTGGACCAAGCTAAGACATGACAAAGACAAA
>SMGT01016300.1:33560-47642 GCA_004794575.1 Lanistes nyassanus
ATACACAGAGGATGTCCACACTCTACGTGTTTGTCAAATACTGATAGTATTATATTTATACACAGAGGATGTCCACACTGTACGTGTTTGTCAAATACTGATAGTATTATATTTTTACACAGAGGATGTCCACATTGTACGTGTTTGACCGCTGATTATTACTTCCGTTCGCATTTTGACTCTTGATACTCCGGAAAATTACTGCTGAACTCACTTCTGTTTCTTATGGATGTTAACGTTACTATTGATCGCAAATAGTGTTTCTAAGGATGAATGTTTCTTCTGGTTTTATTAAAAGTTATTATGCGATCTATTCTACACACTTTATACTCATACTATTACTCCTTATCGACATGGCTATATTTTGCCTTTCCTATGACTTGACTAAAACATCAGCGTGCCTTTGTCATAGGATTATAGTATTAGGATTACCGACCTGTATTTACTAATAGTTATGTTCATTTTTCTGTCAGTTTTGTTTCTGTTCTACTGGCTCGTCAAACATTAATATAAGCAGTATTCTTGTAAATACTCAATGTTACACTTTTTACACAACAAGCTGTTTATGGCTCATTGCAGACATCGGGCAAGTGTGATGTGATAACAACAAGCACATGTTACGACAGCAGGTGTGTTTCACACTGGGCAAAGCCTAGGTGACAGTGTCCTTGTCTCACCTTTTGTGAAGTAGATGGAGGTTGACCAGACATGGCTGACAGTGAACTCTGACCTCAACAAGACAATGTCTGTCAGAAACTGCATCTGCTGCCTGAACAATGAAGTAGTCTGTCTTCCGATGAACGGTGCTCATTGCCTGGAGTGAGGGCTACACACATCGTCGGTGTCCGCTGTACTAACATTGTGAGTGGCGCGTCTGTCTCCAAACTAAACATGATGATAAAATGGATTGTCAGACATGTCAGTGATTTAGAGAAAACGCCACCTCCCTTTCTGTAGCTTATAGCAAAATAGAACTGTTTGTTTCTTTAGAATCAATAATGCTTTTCGTATTGCTTTTTATAGTTTTCTGTTAACTCAGACACACTGACACTGACATCCCTTTATCGTCGATAGTCTTAAACTCCACGACAAAATGAGTCCAAGGGGGCAGGAGAAATAAAGAGCTAGATTGTAAATATAAAATACAGCAATAGTAACATTTAAAGTATTAAGAACTCTTTCCGTTTCCTTTCACAAACATTATAGGACAAGTTCATTTTCTTTCTTGCGCAAACACATAATATACAATACACTCTGTCGCTCTCACAGACAAAAGTTTGTCGTTGGACAAAGCATCTAGGGATTTTTAAAGCATTCGCAATAAATTTAACTAGTTTACAGATACCCACATATTTACTAGATGTTGGCAGCCTGATTACTGTCATGATTGTTGAATTATAAGACAGAAAGAAACCTTACATAACTGCTGATGTTGTTAATTACTCAACTATAGATGTGTGGATTAATTAACCTGATTGCTGAATTCTAAGAAAGACGATTTACTTAACTACCGTGTATGAAGAAACGCTACATGATTTCGTTGCGCTAGATCTGCCACGTGATCAGAGTGCTTTATTGCTCTTTAATTTGAAAGTCGGCCGGCGGAAATCGAATTGTTTTTCTGACAAATACACGAAATTTAATTGCAAATAAAGCAACTTTCATAACTCAGGTTCTGTTTCTTAAAACAAGAGAAAATTATTTGTAAGGCGAAATTTGATATTCCATCGAAAGAAATAAATTTAGAATTACGTCTGTAGTCATGTAGTATTGGAAAGGTCAATTGTAATTGTCTTGTGAATATTTATCTCCTACCTAATTACATAGAGAAGCCTTACAACAGTGGGATTCTGTTTACCCTTTAGGGAGAGTGAATGTGACGGGTGGCAGAACGAGACAATACACCGGGTGGAGATTTATCGGCTGGGATAAAGGGTTTTTCCTCTTTATCGCAGTGGGTAGGTCCCAAGTAGCACTTTTAACAAAATGTCCCATGACGTGGTAAAACGCACATTCTTCCTACAGAAGTTCCATTTCTTACACTTACAATACTTTCATGTGATAGTGTAGTGTTAAACAAGGGGTTGCAATCGGGCGTATTCTGAACATTTAAATGATGTATGTCTTCATCACAGTCACATCACACAATGGACAGGCTGTACGTTGGTTGTTATCACTTGTGTATCATCTCTGACTATTTAATTTATTAGCTGAGAGACAGAAGAAAACTAGGGACGCATAAAGTGCGTGAATTGTATGCTCATTCGCATATTCATATGCTCTATTTTACCCCATCTCTCTCTCTCCCCTCTCTCTTGTATGAAAGTGTACAAACTGTGGGGTGTGAATATTGTACAACTCTTTTAAATGTGAAAAAACTTTCAATAAAACAATGCCCGTGCCTGGACCAACAGTTATGGAGAAAAAGTTGAAATAGATCTAAACTCATAAATTCCTTTTTATTATTTCAAAGGTCTAAGATCTCAGTTCCAGTTTATCTCTCCGGCTGCAAGTAGGCGTGGAAATGAACAAGTAAATTTTTTCCCGGAAACTACACCTTGTACGTATATGGATCTATGAAGGGAAACAATATCACCATAGGATTTTCCCGAAGACGCAGTTTATCTGAGACTAAAAAAATCATTAGCAATCCTATAAAATATAAAGTGTATAGCACCAGACCATTTTCATGGTGGTTGGCAATACGTATTGTGCTTACTGAAATTTAAAACAAAGTTTAGTTTAAAAAAGAAAGATTATTTGTAATTACATACTGACAGCGGTACTGCGGTTTAGCACTGCATATCTTTCACTGCTGGCGTTATTGCTGCTTGTTGGCGCTGGTGTTGTCTTATACATATTGTATCTAAATTGGATCTACATATTCTGACCTGTCTCACCGTCATCCAGGCTTGCTACGTGCGGTGGTGTTGTCTTATACCTATTGTATCTAAACTGGATCTACATATTCTGACCTGTCTGACCGTCATCCAGGCTTGCTGCGTGCGCTGGGAGATTATCCAATTAAATCCCGGCTCCGTTCCAGAGGTTGTCGTTGTCCTTCTGAAGCGGAGGTTCCAACCCAGCAATCACACGCTTCCCAGAGGGACCAAGGAACAACCCACTCCTGTCCCATACTCTGCACCTGGGAAACTATAAGCGGTTTGTGAATGAAAAGTCCCAGTTTGATCTGTTCGCGTGGGCTTGCGAAACACTGTGGCAAACCCTCTCGGTTGCCACAGTGCAGCGCGCGCGATACGAGTCTGACGTCATTACTATATTTAAACTTATGTTTACTGTTTCGAAACTTTTTATTTACACTGACTAAAAAAAAAGTAAGTACTGTTTACTAATGCTGTTTCTATATGCTTAGAACGTCTCACTAATATTTTTAAATGATCTATGTGAAGTACGGTTTAATTTATCGTTTCAGCTACCATCGGTTTGTACTGAGCAACTCAAATGCTATGCTGGGATAATTTTACAATTAGGTTAGTAGAATTTTGTATCGACATACCGTAGAGAGACTTTGTTTATTCAAATTTTTAAGGCGAGTGAAAGGCAAGGGATTTGTTAATTTTATTTTGGCAGTGTGTGTGCGCGCGCGCGCGTGTGTGTGAAGGTGTGGAGGGACGGTTGTAAGTGGAAGGATTGTGAAGAGAACCGAAACAGACCAAGAAAAACCGACAAACAATACCAAACCTGGGGATTAACACCAAAACTATTAAAACAACAGACGAGACAGAAAAAATGCAGACAAAGAAAGGGAAGGACGAAAGGAAGAAATAAATGAATGAATAGATGAAGATATGATTGAACAAAGGAAAGTAAGGAAAGAGAAAGGAATTCAGACAGGCAGGCAGGCAGGCAGGCGGAGAAACAGACGTGATCCTATATTAACGACATGGAAACATAGATACTGTATTGGGCATCCCCGTTTTTTAATTTTTTTTCCCCTGTAAGATACTCGTGACTCGCTTTGACCAGCAGAATGCTGCTCTCCACACAAAAAGACAAGACAAGGAAGTACAACTGAGGCGTGTCTTGATCACGACATGTCGCTCTCTGTTCATGAAGCGAAGGAAGAAAGAAAATAAAAGAGGTGCGCTATCTGTCCAAGCCAGCGAGGAAGCTAAAAAAAAACCCCGTCTGTTTCCTTCATAAATGGACACTTCTTGTATCTTATAAAAACTTTGTCGAAAAACTCACTCTTTTCCATTTCTCTTTATGTGATAGTGTTGTTTTTGTCCTCATGGTGGTGGTGGTAGTGGTGGTGGTGGTGGTGGTGGTGGTCAAGACAACAGTAATACCACCAGTGCCATAATCAGTATCAACACCATATCATCTTAAGTGCAGTGAGGTAGAGGTTCGTGCATGAAATGTTTGATCCAACATAAATAGGAAGCCATAAAAAATGTATCCGGGTCAAGTCACAATCTTGTTTGTTTTCTTAACCCATTTACGCATAAACCGGATGAGTTTGCGTGTTTTTAGCTCGAGGACCGTGATCCTGTTTAGCTTTTTTTCTGCTACCGGATTTTGTCTGAAACTGCCAGTTTTACCAAATACCACAATTATCAGATCTGTTGTTTCCTTTTAATAAAACATTTTAAAAGCATGATATTCAGGAACACAAAAACTTAAAATATACTGTATATAAGAAGATCGAAAATTCTTGGTTTACCTAAAATAAAACAGCAATGACACTACCTGTATGTTTGTCGTTTGTATGTGAGTGTACCTGTCTAACCAGCCAGTCGAGCAACTCTGAGAAAATCGCCTTTTTTTGCCAAACACTCACTCTGATATTTAGACCTAATTGTTCGTACATACCTTAAATGTACAAATCGATTCCTAATCCTAAAATTAAGAATAAAATCAAAGACTACGGCGTTGGTGGTTTTGACAATTTGAAGCTCACGTACAGGAACACTCGAAAGATCCGTGTCCCAGTTACTGGGTGCAGCATGTGTGCAACATATCATTATCACTTGCAACTGAACAAGCTACACTTAACAGCCAAGGAAATTATAAGTAAAAACAAACGACTTTACCTGCAAGCAATTAAAACAGTTAACATAAGTCAATAAACAAAATATTAAATTAATAGGGGTACAACAAAAGGAACTTAGGCAAGCGAGATTAAGATAAACAACGTTGACTTGTTGTCTAACTCTCCCCTGGCAAAGTTACTTCTTTGTACCCTTAGTACCCCAAGCCGCAGTCACCTGTTTTTTTTCTCATTAAATTAAACTTTATAACAGCAAGCGAATAGATGTGCTAACAGACAATAAAGCGAGGACGGATTTCAGTCTCGGGGTTTAGATGAACAAAGGCGAGTGTTTAGTTCAGGGAAAATGCAGGAGAGAAAATACATGTATATTTTTGATATAGATGTGATTTTTGTCTTTGCGTGAACGTGTATTTTCGGGCAGTGGTTCTGTGCGTCGCTGTCTCGTCAACAGGACGCGAGGACAACCGGAATCTTACCGAAAGGCTTGAACATGAACCGCAGCCCAACGTAAGGAAGGGCGCGCACGCCCCCTGGCCCAGGCATGGACTTGAAGGGCTTGACCGTGTTGTGGACCTTGCAGTCGGCCGATGACGTCATCTCGCTGCTTTCCTTGACGGGCATCGACTTCCACTTGCAGGTGTCCAAGATGGGTTGCTTCCTGACAGGGAACCGGCGCAGCGACATGGCGATATGGCAGTTCCCGGCGTAGCGTGAAAGGTCTGTTCTGTTCGGGAACGGCTTCTGCTGAATCTTCTGGAAAGTTCTACGTTGAACGATGATGTCGAAGTACATGCCACGCTTGAACGCCGCTGTGACCCTAACCCTTGACCCTTCGCGAGGACACGCTGAATGCTTTGGAGCATGGTGTAGCACCTGGCGTAGTGGGGCGGGTTGGGGTATGGAGGGAAAGACATAAGGTTAAGAAATGCAGTGACCTGTAAATGTTTTTTGCCAAGAGTACATGTTGTTAACCTGTGCAAAAGGTGGAAGGCTTCATCCTGGCACTTTACTGAACATTTTGATAGGACGGGAAAAAGAAAATAGACAGAAGAATGAAAAAAATTCCATGACGAGCGAACAGAGAAACGAAAGATAAACAAAGGAAAACATAACCAACCAACCAACCAACCAACCAACCAACCAACCAACCAACCAACCAACCAACCAACCAACCAAACAAACAAACAAACAAACAAGGAATGAGCTAAGCAACCAAGGAAGCGGGCTACCAACCTACCAGGGAAGTAAGTCCGCAGCTTCAACAGGCTTTGCGCAACAAATATGCGTTCTGAAGGAATATTATGATTTTAAAACAAGTTAGTAAACAGGGGCTCAGTGACTATTAATTAAGTGCTAGCCGGATGGACTCCCGACATTAATTGCTTGAGAAATTTGACATTTAACAAACCCCAGGATATGTATATATATTTACTAATCGCTGAGCAAAATTAGACAGTCAAGAGAGAACAGGATATATATATATAATAAAATTAACATAAGTGTTTCGAAAGGCAGTCACCAAATAACTCCTCCCTAGATGAGAACGCTAAATACGGAGCAGTCACTTATGATCTCGAAACGATCCGTTCTGGCTGGTGATCAGAGTAGCGGCAGTCAGACCCAACATCACAGTAGAAGCAAACACTACCGCTTGTCGTCACCATCACAGCGATCGAGTTAGACCTAGGGTTACCTCACTTGTGGTTGGAACGGCATTTCAGAATTTAAGAAGCGGATTTGACTCCATAGTCCTTTTATTCAAGCTGTATCTGTATATCTCCCAGCAAAGGAGTATTACGTATTTTTATAGTTTTTACAGGCATGCATTTTCTAGCGGTTTTCATAAGACTATAATTATTTTGTGAAAACCTTCATGCTCTGTAATTAGTTCACGGAAGTTTGTTTCCCGTAATAATAAGCAAACCGTATCTTTGTCGAGGTTAGTGTACTTAAGTAACTCCGTTTTAATTGTAGAATGATGTACGTGAGGAACTCGCAGTGCTACACAGGAAGCACTATGATCATTACAAAATGAAGTTCGAACATCAAGTTTCACTAACTGTACTAAACTATGGTCAACTCGGGTACTGGAAGTGGAAGTTCTACGATCGAGTATAGGCAGGGATACAGTTTGCTGCAAATGATATATAAGTTAAGGATTTCTAGATAGGGCTTAGGCGGTTGATTTAACAGGTGTGTATTAAAATCCACGAAATGACGAATTTTGCTGTAGAACTGTTCAACTTTCTTATCGCTTCGCAGTATGATACTGGTTTGTCAGAAGGTCGATAGAGAGAAGCCCCCAGTAGACTACATTTGTCAGCATCAGTTTCCAGCCGTACATCCTCGAGACTGTCAACAAGCAGATGAAGATGTCTCTACACCCCTATAGCCATTAGGCTGTCAAGTGGACTGGAAGGCGGATGTTGGGAATGTGGAGTTTGCTCATCATGTCCGCTGATTCGTTTTAGAGCCACGCTTCGGATAGTTTAATAAAATTTTGATGTGAATCAGCTGTAAGAAGATCAATATGTTTATTTGAACCACACACGTTCAGGTGCATGCCACAAGGGTCTTTTAACTGGGCTGGACTGGGGTTTCAGTCAGTATCTCTAGAAATGAGTAGAATCACCTTAAGAAACGAAGAAAGAAAGAAAAGAGAAAGAAAGAAAGAAACAAACACACGAACAAACAAAGGACTGGGAGAAGAAGGTAGAAATAGGATGACTCGGAGAGGAAACAAGGGGGGGGGGTGTCTTATGATAAGAGGAAGGCATCGTAAATAAAAGTTTAGACATTTTCGCAACAAAATTTCAGAGATGTTCATAACACTTAATTCAGAAAAGATTTGCGTCCGCTGCAAAAAGAAATCGCTGTCTGCAGGCTGTTGAACAAAACTGTTCTGACTGGTCGTTCTCAATATCGACACATGTCCGCCATACTGGAACATTAACTGTTCTCTCGGTATGTATGTGGAGCGGGAGGTAACTGGTCAAAATGGCTGACCAAAAAAGGCTAACAAATATTTTTATAGGTAGCTGACCTTTCCTGTAATTGAAAATGTTGTAGAACTTGAAGCCGAGCAGCTGATTTCAGCACACACACACACACATACAGCATCTATTCGCTGCAAACGTCAAATTGTCCATTAAAAAAAACAGACTACCAGCAAGTTCGTTGCTTGTTCAGTTAATTTTCAAAAGGTCTGTATGAACATTAAGCCAACCACAGGTATGCTCAGTGTGTTGAAGAAGTTCAGAAGCAGTACAAGATACCCTCTAACATTTCGCTACTGGGATAAGTTTACCCTTACAACCCCAAGGAGGGATAACGAAAGCTGATGGGGAACCCTGCGCGGCGGAGGACATCGCTCACCTTTTCACCTGCTGCACTGCACTGTTCGTAGGGGGAACTGGGTCGTGATTTAATATCGTACTGTGACGTCATCTATAGGAAACACGGTCAGGATGTTTTTTAAAGAGGTGTACGTCGGGAACTGTCAGCGAGCACACGTGGTCCTCCCCCCCCATCTCTCTCAATCTTCCCCCTCCCCATGACAAATGGGTGAGTGTGGGTGTGGGCGTGCAATCACGCGTCAAGTGTGCCTGGGAACGGGTGTGTGAAAAGATATAAACAAACTTATATATATATATATCTGGGTTCAGATCTATAGTTATACTATGTGCATTCTGTCATATCACCATGTGTCTGAGAGTGCTTACATATCTCTGCGCGCGTGGATGTGCGTGTGTGTGTGTGTGTGTGTTCATCTGTGTGTGCGCTCGTGCCTGTGAGTAAAAGAGCAATAGACTATGCATCTACACGGCCCCTCTGGATATATTTCTGTCAGTCAACGGACTGTGTACGTATGCAAAACTTCACCTAACAGGTAGTTTTTGAAGTTGCCCCTGTATATGCACACGTCAGAGCCTGAATACGGGTGGGGGGTTAGACTGAGTTTCAATCAAGCTCAGGGTGTTAAATTATGCTAACATGTCCATAGCAGTTAACTTGGCAGGAGATAGAAGGTGGTGCTGCAGTACCATTCATGCGAAACCCCACCCTTTGACGATACTGTGTACCACAAGGGGAGATCATCCACAACAGATCGATGCCCTTTTAAATGGGCTATCGCCGCCATGACATGTTGCCTGCAACGCATGAGATTTTACGAGAATGACCAAAGCTGTATGACGTCATTTGCAGGCGGTCGATGGTGGGGTGTGTGTCTATTAACCATTAGTTTCCTGTTTTAATCCATGTCCTTATTCACACTACGTTTCTATGATTAGTTAATTCTAACCCCATAGAGAAGAAGCTAAATTCTCTTGTGACAGCCTTGACATATGAAGAAAAAGGGCTAAGAACAGAAGAAAATTACTGGAGGAGCAGATAGACAAGGGGCTTGGTCAAAGACTTTTATAACTCGAGGAAACATCTGTGTGCTTGCAGGCACATGCACATGACCTGTTCCGCTGGAGTAGGTAGCACAATGATCCCTTATGGCTACCTTATGAATTTAATAAACATCCTGTTGCAGTTGAATGGTGCTCTGTCGCAAAGTGACACATACTAGAACAGTCAACCGACTTCTCATGAGGAGTTCATGCAAAGCGAATCGGTGCCGAAACTCTGTGAGTCATATCATGAAAATCGGCGAGGCAGCGTCGTTTGAAACAGGTCAGGGTCAGAGGTCATACTCAGCAAGAGGAAACCAGAAAGGCGTCCAACGGCCTAGTACTTCATGCTGGCATGCGCCATTCCTTTTACGACAAAGTAAATGTAAAAGTTACGTAAGTCTCACGTGGTTCCTCTAAGACAACACAGAAAGTATTACAAGACTTTTCTTAGCACCGCTGCAACAACCACCTCCCCCAGTTAAATGAATGTCGTCAAGGACAAGTCAGGCTTTATTCCTAGACAAAGTTTCTCAGAGATGGTGGGAAAAAAATCTTTCAGTTGAATTCGAGTTAAATCTTTGTTTTAAAGAGCCGGATTTAGTCTATAAGACTTTCCATTTGACGTTGTAGAGGTAAGGACAGGATTAGGAAGAGGTTGCCTAAGGTAAACGTAGAGGATATCCCGTGACCTTATAGGTCCTAGTGGGGTGGAGGTGTTTGATATCACCACTTTTCTAATTAGTTTCTGTTTGAAATCTCCTATAATATCAAAGTTCTGTGTCTACGCCTGCCTGTTGCACAGTTCAGGGAGGGGAACATGAGGGTCTGCTTGTCAATATGGATATCAGAATCAGCCCCATTTGTCTGTTCCAAGACCTAAGTGCATTTCTGGATACTAGGTTGTGGGGTAGATTTGCCTGTGTTGTGTTTGCGTGGTATGGTGTGTATCTGTCTGGACGACCCACAGGAAGCCATTGGATCTTATAATAGTATCATGCTGCCCTTTCTTTGAATGATTGTATGAAAATATTACCTTTAACTCGCATGTATGAATGATTAGTAACCTGGCCCTAATTTAAAAGTTAGGTAAATGGTACTGGTTAGCTTACAATGAAAATTTCGGAACACGTCTATTCACGGAAGATCAGTTCATGCCATTCTTTCCCTGAAACTCAAAAGCCCCACCAAGGTCATTGCAAAGTACTCCTTTACTTCCAGGTACATAACTGTTTCTTTCGTAGATGTGATACTCAAACAGAGTTGCGTCCCTCCTGGTAGAAACGCAGTCATAAGACGTGGGGTGGGGTGGGGGGGGGCGAAGATGGAGAGAGAAGGAGGGAGTGGGGAGAGAGAGATATAGAGAGAGATATAAAGGGTTTTGTCAGTGAATTGGCTGTATCCATGAACTTTATTCGACTTTAAAGGTTAGCACTTAGAGAGAACCTGAAGAGAACACCGAGTTTAGAACACAGCTGCAGCGGCCGCACTGCTCCCGATTACTAAAGGTTATGTGAAGCGGATGGCCGAGTGGTTATTGCGCTGGACTTCGAACTCGAAGGCACTAGTTCCATACCCGTGCTCCGCACCACACTTCCCCCCAGTTCACTCAGCGGCGGATGGGTGTTTGACACATGAGTCAGGGAGGATGGCAGCGAGGGAGAGAGGGTCGCCGAGTCACGGTGCAGGCCCACAGAAAAGTGAGTCCCTTAAGTAGATCTCCACTCACCTATGCCGTCCAGCAGTTCACGGGATAATCTTTACCTTTACATTTCTCCATTCACTGTTATTCACAAATCGAGGCAGGGTGGTGGTGTGTGCGGGGAGGGGAAGAGAATGGGTAGGGAGTGCATTCAAGGATTTTTTTCCCACAAGGTGCAAGAGATGGTAGTCGTTGTCCCTTGACTGGAAAGCATCCCCCACCACCCACCCATCATTCCCCCATGCACATATTTTCGGCTGGGGATTTCTACTTGAGTATAGTCGCTGCTATACTTTTTCGCGGTCCTAAAACCAGCAAGAAATCGCAAATGACTGCGTGAATATTGTCAGTATCAGTAGGGTAGGCGGGAGGGGAAATCTTTTACAGCGCTTGTGTGTGATGTTTGAGAGTGCATTCCCCGTAACGACAAGCAAGATAAAGACTCATTTCATGCTTCGAGACATTCGGATTTTCGCGTGATGGAATTTGATACACAGCAGATACGCTACAATATCTGGTTCTGTGTAAGCCGTACCAACACACCAATAACTGAAGAAAAAGGTTTCTAAAAAACCAATACACCTGCCTGTCAGATCGCTTTCGTAGGGTGAACTAGGGGCAGGCGTGGCTCCCACAACATTTTGCTATAAGAAAACAAATTCTGGGGATCATGTGTTGTGTACGCAGCAACTTGAAGCCCGTAGGGTTGTTGGACTCCAAAGCTTCGTGGTGTGCAGTGAACCTTGGGGTGAGTGTAGTTTCTTAGAGCTATTGGGTCATTTTTTAAACAAACGTTTATTTGTGCAACCAAAATACAAACCACTACAAGAGCCAATGGCAGGGCCAGGCAAAAAACCACCTTATATAAGTATAGCCCTGGTTAGGCACAAATTCAACTTATAAAATCCTTTATGTCAGTCCGGAAAATCGAATAGTAGAGGATAGCTCCTTCAAGGAGGTAAACAATGGGGTACCCCCCAGGAAGCGTGTTAAGTCCCTTACTCTTCAACATTATCATTGCGAAACTCCCAAAATGTGCTTAAAATGTTAAAATAAAACAATTCGCTGATGACACCTCCCTGCTAGAAAAAAGTAGAGATACGCAAAACCAATTACCCACATAAACCTCGAGATCTAGGATTAGAAAAGATGCAAGAAGACCTACACCAAGTAGCAATCTGGCTAAAATACAATGGCTTCAAATTGTCTGCCACCAAAACACAAGCAGTAGTCTATAAGCGACCAAATCAGAAAGTAGATTACCCACAACTTAAAATAAAACACCCATAACGTATAGTCCTCAACTACAATTCAGTTATTTTTACAGAAACTTCAACTGGCCCCCGTATATCAACAAAATAGGAAACTCGGCCAAAAAGCCAGTAAATCTCATGAGAGCTGTCACACAGGGAAAAGCTGAGGCTATGATCCAAAATCCCTACCAAACTTTTACCATGTAATCTCAAAACTACTGTAAGCAACACCTCTCTTAATCCACCTCAGGGCAAGTCATACAGTGAAACTTCAATCGGTACAGGCTAGGGCACTAAAAGTAGTACTAGGAGTCCCGATGAGCACCCCAAATCTAGCAGTGCTGGCAGAGACAGGGCAAAAACCTATAGAATTAATAATTAAGGAAAGGGCAGCCAATTACTACTACAAGATACAGTGTCTACCTGCAGATCACCCAGTCAAACAGATCCACAAACAGATCCACACAACACCGCATAGACATCGCACAGGACAACCCACTTCACAACCAAACATGCAACAAACAAAAAAAACGCTTAGGAAATAGAAAACACACCAGGGGCAGACATTAACATCCAGTGTTCAAAGTCAGGAACAGGCCCACAAATTCCTCCCCGGACACTACACTACACCCACCACAGATGGAGACGGACCTCACCAAATATAACAAAGAAACTCAGCTCATCAAAATACTCAAAGAATTCAGACAGAAGCTTAACACTACCTGTAAAGACCCCTGTCCTATATACACAGACGGCTCGCATGACCCGACAATCCAAAACACAGGAGTAGGAGTCTATGCACCTAAAATCACCAGGTGTTGCAGCCGAGCTTCCTACCCACACGTCCATATTCACTGCAGAGCTCGTAGCAACACGTACTGCTGATAGACTACAAAACGGAAAACCTGCATCAGACTATACGTCAGGTTTGACGTAAAGACGTGCTGATCGACTCCAAGCAGGAAAATAAACACGGCGGGTGTTGGTGCTAGAGAGGTGACCGGTGTGTGAGTGAGATTCATGCTCAGGGGTTAATCGTCGGGGGGAGACAATCACAAGTTGTGATATACACCGGGACATGAGGTAAAGTGGGAATGAGTTTTCATCACGATCCAGACAGACGACAACTTTTCTCTCCAGACCATGAACACGTTGTCCAGGCGCCATCCACACCACGTCACTACGGGCCGTGGCCACGTCCTCAATGTCATCATCCGTCATCACCCGCACTGGGATACCCGCTTCTCTCAGCCCCGTCACCACACCCGACTGGTCACTGACGTCATACCACCACCACAACACCAACATGTCTCTCCCCTGTAGGCGGGGTGGTGTCGGGCTGCTGTTGATGGTGGTGACCGTTGTAGATATTGCAGTGTTCACTGTTAACAAAATCAATTCTTTTGTTCACTCACGTGTCACAGACAACGTTCACAGTCACAGTGACGTCATACCGTTATGACGCCAATGTTCACACAAACACATGGAGGTAAACCAAGACGTCATTCTGCTATGACGTAAGATGTGGTGACACACACACCAACACACTGTCTTCTTTATCTGACAGGTTGTCACGTGACTGGTTACTACATGTCTTGTTTGTTTACTTGTTTTGTTGTTTATATGCAAATTTCTTATCTAAATGTGTGTTTCTTTAGCAATACTTACCATGACCCAAAGTGCGAAACTCTCATTTAGCGATCCCTAAACGCTCCT
>SMGT01016301.1:6253-36036 GCA_004794575.1 Lanistes nyassanus
CAAACAAGTGACTGCCGCTTGGAGAGAGAACATAAGGTTTTTACCTTACTTTACAAAGTAAGCAAGCTAATCTAATTGCTAAAACATATAAAGTCGACAGATAGAGGCATTACAGCTTTTTCAGGACAGGACACACAATATAAACAGTAAATACAGTGAAGTATAAAATATAGAGAAAGGAAAGAAAAGAAATATAAGAAAGAATTTATATGTGACTGTACAATTAAATGGCTACCAGCTGTAGCTGTGATTAAAGATGGGTACTAGAAGACGAAGCGTGGTGGGAAAATGGAAAAGGAAAATAAATGGATAGATGTAGTAAATAAAAATAATAGAATCAAATAGCATACAATGAGAGACAATATTAGCAAGAAAAAATATTAAAGCATAGCCTACACTTGTTCTTCTTTTATATTCTAAAAATACAAGATAAAAATATTCAAGTAAATAATTGGCATCATTAATAAGGAAAGAAGATACAGATAGGGAGAGAGTGGATCTCTCAGATGAATTCCTTCTGGTTCTTAGAGCATAAGCGAGAGATGAAATAGGCTCCAAGTTGCTGGGATCTATGGAATCTCCATTCATTTGGAAAATGACATTGCATTTTGTACGCAGAGAGCTTGTTTTTGTAGCTTATGATGTCAGCCAGATGTTCTTTAAAACAGCCGAGTGTGTGTTTTGTTTCGCCAGTGTACAAAAGTGAAGTGTATAGTGCTGCATGTGTGTGTCTCAAGACAAAAAATTGATCACAGACATAAAATACCACGTTTGAAAACTACACACTATGTTAATTTATACACAGATATATTTTCTGTCTTAGTTGGTGAATAGTGCATATCTATATCTAAACTAAGATTTTGAAATAGACAACTGTGACATATCTTCGGTGGATCTCATTTCCTAAAAAGAAGACAAACAGCTTAACACATTGTCATTAGATGTGCGAAAATCTCTTGAAAGAAAGCAGCCTTCTTTGTCATAATTATAGGCAAGTGCACAAATCTTCTCACTTTTCCCGAAGTTAAAATTTACAAAACATTGTGTGTGTCCTGGCAAGGATTCTTTAGAACAGATGCACTCACTGGACAGCTTCAGTTTCACCGCACTAAGCTTATTCTGCCCCAAACCGTGGATTATTTCACCAACACGATCTTTTTGCAACCATGTTTTTATGCTGAAGCTGCAAAATGGCCATGCTGGCAACTAGTCCAAGAAGCGACGTGTGTTGTAGCACGCGTATGGAGCAAGATAATCAAGGTGCGGCCAGACAGACTCCCTCCCGCCGCCCACATCATCGTTTTACTCAGTGGTGTTTCCTGGCAGTGGGTTGTCATCGGTGCTCCCCGAGACGCAAAGCACCTGCACACAAGCCGACACCTTATTCAAACACTCCCACGCACGCACGCGCGCACTCATGCACGCATGCACGCGCGCACACATCATCATGTTGATTGATTGAATGATTTATTGATTGTTTGATACTATTCAAAGATTTCTGTTACTATTCAGACTATATGCACATATATCGCCCACGCCCTTCAAGCATACTACAACTCTTCGCGACAAAGATTAAATTAGCAATCCAGCTCACATTTCTGGAAGTAGTTGTCTCCCTTTGGTCGTCAGTCTCTCCCTGACCGTCGACGCTCCCTGGGTTCGAATCTGGCAGTGGGAT
This sequence comes from Lanistes nyassanus, assembly GCA_004794575.1. NCBI lineage: Eukaryota > Metazoa > Mollusca > Gastropoda > Architaenioglossa > Ampullariidae > Lanistes > Lanistes nyassanus. The sequence goes on from SMGT01016301.1 coordinate 7,932, forward strand.
GTCATCGGTGATTCCCGAAATGCAAAGCACCTGCACACAAGAGGACACCTTACAGAAACACATCCACGCACGCACGCACGCACGCTCGCACCCACGCTCGCACCCGCGCACCCAAGCACGCACTCATGCATGCACGCGCACACACATCATCATCATCATGTTGATTGATTGATTGATTCTATTCAAAGATTTCTGTTACTATTCAGACTATATGCACATATGCTGCTTACGCCCTTCAAGCATACTACAACTCTTCGCGATAAAGATGAAATTAGCAATCCAGCTCACGTTTCTGGAAATAGTTGTCTCCCTTTGGTCGTCCGTCTCTCCCTGACGGTTGACGCTCCCTGGGTTCGAATCTCCGACGACCCTGCTGGTTGTCGTCGTAGTCCCTGTCATCTTGCGGCACTGCGGTGGGAGCAAGCACTGATGGAAGGGCACGTTCAGCTTCTGGCGTGCATCTTGACAATCAGGCAAGTGACCGTTTCCGTAGGGTCGCCCACAGCAGAAGCATGTGATCTCGTCGGAGCTGGGGTGGTGAAAATAGCCCTGGTGTGCCAGCTTTGTCACGAAGACGCCTTCTGGGACCTGCCAGCCGCTGTAGGACGCCAATCTCTTCTCTTCAGACTTCACGGCGGGTTGTGCTACTGCAACTTCCACCGCAGTAGCAGTACTGCTCAGCGTCGTGCAGCTGATTTCAGGTGTTGTTGGCATATTTGCTTTCTTTATTTTCTGCAGACATATTACATGGCATCACACTGACTGAATGAAAAAAGACGTTTAGGCAAAGAAAAAACAAGTACTTGTCGTGCGTTCCTCTTTATTTAAGCGAGTTCGTCGTCGTCGTCGTCGTCAATTACTAGCTAAATAAACCGAAAATTATTGCCTGTCTCATCTGTCAGTCTAATGAATAAACACGTATTTGATATTGTCGCTATGTTAGTTCAACTTTCCATTCCTGCTGTAAACAACATAAGGGCGAAGGCTGCGATATCGATTTTCATTTCGGAGCTGATTTTGAGCTGAGCTGAGCTGAGCTGAGTTACGGCATAGACAAAATGAATTTTCTTTGGTTTTTCTCTCACAGACATAATTAATTATCCTGAGAGGTAAGGATAGGGGTGGGTGGGTGAGGGGGTGGGGGTTAGTGAAGAATCTAATGAGACTTTGAATAAACCCTTCATTGGAAAACAGTTTAAGGCGAATGTCAGTCAGTTCCTTTTAAATGCATCTTACTTTCGCTTTCTGTTTCCTAAATAAAAAAATACTTTCAATCACTGGGAAAACGAGGTGTTGTCGAACCTCACAAAAGCTAGAAACCCTGCTTCGCCCGGCTGAACCTGTTCTGCAGTCAGGACACCCGACAATGACGGTGAGTGAAAGCACACCTGTTTCCTTAAAAACTCTTCCTGTCTATCCTGAGTACAAAACCTATACATGGCGGAAGCTCTTGCAACGGGCATCTAAAAGAAACGTACATACGTTTGATATTCTTACCTTTATATGTGACAAAATGCCAGAACCTAATAGCACTGCTGCGCCAGGTGTAAGAATGATTGACTGAATAAACCGAAGTTGAATCGATGATATAACTGCATTTATTAGTCAGCGTTAAAAATAAACCACACTTGCAGCACTTTTGGCCGGTTGCACGGCTTTGGCCTAGCCTTCGCCCATCATAGGCCCGCCTAAACCCTTTAGTTCAAACTGCGTATGCCGTGCAATAGCATGCAGCTTTGCTCCTGACTAAGGGCGAGAAGAGCTACGTCTGTAAGGCAGTGGTGGTTAGGGTTTGGACTGTCATGATTAGGGATGGGGCAGTCATGGGTAAGGATGGGGCAGTTTGGGTTATGGATGGGAGGGAGGGGGGTAAGTAAGCAGAGGGGTTAGGGGTGGTGTTAGTGATTAGGAACGGGGATAACAGTCACTGGTTGCGGTTACTACAGACCCCGTTTCAGTGTTCAAAGTTAATCCACCTGGATGCTTCCTTCCCTGTTGGCCTTAATTAACGCCAGTTTTTCGGACTAAATTTTCCTTAGTCAGGAGCCGTGCAATCGACATTTTATGCTAGTCCATTTGTACCCCTGGACTAAGGGCTTACGCCAAATCTGTGCAACTGGCCCTTGCGTAAGGAGTTTCAAAAGGATTTAGCTTCTAGAAGTACTACCGCTCTTACACTAGTAAAGCATGCATAAAAGTATAAAAGTTAACCTAAGTTAACAGGAGAGTTGTGGGGGTGGCAAGTGGGGCAAGTGGGGACCCCGCGCTTCAGCCCTAAGGTCGTCCTAATGAGTTGTCCACAACTCAAAGATTACGTCAGAGGAAAACGCGAAGGGGAATGGTGCACCATTGACCAGCATGATCTTACACTCCATCGAAGACCCTACTTATGCATTACTAATGTTTATTTTTAGCATCGGCACAAAGATAAAGCTCAAGGTTAACATAATACCTGGAAATACAAACCTCTTTCTGTTTCTCTTTTCGCTTTTAGTTTCCTAAGGCCAGACACAATCATCAAAGCGTGCTGCCATTCCCCATCCCTCCGATACACACGCACTCTCTCTCTTTCTCTCTCTAAATATCGTACACTCTAAATATTTTTAGTATTGATTACATGCTGCGTGTGTAAATATTATGTAAGATGTGTGCTACATGTGCTCTAAGTCTAAAGTGTTCTTAGCATGCCCCTATACTTGACTGAACACTTGTTGCTGGCACACATTTGGGACATTATCAGAATATACACATTTTCCAGACGTATGAACACTTGTTGCTGGCACACATTTGAAACATTATCAGAACGCCATCTATATATTTTGCGGCCATTTGAACATTTTCGGGAACACAGACCAAAAACTCTTTTTACAACAAGTTGCAAACGAATTTCAGCATCCGCATGCGGATTATATTTAATATTACTTTTTTATATACGTGTTCGCAACTATCGGTTTCAACGGTCTGACGAACGATCACATACCCATATATGTTAGGTGCTGCTGGACAGAACGATCAGAAGGAAGGCAGTTAGGCAGGTTTGCAGAGCGAGATAAGTAAAACCGAAAGTAAGGAGCAGTGTGGGTACTCACTGCCAACACCTGCAGTTTACAAGACTTGCAGTACGAAGATCGGTGCAACAAAAAAAATTATCTACGTTCTCTACTGTCTAGCTGACACACGATCGAGATGGGTGCAGCTGAATGAACAGTTTTAGGGCTGCTTTGCATGAATGTTCGTATCACTGTCCATACATAAGGTTGAACTTAAAATTCACAGAGCGAAAAGGCCTTACGTTCACTGATATGACAGGACGAGCAGATGGAAAAATTCAAAAAATGAAACCTATTATCCTCGGTGTTCATGATAATAATCATAATACTAATCAGTTCTGTTGTTCTAGTTACTACATTGGTCGTTCCGCACTCTAAATATTTGGAACACTGATTACATGTTAAGCTGTTAACGCGTGGTATCGACCACCAGGGCTTTGTTGTAGCCTGGAGGTGTGAACTGCCAGGGCTCCGGAAGTGGGCATGTCCGAGGTACCCACAATAGGTGAGGGGCGTGACGGGTTCTCGTAATTGACACGGGGTGTGTCTCCTCCTGTCTTTGTCCTGATTGGTTGGTGTATGCAAGTACTATCTCGATGACCACGTGTATGTGAATGCAAGAATCTACGAATCTGCTTCTCTCTCTCTCTCTCTTGCACGTACACGCGCACAAGCGCATCCGCAAACACACCCACATGCGCACTGAGTTAAATATGCAGTTGACGAAGATTTTGCTTCGAAGAAACCCTGCTTGCCTGTACGGCCGGTATACTGTTTAAAAATACCGGTACGACAGGCAATACCGTTCTGCATACGGGTACGAAAAGCTGTACTTGTACCTACTTCTAACCACGTGTCTCCTGTCACTTTCTTTCTCCTGCTTTTGCATAACACATAGAGGCCTACACCCATTTGCAATTTAATTAAGGGGAGGTAAAACCTCTCAACATCAGAGTTCCTTCTCGTCCTGACCTACCATGCTTCCTGCAGACGACTGAGATAAGCAAAGAGAGCATCAGTTTATAGGTACAAGCTTAATTCTAACAAAAATGCGTAAATACAATAATTCTACCACAGACTGTTTAACTCGAGGATGTTTTCAGATACAAAGTGCAAGACTAGCTTCTTATTACTGTAGACCTTGTAGTCTTCTTTGTTGTCTGATCGAAGTACTATCAGTCCTTACAGGGTCAAGGTCGATCTAGTCGTTAATGGAAATCACGAAATTGTTTGTCGATATTTTTTTTCGGGGTGGGGAGGTGGATCTGGAACGTTTTTAGGAACTGTGAAGACTATGGATACTTTAAAACTCTTTAGACTATCGTATCGCAGGCCGTCTACTCGTCTCAGGCGTAGAGGTATGTATGCTTCTGGCAATCCATCCGTTGAGCAACATAACCAGCGATAACGACAGCACACGTCGTGAATGGGGATTCCCGTTTTAATAGAAGGTTGATTTTAATTTATAACTCTGGCGGTATCATTCTGCTTCTTCTCCCAACAAATGTCCTTCGTAAACTGGTCTAACACCACAGTCAGCACCAAGGTAAGCAGACAATAAGTTTAGTAAAGGTGAGTAACAAGAGGAAGTAAAATTACGATCGAGTACTAGAAGGGCAGAAGCAGAAGTTGTCTACTAGTCTACCTACAAAAGGAAAGTTGAGTTACTTGACTTCAGAAATAATACAACAACAATAATATTCAAGATAATGAGTAAGATATTAATTATATTTTTGATCTCTTGCTCTCCCTTTTCCACCACCCTCCCTAGATGTAGGAATATAGACTTTGTTGCTCATAAATACTTATAGCGATGTTTCCTGTAGGTGTTGGGATCAGAATTAGAAACAAATTTTTAAACAAATAGTTTCAAATAATTAAATAACCCAGATTTAAAGTTGAACCCTACCCGAACTTGCGATCGCATAACATATGCTCTCTTTAGTGCTCCAATTTTTCATTCTTATTCATCCTGCACTCCTTTCCTTTACAGTTATACATCTTTTTTGCCGTTTCATTCACAGTTTGTCTCAGCAGTATGATTTTAAAAAAGAAGCTATACTAATAAGCTAAGTCTAAGTCTATGCTGACTTCTTACAGTTAGGCTATCTACCGATTATTTATAAGGTACAGTAACTATATATCTATATGGTTTAACAGGCAATTCAACATGGCGGTGTTTGATAAGGTTCCTGTCAGAGGACAAAACATACGGCAAATACATGAGAACCGAAACTGTGCCAGGAAAGTTGTCAATATAAAAGCGGAACTTGTGGAGTCATGCACTAGTGGCGCTCGTGATTCTTTTTTCAGCACGACTCTGCGATTACTATTTTATTTTAAATTTGGCAGTAACCTGTATAGCCATTTCCTAATTAGTTTCGACAGTTAGAGGCTCCTTCTTATGATTAAGACGTACAACATTATCCGAGGCAGTCTGTAGCCGGGTGGATATGTAGCGTCGGGCTGAAAATCTGAAGGTTAGGCGGCTCGAAACTCTTGGTCGGGGTGTGTGTGTGTGTGTGAAAGCAGCCAATGTAAAATTTTACTTTGTAAAAAAAAAAGTTTCAATCATTTGAATTTTATCTGACACGAGGCACGCACACGTCCCGTGCTTTCGTAGTCATCAGTTGCAAATGTTCAGACGTGCGGATAGAAGAACGCCCCTGGAAAGCGCACGACCAGTCGTGCGGATAAGGTCATCCTAACAAAATAGGATCTGAGCTATAACTGTGTCCATCACAGAATTTCAGATTTTACCTACTGACTGTTTTTCATTGCACTTAATGGACTGCTTTCCTTACGTTGAGTAGTCTGGTGAGTAAGATTCATTCATTCCTCGTTGTTCCACTCATTCATTATTCTTATTTCAGACTCGATCCCGTTAGAATACCGGGTCGTCCAACACAGGCGAAGTCACCTGTCAGGTAGAACAGGGAATCATCACTACTCATGCAAGTCTTCAGGAAGACATCCGTCAATCACCTTGATATCAAACTACAGCCAAGTCATCGACAGCCATGTCCTTCTACAGAAATGTTTCTCCTCGGGTTTTTGCAGCCATTGTGCTACTGGCAATATGCGCCTACTGGCTGGTCCAGTCCTTTCGCAACTCTGATCGGGATGGCTTCGCTCTGTTTGGGAACCGTTCACCCAGAGATGGCATTCAGAACGAATTCCAAGACAAACAGAGCAAGGTCATCTCGAGCTTGTTAGAAGCGTTTAGTTTCCTTCCTCGTGCACTAGACTTTACCAGCCTTCTCACGCTAGTATCAGGTGCTCAGACTGGTGGGTTTGCATCTGCACACGCGCACGCGCACGCATATGTCAGAGGAGCACAGCAACCTGAAATGCATGGAAAAAGCCGTACGTCCCTGTCATCTGAACTGACTAAATGGCCGCATGTGCGGGTGATAGAAAAACACACATTTTCACTGGAGAGGTATTTTGTTGCTGCACAAGTGAGCTCGAAAAGCGACACGATTTCTAATTTTGAACACAGAAGAGAAAACCCGGTATGGTCAAAAATATCCGGTGTGACAGAGGAATCACTTGGGAAAGATGGAGAGGAAATACACGGAGTTGTCAGTGTTTTGCTGGCGAGAAGGAAAGAAGGAGTCGGAAAAGAACAGAGAAATAAACTCTTATTGGCTGTGTTTGTTATTGCGTGCGCTCTCTTACAAGTGATTTTCATTGCTTCAGAAAAAGGCGGGATTTTCGAAGTGATTTTTGCTGCTTTGAAGAAAGACGAGCAGACAATAAAAACTAGCATGAAACTCGTCTCAGAGATACGGCGAGAAGATCTTTTGCTGAACGAAATTCTGTTAGAGCTGAAAGAAGGACAGAGCGCGAGAAACTGGAGGAGAAACAAGACTGGATCCGCGTTATGGAACTGCAAACTGCCAGCTTTCGAGAGAAACCCGGGCAGTTTGGAATTCCTGTTTCGTCTGAGCAGCTGCTTTCTGCCGGGCAGTACGACCTTGTGGGCGGTTCCGGCCTCGCTTGGACAGTTCCTGCCGACCGTTCTGTCTGGTCAGGGCAACCGCTTCCAGTACATGGGTTATCGCCTCGCCTCCCTGGCTGCTCTCCCCTCGGGCTCCGTCTTCTCGCCCTTCAGGCTGGCAGAGGCAGGTTTCCACTACAACCCCGAGGCCAGTGACAGCACAGTCGTCTGCCACGAGTGTGGAGCCACTTACAGACTGGACTCTAACCCGGCGACCACGTTGCCGCCGTTGTTGCATCACCAGAGGGCATCGCCGAACTGCAGTGTTGCGCGTTCTCTGATGGAGGTATACGGGAGCAGCGTTGGGGCCGAGCCAAGCGGAGACGCAAGGCAGAGGCCAAGACAGCAGACCGACGAATGTGAGATACAGACAGACGGAGCTGAGTAAGGAAGTACTCATTGATAGTTAATTGCGAGTCGGTTCTTGTCAGCACTTTCCCTGTTCTCTGCACAGACTCTTTATCCTCCACTCACGATATCACTGACTGCACGTCTATGGTCTATTTTCTATTTGCCAGCCAGCCTGCCTGCCTGCCAGAATTTCTTTATAATTCAGCTAGCTTTATCCGAGAAGCTGTAGGAATGGCAAAATTAGATTTCCTGATGGGTCTGAGCTAGGTACATCTTCTCTTTCCAGCACCTTAATATAAAAAAGTTGGCAGAAAACAAATCTTCAATCAAAAATGAAATTTTAACCTGCGTTTGCCTCTTCCTGGAATCTACACAGACCTCCGATAACAGCGATCGATAAGTTAAACATGACGCCATGAAACAAAACGTCTTCCTTGTTGAAGGTTTTCCTTCTACTGTTAATGGGTTTTGCTTTTCGGGCACCTGTAGGGACATGCCTGACGCCAGAGGGGTACCCGGGGTAGCGCATACCGACAGCTCCACTGAGATCGGTGAACAAAGAAGGAGGGACATGGCAGTTCCTTCGCAGGTCTTTAACGGTGAGATGCTTAAACAACACCCGGCCCTAACCTGCCATTTAAAGGCCATTAGAATAACCTTAATGTCGTTAAATCAAATAAAATCAAGTAAAGAGGATTTCAACAAATAAAACATACTGAATTAAAGAGAACACCATCAGGGGTCTGCATAATGAGAAAGAAACATCCAGTATCAAAAATACCCAAAACAACAGTTATTATGAAAAGTCTTGTTAACAGATGGAAAGAATCTAAACCGTTTAATAAAACAGTAGGGGAATAGGAGAAAAATAGAGGAGAGACAGAAAGAAGGAAGGAAAGAAAAAAGACAGAAATGATGAAAAAGAGAAACAAACTCTAAAAGGAAGTAAGCATGAAAGAACGTATGTATAGATGCTTTTTCTCGTTTAAAAGGATACACTCTGGCTCTACCAAGCACCTCCCAGGACGTGCAGAGTTACGCCGGGGCAATGGCTGTGCAGTCCACAAGCTCGGGGGCCAGCAGCGAGAAGGTCTACCTGGACCTCAACAACGCCGTGTATCCTCTGTTCAGCTCGCTGCAGTCTCGGCTAGCCACCTTTTCCACATGGCCATCTTCCAGCTTTCGTCCACCGGAGCTCCTAGCGCCGCTGGGCTTCTTCTATGCCGGTAAATACACACTGACATGCATAAAGTCTATATCGGAGTTCACCACAAGTAACGATTTTAGCGTCAGTTGTTCCGCACTCGAGTGTGTGACGTGTCATGCTGTCGTCACCAGGGTACGCGGACTGCGTCAGGTGCTTCTACTGCGGCGTCGGTCTGAAAACGTGGGAGGACAACGACGACCCTGAAGAGGAGCACATCCGCTGGCGGCCCAACTGTCAGTACGTACTGGCCACCAAGGGCCAGCGGTTTGTGAACAGCACGCTGGCAAGGATCAACGTGAGTAGCTGGTGGGCCGTCGATACTTTGGGTGTTTGTAGCTCTTTTCCAGTCGTTAAGAACTTCTCATAATTAAAACTCAGCATGGGTGCACTAGGGAAGAGGCAAATGGTGAGAGCCGAGTTCCATGAGAGTTTGTATCTCTTCTCCTCACCTAAAGGTTTCAGTAACATGCACCTAAGGAACGGACTTTACGAACACTGTTTTGACCGGGTAGCTACGAAGGTTTATGCAACCGACCCCCAGGGGTGGCTTGCATGAGCGTTCTTGTCTTCACTTTTGGTCATAAGAGCGGTGGTAACACCCATTAGCCCTGTGTTTATTTTATGTTCGCCTTTTACGAATGAACAGGAGACATGTATGCTTCTGCCAGCCAGCCAGCCCAGGACCTGGTTGCCCGAGCATTTGTATCTCCTATACATAAAAAGTCTTTAAGCTCATGAATTTTTAAGTAAAAAAAAGAAAAAAAGAAAGAAAGAAAACCAATGCATCAAAGAAAGAAAAGAAAAAAAGAAAGGGAAAGAAAAACGTTTTGGCAAAAATTTCTGGGTATTAGTAAAAGTTTACTCCCTACTGAAACCAAATTACTCCAAACCCGTTTACACACAAAAGTTCTTTGACAAAATAGGCCCAGTTACGCTACTCGAGATCCAGCCTAGACAAAAGCTTGTTATACGTTTTACGCAGTAGTCTTTCCTTTGGCGCACAGGCGAGTCTCAACCAATATATTATGCATCTTACTTTTGACAACACATGTAGCGCTAACCTGCCAGGTCATCATAGATCACTTTGTTAGGTGTGTACGACCCTACCCCTAACAATCTTTTACAAGCAATAAGATGTGCCTTTTCCAATACCTCATACGGCCGATATCCCCAGACTTCAGAGCCGTACAACAAAATTGGGATGATCTGTGTGCCATACATCTTAAAGAAGACCTCTCTTGGTATGATGTCACTGAATCTTCAGAGACGCAGAAGTTGGCTAGTCCTTATCTTTGCCTTTGGCTGGTAAACCGTTTACTGAGGTCGTTAAAGAAAGTTTTGTTGTGAAATAGAGACCCAGGTATTGTACGAGTTTACAACCTCCAGGCTACACTCTCCGTAGTGCCACGTATCCTTTGCACCCCAAACCCCACCCTTAATGAATGCCACAAATTTGATTTTCTTTAGATTAAGTGTCATACCAGAGGTAATTGCAAACTTTCTCAAAATGTCAATTTGTTTCTGCAAAACAGTGGATGAGAATGACATAAGTGCTACATCATCAGCAAACAACAGTATTAAAGCTAAATGACCTCAGGTACGAGCTGAATACTGCGGACTCCAATGAACTGGCTACTGACGGAAAACAAGCTGAAAACTACGCGGGGACTTAATGCGCCATGTTTTTTATTTGTTATTTCAGGAAACATGCTATTTTAAAAACCCGTTAACCTTCACGCATAGAAGCAAACCATTTTGTCTTCCCCATACCTTTCTCTCTGCTTCCCCTCGAACATACACACACGCAGGGATTCACACATACAAATAAGAGATACAAATATACATCTAAATTATTCATGTGTTCAGCGTAGTGGTAGCGGAAACAATACGGATGAAGTCACTGATGATCAAAGCAGTACTGCACGTGACACCCGACGTGTCACTACACACTATACCAGCAGTGGTGAGAACCAGAGGTCAGCAGAAGGACATAGCCCCAGTGGCTCACTTTCCAGCCAGGATCGCCAGCAGCTCTTGCAGATGGGCTTCAGCGAAGAAATGATCAGCTCTACGCAGGCACGGCTGGTCTCTTTAGGTAAGATCTTTGGAGAACTGGCTTGAGAGTTAAATGGATCGTTTTCAAGTTTCCTTAATTCATTCCAAGAAAATCTTTTGCCCACACTCTCATGATTTCATTGGTTCTACCCACGCCAGCCTTGTAAATTGGACAATTTTGATCGTTTTTGTGAAAACTTGGAAACCTAATTTAACAGTAGTATAACAGCTGCAATTTTTTTAAAATTCCAGCCTTTAGACTGTATATCGTCTTGTTTATGAGACTGTAATATTCAGCGACAGACATTGACGCTTTTGACAATTCATTGCATGATGTGTTCTAAACGAATGTACTGGTGTGTATGGTGTTCGCTCCCATGTGGGTGTGGCATGTCTGTACCTGTGGTGGTTGCGTGGTGTATGTTTGCATTTTGTTTCCTTGTTGGTAGGTCAAACATTAACAGTTGAAAACATGCTTACTCTTCTTTTGCCTTAAAATATCCCGAATCTTATTTTGGGATCATACGAAACGGACGTGGGGACCTGCACATAGACTGGGTAGAGAAACAACCGGCTTAGTGACGACAACAGAAACCTAATAGTCAAACCAAGGAGCCGAGTGCGAGTTCACACCAGTGATCTGCTCAAAGACTGCAGTTTGACCTAAAGACTGCTTCTGTCAGGTCACTGATTTTGAAGAACTCACTATGAAGTCATCTTGCACCATATAACGGCTTATATAGATGGGACACTATTTTTTCAAGCTGCTCTTTTTTTCAGATTAGCTTATGGGTGAGTGAAAATACTGGACAACTGCAGAATGCAGTTGTCCTGCATGGGGTTTGTGGTGTTATTATTATTACTGTAGAGTATTAGAAGTACTACCGATCCTTATACCAACACCAGATGAGTATTACACTTGAAATATATTGCGAGACTAATTATCCAGTTATCTTTCTTCCTGGTTACCTGTAATAACATATCAACCAGTTGGAAGCAATATTGTTCAGCTGACCCCTTCTATGACATCCTCCTTTACACCCGAGCAACTCCGACAGAAGACCTGTTGAGAGTTACAAGAAGGATCGTTGTTGTAAATATTTCGAATTTTTGGGAGAACACACTCCATAATGTTCATGAAGCAACAGACCCTGAGAGCATTGACCCTGGAGATGTGACTGGTTCCTTCTGTTCTATGGAGCCGATCGAGACACGGAGAACAACGGTATTTAGAGAGTTTTGTGAGTTATAACCTCAGTATTAATATCACTTTGTAAATGAAGCCATTAAAACACATGGCAGCTTGACGCGCGGGTTTGTGTGTTTGTGGAGAGAGAGAGTAAAGAAGGAGAGAGAGAGAGATCAATTCTCAAACAAAGTCAGGCTAAAAGCTAGGACCCAGTCTGGCACAAACAAAAGCTGAGTCAGACAATAAAACTAACATGGAGAATGAATGCCATAAAAAGCCATAAAGTAGAAAGTGGGAGGCATACGCTAGGCAAACGAAAAATATTTCACGATTACGACACAGAGACAGAAGAGCTGGGTCTATAAGCCGTACATTTTTCACGTGGGTTTACGCTTGCGATGTACGTGTTTCTTGCATGTTTGTGTGTAGGAACATTGGAAAAGATGTACATTTGAAGACAATGTGATCTGAGGGAAGGAAGGAATAAAAGAAAATAAACACACTCACGCACGCACGCACGCACGCACGCACGCACGCACGTACGTACGTACGTACGCACGAATACATATGAATTTGCACACAATATAAATAAGGGATCAAAATCACAAGTTTGACAATTTTTAATTAAGCCAGGATAATTCCAATCATCCAGTAGTTCCATTCACCAGAGGGCTACATGAACTAAATTACACGGATTAATGGTAAAAACACATTCATAGACAAAAGCTTTTGCTGAAACATCTGTTTCCATCATCCGTGAAGAGGAATGGGGACCGGAGTGTCGTCATGGCAACTAAGGCTACATGCAGCGGGATGTGGGGTTGGGGGTGGGAGAAGTGTGAAGATTCTTATTCATGCGCTAGTGCTTCAGACTTGGTACATCTAGAATGAAGACCTTCCATACTCATCGTGGACCGTATCATTTGATACATCAGATGCACACCTAGATTTCGAAAGGTAAATGTACAGTCCCTATTATTTTGCAGCCAACGTATTCTTAGTATAATAGTTCGTGCTATTCGGGTGACAGTGAAGATGATGCAGACACTGATCAGGGTAAGCTTCGTCACAGTTAGATAAATTTAAGTCTGCCTGTTCCACTCCAAATAGAAACTGATTGGCTGCCCCAAAATGGGGATCATACATGGTTATTTCTGAAAAACCCATAGGTGTATGTACTTTGCATTTTTTTAGCTCTCGATTAAACAGCAATATTAACATGGTTGGTTGTTTGCTTGCTTGCATGCTTGGCTGCTTGGTTGCTTGGTTGGTATGAAGGACAAACACGAACACTCATGCAACCAGCTGACCCTGGTCAAAGGGTCAAAGGTTGTTTGCTTGCTTGCTTGGCTGCTTGGTTGCTTGGTTGGTATGAAGGACAAACACGAACACTCATGCAACCAGCTGACCCTGGTCAAACCGGATCTTTCTTACTTCTCTACTGACAGGCAGAAGAACAACAAATCTTGCAGTCATTTAACCACTTTCGTTTCACAAACATTAATTTTTAAAATAAATACGTAATTTAAGTTACATAAGTTAACATGCAATTTCATAGCTATTTTAATACCTCTTTTACGTGCAAAAATTACAAGCCATGAAACTTTGCTATGAAGAACAACCAGACAGGTTTACATGGGTAACCATTTTATACTATTGTCATTTACGATATGCGACTCGAGTATAATACGCACGTTCGAATTTCTGCAGCGTGGGGCTGTCACACCACTGCACAGATATCTGACAATGGCATGCTTAATTAAGTAAGATCGATAAGAACCCCGTTCAAAAAAAAAGTCAAAATAAAATTAAGATCGCACTGTACGTGAATGTGTGCATTGCAGTATATTTATATTAAATACCAGTCGTACTGTGTGCGTTAAGCAGTATATGAATAATTTTTAATAGAATTACATTCGCACTGTGTGCATTGCATATTAATAAGATGCTGGGGCAGTGAGGCAGTCGCACTGTACATGTGCCTTACAATATGCTTTAGAACAAAACATACCTATCTCTCTCTCACACACACACAAAGTGCTGTGCTCAGATGAGAAATGTATCTGCTTTTGCCGTTTATATCCTATATAGTTCTTTCTGACCATGACAGAGAGGGAAATCCCGCTGGTTTAAATTTAGAACCGGAAGCAGTTGTAGAAGTGGATGACGGGCAGACATCCAACCGTCTGTGTACCTTTCGCTTCAAGGGGCTTGTGATAGATTCAGTTATTTTCACACTGTTAAAGAGCGTGCAGTGCGATGATGTTGATAGCAGTCTAACGCAGGACAAAGCAGAAGATATATTTCCGTTTGAACCACAGCTCAAAACAGAGGCGTCTGCATGACTCACAAGAGGCAACGATTGGATCGAAGCTCTGAGACTGTGTGAGTGTACATGCAGTGCAGAGGAATCTACAGATCTACAGGTAAGGAATCTACATTTCCTGTGGTTTCCTTTAAGATTTTTCCCACACTGATGCAAATGATCAGTTGTAACATGCGTACGAGCATCAGAAAACAGGCATTTTTGCACAAACCACAAAAAACAACAACCCAATGCTAGAAAGATCGTCAAACAAACAGGAAGTTAATTACGATCGTGCTAGAATTACTTTTCCCTATTACTAGTATAATTAAACCAATACGAAGATTTATTTTCATATCTGGGTACTGGATCTAGTGTGCTGATTTCTAGCTACATAGTCTGCTACCAGGTATATGGAGAACAACAGAGTCTATCCTTGAGTCAGTGAAAATGCTTGCTTTTTTCTTCATAATTTGCCGCAGACTTCCCTTGACTTGTTCATTTGTGCAAGAACTGAAGAAGGCAAAGAAAATCAGTCATAGGGCTGAGCTGACACTGCAGCAGAGCTCTTAATCTAGTCACTGAAAGACTGGGTTATCATCGTGAATAGATCTCTGAACTATTAGTAGATAGTTGGGATTCCCAAGGAATATTTTCAGAGCTGTAAGCTAATCATACAAGTAGAAGGAAGTTAAAAGGGATCTCAGGGTACAGAAGATATACGAAGCATGAACAGTTTATGTTCAGAGGGGTTAGTGCATGTGTGTAGGATGTCTGGGTGGGAGGGAAGGTAGAGGTGGGACACATGCATGCCTCTGAATTCTGTATGTCTTCCTGTGCAAATGCATGCATGAGTCATGCTGAGGCAAGTTATCAAATAGATACGGTATACGCAAAATGTCATGATTTTATTTCATGAAGTTAGAATGAAGGAAGATATTCATGACTGTAGTATGTTTATATGAAATTATTTCAATTACATGATTCCTCTTGAATGTTACGCAGGATCCAAGCATCATTTTAACTTTTGCGGTTTGCACAGAGCTGAGGTTTAATCAAGATTTCCCCCTCAAGTCCGTGGCTGTGTGGGAGTGAGACTTTGCAGCAGAGGCCTAAGGTTTGAAGAAAAATATCTGACAGCAAATCTTGTTGTTATTGTATATTTAACATAACCCAGGGCTACATTTTTTAAAACTTGCAGATTGTTCTTGTTTGCTGTATGTATATGCTTCTATAGCAGAATGAAAACCAGTTACTTTGGGTTTCCTCTATCAGACTGATAGGAATTTTTATTTAAATGACTTACACTTAAAATATAATTATAAATATGGAATTCAGTTCATTGGTTATTGCATAACATCAAGTCAGGGATAAAGATGATCTCACCACAGGATTAGAAGGAAGGAAGAAGGTGATAAAAGGCGTTCAGTAAGAAGAAAGGGGAAGAAATTAGAGTACATGGGGTGGGGGGGGAGCCCAGTCAGTCAGCCTTAAAAAAACAAGTGGGTTGTACAAGGAAAAGTCCACATGTTGGACCGGGATCCAAACCCATGACCTCTCTATTTGTGATGATCATGGGCTACCACTGTGCTACTGGCCACAGTTTGTGCAATAGCCTCTAGTAATCTGTAATACTCTATAATAGTCAAAACTGTTTTTCTTTTGTTCTTTTGTTAAGATAAAATGTATTTCAGGATTTGAGAGGTTGCAGCGTGCAGTTTGCCTGTGGCGGCAGTTGTTTTATGTGGAGATCCAATCATCCGAGATCCTTCTCCTTTTTGTCTGGCATCACCTGACTCAGGACATTGTAGTGATTAACTCAGCAGTGTTTTGACAAGAAGGATTGCTGTGTGATTCTGAACGTCCACACAAGTCTGCAGCCCAGGTGCCATGGAGCCCGCAGCTTCAAGCAAACTAAAGCGCAGAAGCTGGCCTCTTTCATGCAGACAAAGCTGGAGGGGTGGCAAGTGTTTTGAGGCTGAAGATGCATCGCACATCCCGGAGTTCTACATTGCCAAGCCACATGACCTGTGCAGCCCTCATCGAGTCAACCTTATGATGGTAACTTGTCGTCCAGCAAACATTTCACAAAAATAAAGAGGTAGCCAGTACTAATAGAGTACCAGAAGAGCAGTTCTAGAAGACAACAAGTTAGAATTGGCACAACTTCCTTCAGAATCAAATAAGGATGCATAGTTGTACAGAAACTTTATGTTATAAACCTTACAGCTGAATAGTGCAGCTTTATGGTCTGGACTCTGTCATAGCTAAATATTCTCGACAAGTTTGTTATGCAATATTTCTGCGTATAGGGTGCAGTGAGGGTAGTAGATGAGAGAGCAAACGCTTTTTCTCTCCTTTTTGTATTCTTTTGGAGTTACTGCCTTGTGCATCTCACTTTTATTTGTGACAGATTATGCGGACTATCCAGAAACTGGGGCAGAATCCTCACACCATGACGATAAATACACCCTACTCGACCATTGAAAAGCGGTGCTGCACCTTTCAAAGTCCTTGGAGAGGCCCACCTGCAGGCCTGATGGCAGAATGTGGCCTGTACAAAGCTTCAGAAGGTATGAAAGGAGATTTGGTCTGCAGCATGTGTAACAAATCCCAGCTAGTAAAAGGACTTGTTAGTAAAAACTGTGACCATCTAGCACAATGAGAACAAAAAGACATGGAAGGAAAAAAAATGGGTGTCAGACCAGAATAAGATTCACTTTAGACAGTAAAGCTTGTAAGGATTTATTTGTGATTGATTGGTAGGAGATTGGTAGCTGGTATGAAAGGAGATGTTGTACGGCTATGTTGAGCGCTGCCAATACCTTTGTTGGAGTTATCTATTGATTGGTAGGTTAAATACTTACTCCTCACTTGTTTGGCTACAGATTCTGCCACCTGTTACTCCTGTGGGATTACTTTACGTGCCTTGACAACAGCAACATGCGTATGGACCCATCATCAGCATTTCGCGCCATCCTGCTTGCATCTGCAACGTGCCAAGAGGTGCAACCCACATCGTCTGGAGGTAAATTATCTCCCATTGTCCACATAGCATGTTGGTTTCGTTCATTATCTGTACTAAGAGAGATATGATATGTGTCTGTGCATGTTTTGTAGTTGATGCATGCTTTATATGCTTTCTGATATTGGATACATTTTGAGATTTTTTTTTCAGAGATAGTACTACGGTCCAAAACATGCTAAAGTTCCCCTGGCGACACAAACACTAACGTTTTTAAGCATTTGCAAAAAAATAGCCCCATCATTTTAAACACTGGTGAGTGTACAAATAATTATAGATAACTGTACCGTGTGTCTTGCTTTGTAGTTCCTCGTGGTTGCACACACCCATGTGTGTCGTAAGGTTTGATGAAAATGGGAATCTCCCTAACTGGCCATTCAATTTAAACATTTTGTGAGTTACATTCAGAGCTATGGGCTGAGTGGCCCTAAAGCATTGAGTGATGCATAGCATGTATAGCATAAGAATTATCTGCAGAGTAGAATTTTCCTAGAGTAGAGTTTTGCTTCTAAGATGTTAATTGGTACTACAATTCCAGTGCTCAGACACATTGAGAAAGACAGAACAGCACAGCTTCATGCGATTCTCTCTGATTTGGTTGTGAAATACTCTGTGTAATTCAGGGGGGACAACGGAGGTATGTCCGCCATCTCTCATCTGACGATGCCCCAGAGTGTGGCCTGCAGTTCTCCATGTTGTAGGCACAGTCTGCCATTGCCATGCTGAGGTCATTGGACTACATAACACAGTCCTACTTAAACACAACTAACCTCAAGCTTATGCTGCGTTTTAAGCCTGATTTCTGTACATCTTCCCTGCTTGTGTTATATTATTATTTTTTGTTTGTTTTTCTTAACAATTTTTACATGTATTTGTCATGCAACATAATTGTATGCAAAGTTTCGTTTTGTTGCCAACCAATTCTTTCAATATAGTAACCATGCCTGTTTTGGTTACAAAATGTCAAATTTTGCTAGTAGGCTTGAAATGCCCAAAGTGTTGATTGCTGTTAAGTATATTTTATCCCCTATGATTATAAATAGCATAGAAAATAGAATGAGTTGGAAAGGAGAAATCATGGTGATCACAGTGAATACAAATTCTGACCTTAAGATTTTTAAAAATATATTTTGGAATGGCAATCAGTTTCATTTTTGTTGATGTACATGCTCAAGAAAAGAAAGGTATACATTTCTGTATATGTTTTGCAGGGTTCCCCTACCCCCACCCCCAGATTCTTGTTTCCAGCAGGGTATGAGATAAAAATTTGGTGGTAATAAAGAAAGCATGAAATTTAACAGTCGTGTTGAGTTTGAATGTTGCTGTCTTCTGACAGATGTTCGTTTTCTGCCACTGTGACAGATGTCTGTTTATGTAAATTGACTGAAAACACACTAAGGACGGAAGGACAAACGCCCACATGTTTATCACCAATTACATCCATTCTTTCACCGACACGCTCCCATACTGAATGTGGTGTTCTGAAGGCTGCAGACTTGCTTTAGAAGCTCTGTATTTTAGTTGATCCCCACAATGTGACCAGGCATCGATTACTCGGACACGGACAGGAAAAAGCAGACCTGCAGAACTCATCCAAAAATGGGTTAAACTTCAGAGACTGTAGTATTTCTCTCCCCTTGTGGCAGTGTTTTGTATGAAAGAACAGTCGTCAAGACTGTCACCCTCACGTACAGCATATCACTGACCCGTTGATGTACAGTCATCCCTCGCTACTTAGCGGTTCATTTAGCGCGGCCTCAGTACATCGCGGATTGTTCAAAAATATTCATCAAAAATTCAAAATTGAAGAATTATGGGGCGAAGTTGCCCACATGCCAGCAGAAGGCAGGCAGTGCCCACACAATTCAAAATCCACGTCTCTGATTAGCTGGCTAGCATCCCGCTCTCATACCCAGCGAAGACGACCACGCTCATTCAAATCAACGTTTGAGCAATGCTTAGTCTCGATCGAGGTGTGCTCATTTTTGCTGTTCTCTTGTATCTTTTTGTGCAAAATAGTGCTCATGACGCCCTTGAAAATGGCTCTTAAACGTCCTCTCTTCTTTCTTCTTTAGTCCATTTGCTCCACCGGGGAACATAGGGCCTCAACGACACTCCTCCAGCGGATTCGGTTCGCGGCGGTCTTCTTCAGCTGAGCCCATGTCCATCCGGCTGCCTTCATTTCAACCTCCATGCACCTCCTCCATGTCTGTCTTGGCCGCCCAACTTTTCTTTTCCCTTGTGGGTTCCAGTCAAGGGCTTGCCTTGTGATGTTGTCAGAGCTCTTTCTGAGGGTGTGGCCTATCCAGCCCCACTTTCTTCTTCTGATTTCTCCGTCCATGGGGATCTGTTTTGATCTCTTCCATAGGCTGATGTTGGAAGTTTTCTCTGGCCATCTGATGTGCAGGATGTTTCGGAGGCAGCGGTTGATGAAGGTTTGGAGCTTACTTGTGGTTGTCATGGTCAGTCTCCAGGTTTCCGAACCATAAAGCAAGACTGCTTTCACGCTGGTGTTAAAAATACGAATTTTAGTTTCTTGTGAAGCAGAGGGTATAGCATGTTCGTGGTTGTTATGACGTCCGCTTTTAGGGCTTCAGGTGGGATACCATCTGGACCTGCTGCTTTCCCAGCCTTGATTTCTTTTACTGCTGTCATGATCTTGGCTCTGCTGGGTGGGTTGGTGTTGATGTCCAAAAGACTGTCTGCTGGTGGGATGAGTGGAGGCTGCTCTGGAGGTGGCCTGTTGAGGACTTCTGCAAAGTGCTCGACCCATCTCGTTCGTTCTTGGCCTTCGTTGGTGATGGTGCGGCCTTCCTTGTCTTTCGTTGCACATGATGGCTGTGTGTTCTTGCCTGCGAGAGTTCTGGTGATCTCATACAATCGCTTCATGTCCCGTTTCCCAGCTGCTGTTTCTTCCTCCTCTGTAAGGTCGTGGATGAATTTCCTCTTGTCCGCTCTACAGCTCTTTTTCACCATCTGATTTGTCTCCCAGTACTTGGAGATACTTCTTCTCCTGATGATTTTGACAATTATTCATCTTCTGTTTGAGTTCTTTTCTTTCAGTCACAAGATCCCATGTGCCCGCTGTCAACCATTCCTTGTGCTTTCTGTTCTTTTTCCCCAGGACTTCTTGGCAGGTGCCCCTCCAGACTTTCTTCAGCTCCAGCCAGTGGTTTTCCACCGTCTCTTTCTCCAGCTCTGATAGTGCCTCAAAGCGTTTCTTCAAGCTGCACTGGTATTCTGTAGCTTTCTTGGCATCTTTCAGGCTCTGCACATTGTATTTGAATGCTGGCCTCTGTGCCTGGTCCCTGTGTGCCCTCAGCTTCAGCCTCAGTGTCGCCTGCACTAGGTGGTGGTCTGACGCAGCATCCGCCCCTCGCTTCACCCTGGCGTCCAGTAGGCTCCTCCACTTTCGACCAATGGTGATGTGGTCGATCTGGTTCTCTGTCTTTCCATCAGGGGAGGTCCAGGTCTTCTTGTGGATGTTCTTGTGCGGGTAGACGGTGCCTCCAATGACAAGCTCGTTGAAAGCACAGAAGTCCGTGAAGAGTTCTCCATTTTCATTTTCTCCCCCACTCCATGTTTGCCCATGATTAGTTCTTTTTCGGTGTTGTCCTTCCCAACTTTGGCATTTAGGTCTCCCATGAGGATCTTTAAGTCCCTTCTATGTATCTTATCAATAGCTGCCTGCAATGCACTGTAGAACTCTTCTTTCTCTTCTTCTTTCGCAGTGTTAGTAGGTGCATAACACTGAATGATGGTAACGTTCCTTCCTTTGGACTTGAATCTAGCTGACAGGATTCTCTCTGAGATTGGCTCCCACTCCATCAACGCCTTGGCTGCCTCTGCTGTCATAAGCAGTCCAACTCCATACATGTGCTGTTCTTGTGGGCCAGAGTAGATGGCGGTTTCTCCGCTCGCCAGTCGTTGTTGTCCATTTCCTGTCCACCTTGTTTCACATAATCCTAGTATGGTGATGTTGTAGCGGTCCATCTCCTTGGTCACTTGTGTTGTTTTACCGCTTTCGTAGAGGGTACGGATGTTCCATGTTCCGATCTTTGTTTTGGTCTTGGCTGACAGAAGATTTATCGGCGCATTGGCTTCCCTAAGGCTTTCACCAGCTCGCGTCATAAGCTCTGCTGGAGAGAAATCATCGCCAGCCAAATTGCTTTCTGGTTGTGTCGTTGTGGTTTCTGTAACAAGTTCTTATTTTTTTACGGGAATGGGTCGTTGGCCCATAGCCCAACCCCCAACCTGGAGGACCAGGGACTGCGCTTCGTCTGGTCTCTATCCTCCGACCTGTCTGGCATGGGTGGCCCTACCAGGAGCATGAAGCTCCCGCCAGCATAGCTCTCGGGGTTATTGAGACACTCAAGCCCGCCCACCCCGCCAAGGTAGCAGTCCATGGGAGAGCCTAAACGTCCTCCACCCTCTAAATCCTCTAGTGAACCCAAGAAGAAGAGAAAAATGATGACAGCGAACGAGAAAGTTAATTTATTGGACATGCTTAAGGCAGGCCATAGCTATGCGTCTGCTGCACGCCATTACGGATTGAACGAATCGACAGTTCGCTACATAAAAAAAGATGAAGTGAATATCCGTAAAACTGCCTCGACATCGTTCTCCAAGGACACTAAGCGAGTTGTGATTTCTCGTAATAAGTAATTATTTATACATTATTTTATGTATGTTATTTATAGTATTAATATTTTATTTACATGTTTGAAACTATTCTTTAATGATCTAATGATAACATATGCATCTATATGGTTTCATCTACACTTATTGATATTATACATGTGATGGACGCAGCCATCACGGAGACGGTTTCGCCACCACCCGCTCACAGCGGGCGGTATCAGATTACAGGCTGGATACCGCCAGCGTCACGTGACTGACGTGCGGCGGCATTTTTTAACGTGCTGTGCTAGCTTCACTCTCTTTAAACGCTTCTATACTCTTTTAGAATAACTACACACATTAACAACTAACATCTTCGTATTCTACTCGATATGCTCTTTCTTTAGATAGTAAACTTAACAACCATCTTTATAGATTAGGTTAGTTTGTAGGCTAATTTCCTATCTGTATCTATTCAAATTAGCTAGCTTAACTGCATTTGAGCGTAATTATCTCTATTTCCTCCTCAGTCTACTAAACTGTCCTTTACACTAACAGGAAGAGCGAAGCGCACTCTATTCATCACGTATTTCCATGTTCTTGTGTATATATTCTTCATTTTTTTATCTATACTTTTGTGCGGGCAACAAACACAAAATGTGCTGCCCGCGTTAATTTCACCCGCTAGCTCGGGCTGTTGCTGGCAATGCTTTCATTGTGGCCCGCCCCCATTCATTGTCGCTCTATAAAAGGGGGGGATCGGACCGGTCGAGGAGGAGTGAGCCCTGGCCGACGGACAGTGTTGGGCAGCAACTCAATAAAGTATGGAGAACGAGCTGTAACAAAGGCCTGCCCCTCTGTTGGAAGAAAGAGAGAGAGAGAGAAAGTTTGCGAAGCGAACCCGCTTCATCACATACATAAAAAATGTAGGTATATTAAAAATGAGAGGGTGACACTACCTCGCGGTTTTTCACTTATCGCGGCCGGTTCTGGTCCCTATATATTAACCGCGATAACTGAGGGATGACTGTATGGCTACGGCGCTGAAAGATTTTGTGAGCTGTAAATGCATGCACGATTGTTCTCATATTGGCAGCTTGCCAGAAGGCTAGCAGGGTTTTAAATGCAGACAGTTGGTAACAAGGTCAGAAACTGAAACTGTTGACATGACCTTTCTGCTTTCTACTGGCTATAGGTTCCATCACTGTGCGAAGTTTCAGACCGGAAACCAAGCCCGTAAGTTCAAACAAAGTTCAACCTGAACAAAAGAATAGAGACTAATGCAGCACGAACAGCAAAAGAAAAATAAAGAGAATTCAGCTGCATTTGCTCTTTTCCTTCCTTCCTTTACCAGCAAGGTGTATTGGAATGCAATAAATTTAATTTTAAAAAATATCGCGCAGAAAGACTTGGATTTGGGGAGGGTACATAACGTACACCAGCAGTGTAATGATCCAGATGTAGGCCTACTGCGTGTCACATGGCTAAAAATATGCGCGTGCAGAGAAAAAGTTATAGTCGTCTGGAGACAGACCGCGCGAGACAGCGTTTGACGTGACGTTCATCATTCGTCACATCCCAGCTTTAATCGCTCTTCTACACTCCCCTTACGCTTCCGAGAAATATGATTTGTGCTGTCTAGTGCTAGTAGTAGTCATGCATTTTTAATGATAGACTCAAATTATTATGATTATATTTGGCAGCAGAAGCAAATAATATAATTACAGCTGCCTTTTAAAAGTATTTTGCCAACAAATAAACTAATGTGTCCACCAAGTACCAGACCAATCATTTTTGTATCAATGCACAACGAAAGAAAAACGAAAAATTAATGAAATGTTTCACACGTTCTAAAAATAACTTCCATGTCCAGATTACGTGAGTTGTGACAGTAGCGATAATCTCTCATTGTGCAAGAGGGAAATAAAACAACAGAGAAAATGTCAGTTCTAAAAAAAGAAAAAGGATTAGTCTGAGCCAAGAATACGTTATGTCCCTTAATTTCATTCGTTTATTCTAAATTATTTAATTAGATTGACAACACTACATTTGATCTGTTTTGCTACCCCAGTGAACCCTGTTTTTTTTAAATAATCACGTGGGGGGCAAAAACTGTCGACTTATATCCAACTATGATCAAATCGATTCTGGTTGCAAGGCTGCACTTAGCATGCATAATTAAGGTGCATGCTTATGCATAATGACATTAATATGTGTGTACGTGCGTGTGTGTTTGTGTGTGCATGCAGACCGACGCGGTCAACTTTTAAAAGAGGGTGCAGGTATAGTTTGCGGGTGTCACAACAGCATCTCGGATTGGGGTTTAGAGGAATGGGAGTCAGTAATTGAGGACACCTCCCCCCCCTTACAAAAACAGAGATATGGAGGTGTGTGGACACCCCCGCTTCTTTGCTTTGAAAATAGGATTCTGCATATCAGAATAATGGATCGCAAGTGTATTACTGTTGTATTCAGCGTTACTCTTGCAGCACACACCATTACTAAAATAGGATTCTGCATATCAGAATAATGGATCGCAACTGTATTACTGTTGTCTTCAGGGTTACTCTTGCAGCACACACCATTACTGTCCATCAGGTAGACGTTGAGCTTAAAAAATCACATGGACTGGACAAAACTGATCCAATTTTGGCGAATTAAAGTTCATTTCTGATAAACCTACAAACAGGCTGACAACAGTTTTTTTTTAAATTTACCAATGTTATAATTCAACTTCATCACACTGTATCACGTGGGATCATATAACGGCTTAACGTATAACTCATGGAATTTCTTTTGTAACATCTTCAATCTTTTTTCTGTCGCAGTCCGATATAGAAGCTTGTACGTGTACAACCGATTTCCGTCATAAGAACAATAATCGATCAATAACATACAGTTTTTGTAGAACAAGAAAATTAACATAATAGCGTCCAACTTAATAGGTAGGGTTACATAAAGTTGTTTACACGCAAACGAGCCTCCAATTGGAACTTCTCCTGTTCAGATGTGTACGTTGAAAAAGCTTCCTTCATTTTTTTTGGTGGTGGTGGTGGTGGTGTGTGTGTGGGGGGTGGTGGTGTATGTGTGTGTGGGGGGGGGGGGTTAAGGAAAGAAACAGAGACTCGTTGATTCCATTTTGTGGGTCATATAGCCGATGAGGCGGATAGAGACGCTAAAATTTCCTTCCAATAGTAAACTTTTCCTGTTCATTTCAGAAGCGATCACTTAAGCGAGCGGGTATGAAGATTTTGTGTGTACGTGTATGTGCGTGCGTGTGTGTTTGTGTATGCATGCAACACACACGCGCACGCAGACTCACATATATAGACTATACCCCAAACTAGGCGCAAAAAGGACAGTGAAAAGTATTATGGAAGAGAGAAAATATGCAGGCCTATAGGTTTTCCGAGAACTTTTAAAGGTGGGGGGGGGGTATTTTTTGCTTAACGTTAAGTCTCAAACTATGTACATATCAGGACAGTATTGCTTGAGACAAGTTAAATGCTGCCGCACGTGGGACTGCGAGCGCAACCCAGCCTTCGGTCCCACCCACTCACATACACTGACACCGGGCCAACCAGTCCTAGTACTGTTCCCTGTAGTGTCTGGCGTCTGGCGTCATTTCTGATAAACCTACAAACAGGCTGCTGACGACAGTTTTTATTTTGTTAAATTTTTTTTATCAATGTTATACTTCAACTTCATCACACTGTATCACGTGGGATCATATAACTGCTAAACGTATAACTGATTGAATTTCTTTTGTAACATTTTGAATCTTTTTTCTGTCGCAGTCCGATATAGAAGCTTGTGCGTGTACAACCGATTTCCGTCATAAGGACAATAATCGACCAATAACATACAGTTTTTGCAGAACAAGAAAATTAACATAATAGCGTCCAACTGAATAGGTAGGGTTACATAAAGTTGTTTACACGCAAACGAGCCTCCAATTGGAACTTTTCCTGTTCAGATGTATACGTTGAAAAAGCTTCCTTCATTATTTTTTTTCGGTGTGTGTGTGGGGGGGGAGGGGGGAATAAGGAAAGAAACAGAAACTCGTGGACTCCTTTTGTGGGTCATATAGTCGATGAGGCGGATAGAGACGCTAAAATTTCCTTTCGGTAGTAAACTTTTCCTGTTCATTTCAGAAGCGATCGTTTAAGCGAGCGGGCGTTAAGATTTTCGCTTTGAAAAAACCACGAAGGTTGACAGTATGACACTATACCGATCTTTCTGGCTGCCGCACCGCAAGCGTCTTAGTGATCGCTCATGTGAAGTTAGCTGAACGTGATTTGGGGAATTCCCGATTGACGCTCGAGGTTACCATCCGTCAGACATTTTGGAAATCATTTCTACAAAATTCCGGCTCCACTTTTCACATTTGAAACCTGGACACTACTGAGAGACAGATAAGTAAGGACGACGTTTATGTGTTTTCGTGTAAGAGTAACGTAGAAAAATATAAAATTTACTCCGTAATACAGGGTATTCGTGCAGATAACTGTTTGCTCGAGGGCAGTCACGCAAATATATAGAGCAATATGGACTGTATACGTTATTCTTTTTGACCGTGAAGGCGCAGTTAGAAAACTCTACACAATACAACAGACCATCGGAGTCTACATGGTAGCTCATCTCTCAGTGCCAGATCATGGTTGTTCACAATGTCAGGTCAACGTTAATTTGTTTATAGAATTTATGGTGTCCTGTTTGTCCATCATTAACTGGTAACTTTTGTTTAGTGAGGGTTTTTTTTCATGAAGATATATCTGGAATAGTCTCGAGAACGATGACGTGATAGAATTAATATAAGGTCCCGTGAATTCTAACTTTCGTTTTTAGATTTAAATAATTAAGAAACGCATAGCAGCAATTAATTAAAGTGTAACAAAACCAGAAGCAGAAGTTGAGGCCGAATTTCTAAGAAATCCTCGATCTCTACCCCCCCCCCCACCATCCTTTCTCTCCTCTTCCTCCCCTCTCTCTCCATCCACCCCTCCCTCCTTCTCTCTCTCTCTCTCAACTTACCCCGAGAGTTTCTAATACTCAATCCAAGAGCTCCAGCTTGCCCCGAGAGTTTCTAATATTCAATCCGAGACCTCCATGCGTCTTTGGGGTTCCGGATTAGCAGGCGCAGTAAGCCTAATAAGGCGGTCCTGATCGAGTAAAAGAAATAATTCAATTTAGGCCTCCCTCGAATCCGGAATTCGAGTTAGGCTATGTAAGATGTTATAGCGCATTGGACGTGCACAGCCTGTCATCGACATATAGAGTACGCCAGTGTAAAAGCAATCTGTAGAAGCAATCTTTAACCCTTAGCGTGATATCCTTCCCCCCCCCCCCCATTGTTTTTTTAATTCGCGTCACGTGCTTTGCTTATTTGCTCCAGGGCAACAGCAGAACGTTGTTTGTACGGCCGAACTCTGACAGACGAGCTCGAAATTTATAAAATCTCTTTCTCTCGCTCGCTCTCAACCGCTGGCTTGCTTGTTGGTTCCCCCCCCCCCTCCGCGTCTGCTAACGTCAGCTTACTGTTTGTCATTAAAGACATCTATATGAAGGCAAAATACTGTATTAAAACCCATAAGCCATATCCCGCCTTTTTTTTACTTGTAATATGGGTACTTGTAAGGGGAAAAACTTTTAGGCATATTTCCCTGTTTTTAAATGACTGCTCCTCTCTTTTGAATCTTCCACGTGATTACGCACTGAGCCTTAACTTTGCTGAACAGATGCTAATTAACTTTTCCTATTATCGGCACTACTGACTCTTTCTCTGTGACACACTATCATGTAGTATTGCGCTTGCGCGAGGATAGTGCAATGTCGCGGTAAAATTTCTTTGTTCTGTCTGAACAGTATGTTCTTTGAGAGACTAAAATATAACCCGAGCACTTATAGTTTATGTTCATTTAAAACGCGTCCTCTATTATGTTTTTTTTCATTGGCTATTGCAGGTGAATATGCATAACAAAGACAAACACAATGACCGACCGACCGACCGACCGACCGACCGACCGACCGACCGACCGACCGACCGACCGACCGACCGACCGACCGACAGACAGACAGAAGCAGACAGGCAGGCAGACACACAGACAGACCGACAGGCAGACAAAGATTTGAACATGAATGAAAATGTGAGGCGCACATACTGTAGTGGGACAGACTGGCGTGGGCTGTAGAATACAAGTTCTTTTTCATTCACGAGTATTGTCATGGTGATAAAAATAAGTTCTGAGCCCTTCATTTTTCTTTCTTTCTTTCTTTCTTTCTTTCTTTCTTTCTTTCTTT
>SMGT01016301.1:36107-52554 GCA_004794575.1 Lanistes nyassanus
TCTTTCTTTCTTTCTTTCTTTCTTTCTTTCTTTCTTTCTACTTTGCCTACTTCCTTCATGTCTCGTTATGTGTTGGTTTATCCACATGTGTGTGCCTTTATCTTCCAATCTCCGTTCACCCGTATCACAGCAGCTAAAGGTCGTTCTTAAGCGGACGACTCTAGGCTATTCTAGCCTATAACTCCAGGGCAGATAACAATAAGCCTTTCAAACAACATAGTCCCATATCTTTAGTACAATCTCAAAGCAACACTGTAGAAGATAAACTTCCTTCTGTACGAAACACGTGACCTCCTAAAGCTAGGTTCACTCATGAGGAAATATTGATGCTGCGAACAAACACAACGACGACATCGTGAGTCATATTTTTTTAAAGTTTCCTCAAACTTAACAGATTACACTCTAAAACTCAAATACCTTTTTCTACTAAGATTCATTCGGATATGTTAGAAATCCACTCCTGAATGGTATTCATAACAATCAGAGTGTCATTATCATCTCATGAAAACACCACTCACAAATTTGTTAAGTTAAAGACAGAAATTTTTAAATAGGAATCTGGACATTATATAGCAAATTAAGAAAGGTGTCTATAGCAAAGGTAGAGCATTGTGAGAATAAGTTCTGGTGTTACTGTTTAAAGTTATTTGTGATATAAAGGCTTTCAAACAAAATGTACGTACACGCTAGTGTTATTTCTAGAAATAGGAAACACTTCTATTTTTCCTTCGATCTTTATATTTCGTAGGTTTTCGTTGTAACTCGGACCATTTAATGGATTGTTCGTCAACGAATTCTGTAAATGATCATTTCAGGACGAAGGCAAATTTCGACAGGAAAGGGTCACGTGATATCGACTTCCTCTTCCTTTTGTTGCGCAAAAGATTTATCGTTCCAAGGAATTCTTAGGCCAGGTGACATGACAGAGGCGAATGGATCCTTCTTATCCAAGCTTTTGTTACCCTTCGGGTTTCCAACAACTTCCCGTCTGAGGGAGATGGATATTTATTTCCAAGATCTGAGCAATTCTGCAATGAATCTATCAGGCTAACAATGCCGGAAGCCACAGAAGAATTCGACAGTGAGGATTTAGATTCACCTCATGAGACAGGTTTCTGCCAGTCGATTCTGTTTCCTTATTGGCTTAGCCACATTGACATTTGGTATCCTGAACGTTTTCTTGACAACTGCTTCGTGTTCCTCATAACCACTTCGAAAGAGAGCAGGGGCAAAATTATAACTCAGGTGAAGGATTGCCCCAAATTTGTTGTCGTTTACAAAAGTCGAGTAAACAACTGCTCCCAATTTATCGTCGTCTACTGGGTTCTGGAACACTCGCTAGAATTCGCAAAGAGAAGTAAGCGCCACCAAGAGACACACCTGCGTCTGACCTACCTGCACGTGCGGAGGGGGCGTCAACCGTCGAAGCAAAGACCTTCGGGAACCATGTGACTTGGCGTTTATCATCCTAACTTCCAGTGTACACGTGGAAGGTTCACGTCTTTCTTGAACTCCTTAAACTATTTTCCCCGTGGTTTTTGTTTTGTGCGGTTTTTGTACACTACTAGTTTACGTTTGTTTAGAAAAAATGTAAACAAGAGAACATTCCAACGTTTATTAAAGCACTGACAACACTAGCAACGTTTTCTTTTAAAAAAAAGCATTGAAACTTTCGCTCAGTGTTTGTTCTTCTGCTGATTTTTAGGAGCCTGCAATTTTTGCTAGCTCTGAATTAGTAAGGCTAGCAATATGAAGCCAGACGATAGATCCTATATTATCGCCTGTCAAAATTACTCTCATTCCTGCAAGATGGCAGGAGACATCAGACGGCTCTATCAGAACCCTGCTGGTGGTACTCCGGAAAGCAAATCAAACTGTTTCCTTTCTCTAGAAGAAAAACGTGTGGAGAAAGATGAGCAGTTGCTTTATGGAGACGATATTCATTGTAGCACCAGTATTGGACAGGAGCTAACGGACATAGAAATGAAGGAAGACAAGAGAATCCTGAAGAAAGATGTTTTAAAGTGCATCTCGAAAAATTTTAGAGGACTGGCGTGCAAATCAGGGGACCTGGTCTACGGGTTGCTTCACCCTCAGTTTCTCTACATACTTTTCCAACATGCTATGTTCTGCGACAGCCAGAGTGACTGCCTGCTGAGCTATACACTGAAGCAACTTGCCATTTCCGCATCGGGGAAATCGGGAAAAGAGAGTTCAATGTTAGAACAATTTTATCAGGTGGTTAAATATTTGGAAGAGATCCCGTTTGTCTATATCGACCAGGACAAAGATAGAAGGCTGAAGGACAGGTACGCATCCGAGCTTTCGCCGAAATGCTCTGACATTCGAGAGGATGAGTCGTTTGTTTCGAATGTAATAAGAGCAGATGGCGAATTAACCCAACGAATGAGCGGCAAACAGAACGCCGGCATCGCCCGAAAGAAGAAAGCAAGCAATGAAAAAAAAGAGAAAGGCGACTCCGGCTTGAACAAATATACCAAGACACGCAGAGACTGGGACGATAACACCAAGGCCAAAGGCAAAGGCCAGACGAAGAAATGCAAAAATAAGAACCTCTCGACTGGTTTAGTGAGTGGAAGCGTGGACGAGATGCTTTTGTTTTTACAGCTTAGTTTGCAAGCTGCTAGGTTTGGGGTCAATGAAGCAATGTCGTACCCGCCAACTGGAATTTCTTCGAACGAATATGATTACGATGACAAATTTATCACAAGACAAATAGAGGAAATAGCACCAACTATGTCGACGACAGGACCTAAAGAGCACGAGTCTCTTGCGGCACTTGGCATCTATACAGACATAGCTGAGAGCGTTCCTAGCCCAGAGCATGGCGCTATGATCCATGAAATAAAGGATGACATCAGGCGCACTATACGTTTACTGACTCCAATCACAGCAGAAGGCAGTTTTGAGGATATTTCAGAAGAACCAGCACTACAACACAGCCACGACGACCGTCTAAAGATCCCGCGGGTTGTCGTTGAGAAAAGCCAGACTGATGCACATGACATCGGCAGCGTCCAGGAAACGACAGGGGGCGACTGTGGCACATGTGCCTTTTTCATCTCACCTGACGAGCCAAGTTTCAACGGGTTGCATCTGCGTTTATCTGCAAATGATGAAGTTCCGAGCCCTGTAAGTGAACACCATTCATCCCCTACTTCACCTGTGCACACAACAGAGAGCGGAAATGAGCCAGGTGTATCCCACGAAACACTCTTGGCACGGATGGAAAATCAGGACATCACCCTTTTGCCTGCTTGTACCACTTCCAGAGAGGCTTCTTCAAACAGTGGCACAGCCTCATTAACATCGTCCGAACCTGGGCCCGTAGAAAGAAAAACTCATTCAGTTCAGGTAACAACAGATCACGCTTCAAGTGAGGCTAGGTTCTTGAACCAGTACAGTCAGGGGGCCTACCATCTACCACATGTGGCAGGGAACCGCGCATACCACCCTGAGGAAGAAAATAACAGTGAGCTGTGCTCATCTCAGCACTCGGCAGCCGCAAGACAAGCTTCCTGCTTCTTTGGTGGCAGATTAGACAGTCGGAACGGATCCGACCAGACTCCGTCGCAGACTCACCCCGAACCGTTTGAGGTGGACCTCAGCCAGTCACCAGTTTCCCGGTTCCTGTCCGAGAGGGAGCAAGGTCAGCAGGTCGTAGTTCATTGCGCCGGCTCGATCCCACCATGGGCGACGAGAACCCCCCAGATCGACCTGTCAAGGGCGGCCAGCGCCCAGCATATCCCGCTGAGAAACAGAAGAGCCACCTACATCCGCTGGCCGAGAAAGGAGACAGGCCAGGAACCCGCGAGTATGGCTCTGGCGGGGTACTTCTACACTGGTAGGTATTTAGGATTCTTCTACACGGGTATGTGTAAGGATTCTTCTACACGGGTAGGTATTTAGGATTCTTCTACACGGGTAGGTATTTAGGATTCTTCTACAAGGGTAGGTATTTAGGATTCTTCTACACGGGTATGTGTAAGGATTCTTCTACACGGGTAGGTATTTAGGATTCTTCTACACGGGTAGGTATTTAGGATTCTTCTACACGGGTGGGTATTTAGGATTCTTCTACACGGGTATGTGGAAGGATTCTTCTACACGGGTAGGTATTTAGGATTCTTCTACACGGGTATGTGTAAGGGTTCTTCTACACGGGTAGGTATTTAGGATTCTTCTACACGGGGATGTGTAGGGATTCTTCTACACGGGTAGGTATTTAGGATTCTTCTACACGGGTAGGTGTAGGGATTTTTCTGCACTGGTAAGTATTTATATGTATGATCTTGCACGTGCACATACTTGTCTGCGCATGTCTCTAAATGAAAAAAGTCTAGTTACAACGCTAACTTGGTCTACGTTTTTCCCCTAGGCGAGGGCACCACTGTTCGCTGTTTTTACTGTGGGGTCCAGATCAGCGACTGGAGATCTAGCATGAACCCTTGGCACGAGCACATTCGAGGGCAACCTGCTTGTCAGTACCTGGTCAAGATGAAAGGCGAAGACTTCGTGAGAGAAATTCAGAAAGAACAGAGCTCAGAAAAATAAGAAAACCATCCACTTTGCACAGACAGGTTGGTGGTGTTAAAGTTTCTTTCATTTTCTCTTATACGTTTAGTAAGCGTCGATTAATATTTGTGTTGAATAGTTTGTTCTGTATTGTTTGTGCTGTATTGCTTGTCCCTAGTCAGCCTGGCTGGGGGTTTTTTTTTTGGTAAACAAATGTCTTAGGCTCGCGTTCCTTTATAATTTGAGAATCACGGACACGAATGAATCGTCTTTTAGAGAATTGTAGACAAAAAATCACAGAGGCATCTTTTAGTAAAACTTGCAGGTCATTTCTAGGTCATTTCAACATTGATACACATAAGGGAGTTTGTTCTGTTCTTTCCAGTTTTCTCCATGGATACCTTGGTCTGAGATATACAGCACGAGGAAAGGTACTTCGGACGAAAGAGTTCAACGACAGTTTTCCAGGCAAAAGACTAGCAGCGAGAATGCAATTCGTACAAGGGACATCATATTACAAATTTCAGCTTGACTTCTAAAACATGCTTCGTCACTCAATGCGTACCTGTGGTCCTAATTAAGCCATTTCGTAAGAGTAGCCATAGCATTAACTAATGTTTTTTGGATAACTGATTATTTCCTATACCCCATACACACACACTGTCTCTCTCCCTCTGCGTTCTTGTCTCCCGGGATGGCAGGTAGAAACAGTGGTAGCGTGGGCCTCTCATCGAGACAGAGAGGGTAACGGTTCAGGTCTCATGTCCGGTGGATGCATGTGGCAGAAATGTATAGCTTTACTCATCTTCTCTCCTCCTTACCCCCTCATGAGTTGCCTTCGTTGATCCATGCGCCACTAAACGCAATCCCTAGACACACACACACACAAGAAAGAGAGGGAGAGAGAGAGAGGGAGTTGTGTCGTATCAATTTTAACTATGAACTCACGCTATAGGCAAAAAATCAAGAGAACGGAGTGAAACTTCCTGCTAAAAAGTAGGTAAACCATTTTCCTGTACAACAATGCTTGGAGTTGATTTTGTTGTCAGATTTTAAAACCTTTGTGCAGGGATTTCACTTTCGTCTAAAAGTGAAGAAGCGAGGTGGGAGGTGGGAGGTGGGAGGTGAAGTGAATTTCAGTCCAGTCACATAACGCCTTTTCTGCAGACAACTGGGCTGGCTTGCATGGCGTTCGTGTCTTCACTTTTGGTCATAAGAGTGGTCGTAAGGTACATGATCCTTGTGTATCGTACGTGCATCTCTTGTACGATCATTCATGCAAGCCAGCCTTTGATCTTTCTTAACACAATTTTCATCCGGAAGGCTTACATTCACGTAGTTTTATTAACACTTCTTTTTATTATTCTTTCTTTCTTATTTTCTTTTTTTTTGTCTGCACTAATTTTTTCGAAGATAAATTATATTCTCCAGCAGTTATACAGCTGATGTTGGAGTAGCTTTAATAGAAATTTCAAAAGGTATTTTGAATTTACTAAGGAGAGTTGGTTCTTTAATGTTATTTGGTTTTGGTTTGGCATTGACTGCAGTTCCTGTATTGCTGTGAGAGATAATAATTTTTTAAAAGCTTGTTTTGCCATTTTTGTTAATAGATCAGATTAAAGCAAATGCCTTAACTTGTTTTAATTAATTATCCTGAAATTGGTGTGATTCAGAGATGTCATTTGTATACAGACATGTTATACATGTATTTTAGTGGGAATAATTTTGGTATATCTTTAACTGATTATCTTTAGTAAAATTCATTGAAAGGAAAAAGACGACGTTGCTTTTTTCTAAACTTTTGCTTTATAGTAGATAAGATTACAGAAAATGTGAACATGCAGATGGATGAATAGACAGATCGATATCTTTATGTTTGTGTTGTGTGCGCGTGTGTGTGCATATGCGAGGACGTCAATGCGTGTCTGTGCAAGAGAGAGAGAGAAAGGAAGTGTGCCACAGGTTCAGGATAGGCTACCCATTTTCTTTTGTTGTATGAATTTTCAACCATTAGAAGGTTGGTTGTTGGCTGCTTAGCCTCCGGTCGCAAACTGGGTGCGTATCAGGACGGTGGACTGTAGGGGACGGGGTCCTATTACTAAGCTATCAACTGAAACAACCACCAGACTGATAGCTGCTATAAGATTGCAAGGGCAGACGGGCAGTTTAACGTGCGGGGAATTGACGAATGGAGTCTGCACAATGTATAGCTCCAGGAGATAATCCTTGGCCAGACCTGGATTCGAACCAGCAACCTTCCACCTGCTAGTCCGCAGCTTCGCCAACTGAGCTATCCAGCCACCCCCCTCCCAAACCATTAAAGCCAAGCATCAAAAACGCATGTTTTTACATTGGAAGTGTATCTGTAATTTTTACTTTATTACTTGTGTCAAATATGGGTAGAAAAAGTTATTTTTAGATATGTTACATTTAGAACGACGCACATAAAAACTGGTCAGATGAGTGGGAGCTGAAATGTAGCAAGGCTTTGCTGAAACAGGAACTCTAAAACAAACACACAAACACACAAACACATGAACGGTTTTAAATATTTACATGCAGAACTCAAAGGTAGAGGTGAGGACTCCATTACATAAATATAGCTTTGAACATGATGGAGACACCTCCAAAACAAACACAAAACCCACCCAAACACACAAACGAGAGCTTTTTCAAGAATTGAATGGAAAACCTGAAGGTAGAACCGGGAATTCCTTATACATATGTAGCCGTACCGATCACGAAACCACACTCCTTACCACACAAACAGATCATGCATTAATCTAAACAGCCAATGTATCACCCACAGATTCCTCTCGCCCTATCTCAAACACACGCCCGAGCGCAAACACACACCAGTCAAAATGATTCAGCACAAGTAAATGACGATGTGCACACTGACCCACGCAAACAACAACAAAAGCAAGATCAAAATGGAACAGCACGAGCAGCTGTGAATGGTCACAAGCATGCACATGCGCGCACCCGCATGCATACATGCACAAATGCAAACATGCATGTATGCACGCTCGACCAGAAATAAAAAGAGCTTAAAATGACCCAGCAGAGCAGCTGCACGCACCCACGTACGCGAGCACACCGACACACAAACTCACACCCAAAAAAACACACAGAGACACACACCCACGCACGCACGCGCGCTCACACAAACACAATGAAACACTATTCGCGAGTGAAAGTGAAATAAGTGAAACTCAGTCCGTTTCTTTCCCCTTGAAGCCTTACTCCTCAAAGGTAGTATCGTTCAATAGCTTAATTACTGTTATTCAGCTCAAGGAAAGAACGATTGTCCAAGTGGCTTTTTCGTAAATCAGTGAAGTCTCGATCCCTAATTTACTGGCACATGCGCGACACAAAATTCGCTGCAGTTGTACCGTCTGTGTTTGCGGTTAAAGACACACCCAACACAACACACAAATGATTTACTTCCTGTTTATCTGACTTAAACTGCAGTGAACAGCACGCGATAATAACAACTTTTCTTCTAGCTTTGCGGGTATTTCCGTTATTACGCAAGCGGCTTAGGCCTGCGAAAAAAAAACCCAGTTATTGAGGAATTAATCTTCAAAGAGATCGATGATACTAAGAGTACGACACGATAGGCGGTGCTAGAGTAAATGTAGATGTGTTCTCACAGCACGGGTGCAGGGTCTAGGGCTAACGTGAAGCCTGTTTAATTACGTTTTGCGACGTCATTATTTTGTCGTCTAACAGGACTACAATTTTTGTGGTGGCAGTGACCAGGAAGTGTTGCGAAACTTGCCAAATCGCCACCCGCCTCCCAACCGCCTCGGTGGTGTAATAGTTAGGTTCTCTCTGAAGCGTTCCGAGGCGGGAAGTCGGCGGTTTGCGTATGGCCAGCCGTTGTACACAAAAACTGAATCTTATTCAAAGGCTGATCTTGAATGACACAGAAAATGAAAGAATAACAAAGTTGTACAAATTAACGCTGTCAGTTTTCATATTTTGGGTGAGTACATTTTTTTCAGACAAAGAATATTTTCCAACTTCGTTCTGAACGGGTTTCGACGGTTCGATTAAGTTACATTGGATTCAGTTGCCTTATTAATGTGTCTAAAACAAAATTATCTATGACAAATGAATAGTACGTGCAGTCTGTCATGAAACGTTAGAATCCTAATCAGAACGGGCGTAAATGAGTGATCATTACTGATTTAAGAGAAACACGGGGAATGGTGTGCATGAGCGCTCGCGTGCCCATGTGTGTTACTTGTGGCAAGGGTGCGCCATTCTCATCAATTTTGATTCCTCTTCTCTCAGTATTTTCTTGCGCGAGTTAGCAAAGAGCAGATAATTGTAATGGAGGCACCGATGGTAAATGTAAGAGTAAATAGGCATGAGTAGGCGCATTTGTTAGCATATGTTCGTAGCGGAGAATAAATGTAAGAATTCTAGATGGGGTTTTTTTTCCTATTTTATAAGCGACTTCAGCTGAAGCTTACCCACATGGCTGAATCTGCAAATCCTATGTACTCAGAAGAGCTCCATTCCAAACAAGAGCCTTTTCCTTCATTTCCTCATCAGGTAATGCTTTTTTTAAATTTCCACTTAGCAAAATAAAGATTTAAACGAAATTAACGTGTGACTTTTAGAGTAAATTAAGATTACTTTCCGAATGACTAAGTGCGATATTACTATGAATACTCTTTCGCTCTCTCGCTCGCTTAACCACTCACTCACAATCATTCACCCGTCCACCCACCCACCCACCCACCCACTCAATGCGTTCATTTCATCTCACAATGCAATATCCTGTTATGCTTTAACTGAAAAGCAGTTTTTAAAAAAACAACTATGTTATAAGTTTGTCTGTTTAAAAAAATCGCACGCACTGATTAGTAATGCACATGGAAGTTTATGTAAACGACAGAACAAGGTTTTCGTCACCAGGAAATAATTCCTTTTGCTCTTAGCATGGTCACTCTCACAAGACAGACGTTAAGAGGACAATATAGTCACAGCCGAAACAAAACACTTCATTACTTATGTACAGTCGAATCCGGTTAATTGGACCACCGGATAATCGGACCAGCCGCTTATTCGGACCAAATCTTAAAGAACAAAATCTTAATTGTAATATAGGGCATGTTCGTTTAATCGGACCAGCCGGTTATTAGGACCAAAATCATCGCGTCCCGATGTGGTCCGATTAACCGGATTCGACTGTATTTATTTTATGTGCATAGGGGTATGGCCCGGCTCCTCTTGACATTCCATCTGATGAAGTAAAGAATGACGAGAATGAGTCTGATCATGGAAACCTTTTGCAAGACGCAGTGGCAAATCCAGATAGCAGCAATAGTTGTGGAAACAACTCACTCAATGGAGAGGCGAGTTACCTCTTAAAATTTCTTTCCTACAATATTGAAGGTCTGTCGAAGTTAGATTCGGACTTACTGAATTACATTAAGGACTTTCATTTTAGTCTTCTAGTTGAAACATTTTATGCTGCTGTTTCACCAGGCTTATTTCCTGATCATATAGTGTTTGTGTCACTGGCTGTAAAGGTCTCGCAAGGCTTCGGCCGTCTGTCTGGTGGTGTTGTGCTTGCAGTAAGAAAAGATGTAGCACACTACGTGCATCAGATTGAAATTGAATTTGACAATATGATTGCAGTATCTCAAAAGATCTTATGCAGACAGAAACTGACATAATACTGTTAGGTGTTTACATTCCCCCTTAGATTCTCCTTACTACCGTGTTTCCCCGAAACTAAGAGAGGGCTTATATTAATTTTCATTCCGAAATATGACACTAGGGCTTATTTTCGGGGATGCCAATTTTCATTGCTCAGCTAAGTAACTGAGTCACGAAAGAACACACAATAGTTTTTGTGTCGTCATTATTTTTACTTGCCAAAAAAAGATATTTTGACAAGGATAGCATACACCGCATTAAAGCAGTTTAAATAAATATATAAAGAAGAAGGTTTGTTTCTTTCGTCTTTCTGCCGCTCTCAACTAGGGCTTATTTTAAGGGTAGGGCTTATATTAAAATCATCCTCAAAAATCACGCTGGGTCTTATTTTGCGGGTAGGTCTTATTATCAGGGAAACACGGTATAAGGATACGGAAATCATTAATGGCATTTCCATGCTTGAAGATTGCATTCTTGAAATTGTAAGGCAGTACGATGACCTACCCATTACATGGTGACTTCAATGCAAGAACTGCCGGTGAAAATACTTGTGTGGATGAGGACTTCTATAGCCCAGTCTGTGAGGGAAAAAATGCAGGTCTTTCAAAAGAACTCTGTCGCTCCTCTGCCGATACTAATAGGAATTCCTTTGGCTCCTATCTCCTACAGGTGTTTATTGCCAATGGTATTTGCCATGGAGATTTTTCTGGTAACTTTACTTACATCTCTGCCTCTGGATGCAGCGTCATCGATTATTATATCTTGTCAATGACTTAAGGAAATGGTGTAAATCACTAATAGTTAGACCTAAAGTTGAATCTAAACATATGCCCGTTGAGCTGACCTTGATAGCTGAGAAAGGAACTTACGAGCCCAAATTCAAAGCCCTAAAGGCTATATGCTTTATAAATATGTATGGGATGATGAAACATTGGGTGAATTTAATTGCAGAATCCAACCTGACGAGGCTAGGAAACGCTTTGACGATGCCGTTCATTTGATATAGTATGATATTAATGCCGCCTTATCTATGTTTAATGATGGATTACAGCAAGCTGGTGATTGTATGAAAAAGGTTATTCATGTCCACAGTAGTAGAAGGAAGATCTGGTTTGATCTGGAATGCAGAGAAAGTAGATCAGCTCTTAGGAGGCACTTGAGAAGACTACATGCAAGTCGTTCAGTAGAAGACAGTTGTAGTTACACAAAAAAGAAAAGAATACAAAAAGTTATTGGATAATAAGAAAACAGCATACAAAACACAACTAATCAACACCCTAAGAGAAAACTCTACGGATCAGAAACTTTTTTTGGCGCATGATTAAATCCATTCAAAATAAAGCCACCCAACCAAAATTCTATCACTAAAGAGAGTTGGCACGATCATTTTCGTGAGGTTTTCAATGTCTCTCCAAGTTCTGTCTTAATAGACATGTCTGAACATGAAACGCAGAGATGGCCTGATGATTTAGACGATGATTATGCCTGGCTTAATGATGTGATTACGACAGAGAAAGTAACCAAGGCTATTGCTTCATTGAAAAACAATAAGGCAGCAGGCCCTGGTGGTATTATTTATTGGCGAGTTTTTAAGCATTCATCCCAGGTAACAGTGCCTTTCCTTGTAAAATACTTTAATTATCTATTTCATAATAGTTTATTCCCACATGCGTGGGTCCCAGGCAATAATTCATCCTCTGCATAAGAAAGGTGACGTGAACAAACCCGATAACTACAGAGGGGTGTCACTTTTAAACATTTGCAGCAAAATGTATAGTTCTATTTTAAATCGAAGAATCACACAATGGATAGAAGAGAACGATTTGGTTGGAGAGGAACAGGCTGGCTTTAGAAAAAAATCATAGCACGGTAGACCATATCTTTGTTCTAGTGTCCATGGTACAAAAACAGTTAGTACAACACAAAAACTGTATGTTGCTTTCATTGATTTCCAGAAGGCCTTTGGCTCTGTGAGTAGAAGTAAACTCTTGTACATTTTAAATAAAAATGGTATGCGCGGGAAACTGCTTGGAGCTATCAAAAGCATGTATAGTGTTGTTAAGCTTTCAAGTCACTGGCAGCACTCGGGATGGAGTCAGAAGGGGAAGACTTTGTGTCAAGACTGGACGACAGGACAGACAATCTACTGCGACCACCTGCACCAACCGTTCCTCCCTGCCGCAGAGACGGCCCGAGCCACTGTCACGAGCCATGGAGCTGCCATCAGCAACCAGACTAACCGTCGCCGGTTGTCTGAGCTACAGCTGTACTGCCGCCGTCCTGAATGACGGTCAAAGCGGACTGCACATCGGCAGCAAATAATGCAGTGGGCCCAGCAGCACCTGGACTGGACATGGCGGCGATGGTGAGACATCCTCTTCTCCGACGAAAGCCACTTTTGCATCACCCACGCCGACGCCAGCATCAAAGTATGGAGGAGGCGGAACGAGAGGTACGCCAATAACATCCTGCAGCATGACCGTTGGGGAGGCCCCACCATCATGATTTGGGGTGGAGTTGACCTCAACGTACTCGTGGGCTCCGTCGTCTTTCAAAACATCGGCCCTGGAAGAAGAAACGGCGTGACAGCACAAGGCTGTGGACCAGGTGCTGAGGCCCCACGTCGTGCCATACTTCCATCTGCACGACAACCTCATCTTTCAGCATGACAATGGCCACACACACTCCAAGGCTCAGCATGGCCTTCCTGCAGCAGAACATCGTTCAGGTGATGCCTTAATTGGCCCTCCATGAGCCCAGACCTCAACCCAATCGAGTACCTATGGGACCATTTGCGGAGAGAGTTGAACGCTGTCCAGATGAAGCCGACAACAGTTCTTCAGCTGGAGCACGCCTCAGGCAGATCTGGTCAAACATGCCTATGGTGGTGGTGAACCGTCTGGTGCGCTCCATGCCCGCCAGGTGCCAGATCGTTGTCGACGCCAATAGGTGACACCCGCTACTGACTTTGGACTCTGAATTCCTACGTTTGGGACATTCTGAACGCTTTCTCAGCATGCCAGATGAACGCTCACTGTACCGATTTTCTTGAAAATTGATCGATTCAAACCTGTTTGAATGAAAGGACAAAATTGAAATGAAATCACCACCTCCCTCAGTTTGCGTTACGTTTGGTTTTCAGTATATTTCACAAAATGTATAAGGACCTTTGATGGTGAATATATGAGAGATTTTGGCATATCAAAGCCTGTATTTTTATACCAATACTGGTTGATTGGATGTATTTTTAATCACTTTAGCCCATGTAAGTAATTCTAGTGCAATTCTTTACTTTGCCATATATTTCGCTCTTTATTGTCTAAACTAATCATCATCATCATCATCATCATCATCATCATCATCATCATCATCATCATCATCATCATCATCATCATCATCATCAAAACGATTCTGATCCACACCAATTAACCGCTATATGGCTGACAATGTTTTGTAGAATATTTAAACGAATATTATCTCTTATATACTAATAAGAAGTAGTAAGACTTTTTAAAATTCGAGTTGCTATGCACTTAAAGAAAAATTTTGGAAATTACGTTTAACAAGGAAACTGGTCTCCAGTTTTGTATGAGGTCGCTGGGTTTATCCCCTTTCAGTATGCAGATAATATCCCCCCTTTTTTGTTTTGGTTGTGGTAGTTCTCTTTTCCTAAAAGGGGAAAACAGAATAGAAGGGCAGCATAATTAAGTAAATGACTGCATTTTTATTCCAGCTACACTGCGGTTTTTTGTTGGTTTTTTTTTTTTGTTTTTGGTTTTTGTTTTGTTTTTTTGTTTTGTAATTTACGTCGTTTTTCTCTGGAATGTTTCACATAATTTTTACTCTGTTACTGTTTTGACCGTTGTTCCAGATCGGCTTCCCATCCTTTGCTTCTAAGGAAAGTCGCCTCGCCTCGTTCGAGGAACTCCTCACCAGCCATCCAGAATGCAACATTGAAGTATTAGCAGAAGACGGCTTTTTTTATTCAGGTGGAGTTCCGAAGAAAACGTTAACTTTCTTTGCATCCAC
The DNA here is from genome assembly GCA_004794575.1 of Lanistes nyassanus. Taxonomy (NCBI): domain Eukaryota; kingdom Metazoa; phylum Mollusca; class Gastropoda; order Architaenioglossa; family Ampullariidae; genus Lanistes; species Lanistes nyassanus. Next base: position 50,352 of record SMGT01016301.1, read on the forward strand.
TTCAGGCTCACACTCCAGCGTTTTTTTACGGCAATTTCTTTGGGCAGATAGTGCATGACATAGCGTAAATGGTGCTTTTGTTGGTGCAGGAGAAGTGACGCTTAATGTTAAAGGTGGTTTGGGGGTATGGAGCTGTGTGGTGGTGCTGAGGTGTGGACATGTGTGACAGCACGCGACGTTGCATGGGTGGTGCCAGGGGGTAGAGGGGACGGGGTACCTGTACTGAGTTTGGACTAAAACCAGAAGGTCCCGTCGTGATGCCAGGAGAGGGGGTTGACTGAAGAGATGTGGTTCAGATCTGGATACTAGATGCCGGTTGGAAAGGACGATTATGCTCACAGGATGGTTGTGGGGGTGGTGGGTGAGTACGGAAATGGGGTGAGGCCCGACGTGTTTGGTGTTGTGAGTGGGCAGGAGTGCGAGTGTCTGTGGTGTAGAGGCGGCTTTTTGGTTAGCAGAAAGTACAAGATCTAGAGGGTAGTTACGGGCCAAGAAGAAGTCCAACATTTTGTCTGAAAGTTCGTCAGATGAAGCCTGTAAGATAAATTAGTAGTCTACCGAACATCTCTAATAAACTTTAATCTGCTCTTTGCTAGGGGTTTTGTTAATGAATAAAGTTTGACACTGTAATTATATTTTTATTGACAGTCTGATCAAACACACTCTTTATCCTCCTTCTGTGCGTGCGTACGTGCGTTCTTGCTGGCTTGTGTGTGTATGGGTGCGTTGTTGTTTTACTGTTGCAGGCACAAAGGACTTCATCTTGTGCTTTGTGTGCAAGATTTGCCTAACAGAATGGTTGGATGAAGATACAGTGGCTTACGAACACGCTTTGATAGACCCAGTTTGCTCCTGTCTTCTGTCCACCCGAGGCAAACATTTCATTAAGGAAGTCCGGGAATGCCTCCAAGTTACCGGTGACTTTTGACCATCTCGTGAACGAAAAGGCAGCATGGGAAGAGATGGCTTCTATCAAAAAGTTCACAAAGTACTTCATGATGGTGAATGGGGAGAAAAGATATAACACAAACGAGCAAAAGATACTTTTACCTTAAAGATTTATTGTCAGTACAGTACGAAAGACTACATGACTGGCCTGACGAGGAATGAGATGGTGACGTCATGGTGCGACAGTGTCTTTACAGCCAGTCTCTTTTGCAGCTTGTGCCACTTTATCCCAAAACGTTTCAGAATTTAACTTTGACAGAGAAATCTGTGAGTCCAGGAAATATATTGTCAATGCTCAGTAACTATAATACTACTGCTGGCAAGACGAAAAAAAGCGCGAACGTGTTTGCACGAACGTTCAACAATGCATGTGAAACCCGACTGCAGACAGTCGTATGCAGTTCAATTTTGACGTGTAAATGGTCTAAGTATAGATGAATTGTTGTACTGTTTCCACTTCTCAGGAAGTACATCGATACACTGTTCAGCAATTACCTCTCTGTTGAAGTGTCTTTGAGGTCTTCCAGACAAATATGGGTGTTATTTCGGCTGTAAAGAAAGGCAGCCGCAAGGTCGCCTTTCTAGTATCAGTCTATCTTGTGTGTATGTGTGTGTCTGAAAGATTTATCTCAGCCTCTCCACAAAGCATTGGCAGCCATCTGTTCACAGTCTCCACGACTGCCTGCAATATGAATTTGTTAGTTTATGTCAAAGTAATTATTTTATAACTTGTCCAACAACTGCTTAGTGTGGAGCTGACAGACGTGACCCCAGCAGGCCTTTTCTACCTGGAAGTGTCTGAAATATCCTCTCTAAACTGATGTCCCGCTGACGCACAATCAATAACAATGGCACAAGCATCCTACTGGGATAAGTAGGCCTATGTGCCCAGGCATGCGTCAAACTACATGCCAATGGCATGGTCCAGGAATCACACAAGGTTTGAGATCGTTCCATTCCATTCTAAAGGACACGACGAGGTCGAACGTCTGGTTGAAGGGCGAGAACTGACCGTCAGAATAGCTTTTTAAACGGAATTGTTTACAAGCATTTAAACGATTTTGTTGTTGTTGATTTGAGCGGGAAAGTGCTTCCACCTCGCGGTGATTTCGCACTGAAGGGGAGGGGAAATAGGTGAGGGGAAAGGGAAGGGGTCTGCGGTTTGGTGCCCTGGACTGGTGGAGGCTTAGTGTGGTTCCGCTGGCTGGCCTCTCTCCTGGTGCACTGATGATGGCTTGAGTAGCTGGAGTGGTGG
>SMGT01016302.1:0-26349 GCA_004794575.1 Lanistes nyassanus
ATCACATGTGTGATGACCTTTGTTTAAAAAAAAGTCTCGGTTAAGAAGAAATGAATGGCCTTTGCTAGCAAAGTCAGAAATTCAGGTGTGCACGTCCTTGATTATAGTAGTCCTTGTTAGGGTTATATTTCCCTCCCTTTTTAAATGACGCTTTGATTTTTTAAAAATTATTTTTAGATGTGTCTTGCATCAGGATGGCTATTTACTACCTGGACTGTAAGCTCAAGTATGTGCTGCCATAGATCTTGGGTGGGTTAAGGGCTGATTTCAAATTTAGTTCTAGTTTATGGTTTTTTTAGTTCTTCTGTAAGGTTTACCCTTTCTTTTTTATTTAGATTGCAATCTAACAGTACGTGCGATGTGCTAAACCTATCACCACAGCTACAACTTAGTGGATTTTTGTACATCATGTGGTATTCGCCATTTAATCTCATTTTGCTTCTAGTAGATTTCAATAATATTAGACTGTTACTCGGCAGTTCTTCTAGTTCTATTTCTAGTTGCATTGGGATCGCATTTCTCTATAGCCCTGAACTCTGACTTGCAAGAAAACACTACACGTTCGGGGTGGTGGCCCGGGGGGCTGTTCACCCCCACCTCCCACTCGAGACCCGACCACCTCTCAGGGTGACGGGTGATGTGTTTTTTTAAATTTTTTTCTGAATACCCCCTGAGGGTAAAAGAATAAAGAAACTTGAACTTGGACTTGAACTTGAACTTGAACTTGAACTTGAGAGGACCATCTCCCTCGCTCCACCGCGCTCTCTCCCGATTGGCTACTGCTGCGAGCCAATGGGGTCGACGGTAACAAGTTGTTCTTTCTCCTGGTTGGTTAGGGCAATGAGACGCCAAAAATCATAATGGTCTTGCAATTATCGGAAAGTTACAGTATAGAAGTATATTTTGGGTCCCTGTAAGTAGAGACTAGATCAGCCAGCCAGCGGGACCACACATAGCCACCACCAGTCCAGGACACCAAACCGCAGACCCCTTCCCTTTCCCCTCACCTATCTCCCCTCCCCTTCAGTGCGAAATCACCGCGAGGTGCAAGCACTTTCCCTCCCAAATCAACAACAACAACGAGACTAGATCTCAGATGACTATGAAAGTGACAACTTTTCGGTAAAAAATCCAGTTATCAATTTTATTTTATTTTTATTTTATTACCATTATTAAAATACAAAACAGGGAATTGTTCCTGAATAGATGACAATAAGTCTCGAGCATGTTGCGATATTTAATACATCCCTGTGTATTAATATAGGTTACACTCCATTCCTTGACAAGTTTGTTTCTACTGAGTGATCTACGAATAATTAATCGTTTTATGTGTCTCAGGGCCGGTAAAGCTAGATATTTAAGACAGTACGAATTACTGAAGTGTACTGTCATATTCTCAAAAGCCTTCAGGAAAAACCCCACAGAGTTTAAGAGGTCAGAATTGGATCAGAGAAAATGAAATCGTAGTACGGTTGGGGACCAGAAAAGCTGCAGCTTGCCGAGAATTATCAAACTAATAATAATTAACGCACCCTTGCACTATCACCAACTATTATAGATAAAAAAAGACAAAATTGCGTGAATTCTACTGTAATAAAATAAGATATTCTTATTTACCTTCCCGTTATTTGTTGTTGGTATTTTGAGTTTCTTTTGTGTTTCTCTTTTGTGTTTGTTTTGGTTGTCATACTTAGTAGTCCTCTGTTGTCCTCTGTTGTGCAGTTACGAAAACGAAGATGAATCAGACTTCCACGATCAAGTCAACTGACCTACTGACCCAGTCAACCCCAGTCAATTACCCGACGTCGTTCTCAGGTAAGAAGTTTAAGAACCTAGAACTTATATTCAGGGCTTAACACAGCCGGTTGTGACTTTTTTTTTGGAGGTGGGAGGTACCGATTAGTGCACCAACTTGCCCTGCGCATGCGCGTATTTTCGTCGTGGCCATTGCTAACAGCGGCCATTATGCTAAGTCATGGCTAAATCAACGAACATTCCTGTACCCGTGCGTGACGTCACGGCTTTTTCGGTACCGAGCTGTTTACATTAGAAACTGTTCTGCGAAATCATGGCACACTTTCTACCGCCCTATTTCGTTGTACTGAGTTGAGACGAATACTATTATACGTTCGTACAGACGCTGAACTGAATGAAACCTTGGAAAAGTTGGTAATATATTTTTTATTCAGTGGTAAATCAAGATTTGTATCGCAATTCATTGAATAACGATGCATACTGCAAACGGGAGATTGGTTTTTGAGTTCACTTACTGAGTTAGTACCCAAGTACGTCACAGAAGTAAACACATACAGCGTAGTGGAGTTTTTGACGACTGTCAATAAAGCTTTTAAAGCAATATTTTGAATCGTTTGTAACTGGCTGTTTCGTGAAATCGATTTAGGTCTAGCATTAGTGTACGTGCACTCACATTGACTTATTCACGATGCTGGACAGGACTACCACATATACCACATCTCTCTGCTCCACGTCCCAGCAACGGTCCGATGACTTTCCAAGTTCCTCTGTGTTTGACAAGAGCCGCCCTTCTGTTGCTCCATCAGTTCAATTCTCACGAGTCGGCGGCAGCAGCTGGCTCCGATCTGTGTCTATGTCGCGGATAACTGTTGTACTCGGCTACAGTAACTACCCCAAGAAACCTGGTCTACTCGGTAATTTGCTGTTGGTTGGTTATTTAGAAGGACAGTGCTTCCATCTTGCGGTGATTTCGAACTATTTGGGGTGGGGTCCTATTACTAAACCGTGTACTGCAATTTGCGATTGGCGATCGGCCGCCCTTATACTTCGGGCGCGGCCTTTATAGGTGTTCGCCGATGTGAAGTCCACCCTTTCAGGGTAGTAGGTTCAGCCGCGGGGAGGGTTACCCCCACCTCTCGCCCGGCCCTCTGTTCTGGTTGATGGGGTCAACCGAGGGGGAGTCTTATATTGTCACATGTCACTCCTAGGTTATCACCTGTCACTCTTAGTTTAGCCAGCTAGCTCCTCCCCTTCCCGACACTTTGGAAGGTGTACGCTATGTCATTAGCCATGACAGGCTGATAGCTCCGCCCCAACCTAGGCTGGCCAGAACCGCTTTACTCGAGGTTAATGCGTCAGAACGCCTACTACTTAAGGAGGCAAAAACGCGATTAGAGACACACAGGGAGAGACACTCGGATGGAGAGAGTTTTAACGTAGCAAGACCAAGAGAAGCGGACACGTGTAAACCCACGGACCTCTGCCCCCTCGCCATCTTAGCCAAAGACGTGGAAAGAAGTAAAGAACTCCAGTTCTCTCGCCAGATACACAGGGTGTATTTCGCCGACACGCCGACGGACTGACGCGTAAAGGACTACTGGACGTGCCTTATAAGTAAGGTCTGTTCTTACCGTAAACTTATCTTAGAGTCTGGGACTCGTGTTTATTTAAGATAGGTGGTTTTATCCTGCTGGAGACAGGAGACGTCATAAGCTAGGGGCCGGGCAAATACGTCAAGAGGGTACAGAGAGAAGTGCGGTCGTGATAGTGTCATAGCTTCAGTGTTGGTCGTTGAATAGCTTTAGAGCTTTAGAGCTGTGTATTGCAGTAAAGCCATTGGTTTAGTAGTGACAAGAGTAGGTGCTCTGTTGTTGGTCACTTATTGTATCTGTGCATAGAGCGGGATCATAGGCCGTTTTGCAGTTTGATTTTCCCTCTGGTTTAGTTTGATTATCTTCTTTGATATCGTGTGGTATGACGTAATCAGGCAGCGTCTTACCCTAGACACGAGCAAGGTGATTCTTTGTAAATAATCTGTAGATATATTTGATGTTGTCGCGTCAGTTAGTGTTTGAAATATATGTTGAATATGGGTTTGCTGCAGTTGTGTCTTTTATGAGGGTGGGGACTCTTGAGCTAGTAGTGTTTTGCCTGTGTGAGACAGAGCGAACGTGTCAGAGTATGAGAATCTTTTCCCTCGGTAGATTTCTCTAGTTATTCACATTATTTCATAGCGTCGTCACCCTCTGGTGTAGAAACCATTGACCTGTTGCAGTAAAGGTTTTGGTGACAATTTCTCAATTAAATCTACATTTTACGAGATCACCATAAAAGTTTGTCCAGTAATTCTGAGAAGTCGAGTCCAGTAAGTAAGGTACGGCCCGCCACGTCACATATATCACAGTCTCTGAAATAAATTATGTAACAATATTTGTCCTGCTCGACTCTAAGCATCACAGCGTGTTTTTGCTCATGCGCTTCCGAGTGTGAGTATTCTGCCTCAGACCACCTACTTGTTTTCTTGCAGATGACGTCGTGCCCAGGAATGTGACTGTGAGCTTAGAAGAGGAACTTCTCAATCGATTTATGATATTTCTGACTTATTCCATTATAGCGCACGGACAGAGAATTTACTACGCCCTTCCAACACTAAATTTTATTATTGGTCTTCCCGGAAGTGTCATCAGCCTCTTAGTGATTCTGCGCATGAAGCCGTTTACATCTTCATCATTGTACTTCTGTGTGCTGGCAGTGGCTGACGGTCTGTTTGTTGCTTTTGTAATGGTGGATATCTACTCTTATCTAATCTCACCAATGTTGGCAGAAGCGTTATGCCCAGTAGATGAGGGAATCTGGGAGATCTTGACATTGTTTCCAAACTTCATTTTAATTGTCCTGGCTGGAGAGAGATGTCTTGCCGTTTGGTTTCCTCTAAAGGTAAGTTGCCCACCAAAATTCGTAGATTTTTGTTTGTTTTGATTAACATCCAAAAATTACCCTCCCGCCCAACCCCAACATGTCTTACCCTGTGATATATTTTCTGAAACTTCTCCAAAACAATGTTTTTCCTTTTCCTAATAAGATACATCGTACACAGTGAAAACATTGCTCTTCTCTCGCTTTTTGACCTGTCTTTATAAGTAGTGTGTGTTGCATATGTGTGACTGTATTGAGAATTTTCATAGTGCTACTATTATAAAACTACGGAATAAACAATAAAGCCACATTCAGAGAGCCCTTCCTGACACCCTTCCTACTTCCAGATGAGCAAGAAGACCGGAGAGTCCCGCCCGCGAAATGTTTGTTCCCTAGCGAGTTCTGTTCCAGTTGGGGCAAACTTTTTTTTTAATACAAGCTAGTCAGCGTGCTGTATGTCCATAAGCCTATATTAATAAGGTTAAAAGGGGAAGTTAGTATCGCGGACAAAATAAAGGGCTTGACCTAATCCTGCTACTAGCAAAGAATACAAAAGGTCATGTAAATATCATGTAAATCAAACCAAGCCTATAGCGTTTCAAGAATAAAATGGCGTACAGGTACAGTTCAAAGGGACATAGCTAAAGTTAATGACAAGATTAAAAAATTTGACATGAAATGGAGTAAACATAAATCTCTACTTTGAATACGCAAAAGCTGTCGACCACTTTTCTGCTCTCAGCACTTTCAAAATAAATGCCTATGGACAACATCAGGTTATGTAGAGCAAGATGTCTCCCTTTATGATCTTTCTGCCTTCATCTCTCATTTCTCAGACCTTTCCTTACTCATTTTTCTTTTGTTTGTCTTTGCCCCGATCTTATATTTTCACTACATGCATTAGAATTCTCGAATAAAATGCAATTGTACACAGTGTGTATGTCATTTTAAAAAGTCTTTGTTACCTTCAGCCACCACCTACCCCCCCCCCCAAAAAAAAAAGTCTAGATCTTATGTAACAAAATGAGCATTGTCTACTTAGTTTTAATTTAAACCAGTGGGTGATTCATGCACTCGAGGCTGGCCTGCTCAGTTGAAGGAAGTAAATTTTGTGCTCCCCCAGGGAACAATACGTACTGGGGAGGGGGGGTAACCAACCTCCCGGGTCCAAGAGACACTGACATCAGGAGACAGCATGTGGACAACCGATCATGAATGCATTAGTAATGTCCGGTCAGTGGACTTGGAAACTCGAGATGCCTGTTTATATTTATGAGCGAATATTCGCGTGATGTTTACAAGGGGAGAGGCACGTGAGGAGGATAGACCACGTGATGTAGAGGGCATTGAAGTAGAGGGAGAAATAAAAAGGGGACTCGAGGACAAGAAGAATAAACAGGAAAGAGAGGGAAAGCCACAGACGGAAGAAGCTTGCTTGGATTTGCGCCCAGACGCAGGGCTATGCTTTGAATGGCCATGGGACTTAGAAAGTTTTGACAACAGAAGGCCCAAGGCATGAGACTGAGGGGCACAGTGGAGGGTGAGCCACATGGCTGCTTTCCACGTGCACCTCTATTGAAGAAATAGATAAAGAAGATGGAGAACATAGGTACATTGTCTGGCGCAACAGCACTTACAGCGGCTAGTGGACGTAATTATCGAGCCCCCGAACAGAAGGCAACACTGCGGGCACGGATCGAGGCTTGCCAGTGGAAGGAAGTACTGCTCGAGCTGTTCCTCGAGGTGGCCCGATGGTACCAGACAGACGGCCACCCCCCTCCGCTCGAGGTGACATTTGAGTTGTGAAATGTGGGAGACAGGTCCAGGAGAAATCCACTAGATCGAGTTAGCGTTTAGAAGTAGCGTTTTAGATGAACCACCGAGCCTACGCCTATTATTTTCTCATTAATAAACTTTGGTGTAGCCGAACTGTTATCGAAGTGTGCGTCCGTCTGAAACTGTTACATTTACTTAGTTTTGCTACTTCTGTTTTAAAAAAATATGTGCTCAACGTCAAACGTTTATGCAATCAGACGAAGTAGCAATGCATTTGTTGTAATTTGCAGTAAAAATGATCTGTGAAAAATAAGTCTATAAATAGGACACGCATTGTATACCTGGACATATTACACGATTTAAATACAATTTTATACTGTAGCCAAATTTGTGACTGTAATAATGGTTTAATACTTTGTTACAGGTAGCGTTATTCACTTCAGTGCGGAAAGCCATTGTATGCTGTACCGTGTGCGAACTACTTGTTCTGCCCCTTACAGTCCATAACTTCTTTCTTTGGCGCGTTGACAAGTTCGGTTACTGCTCGCAGGTTGGAATTGACGGATTTTATGAGTTCTACTTGAACGTGTGGTCAAAGGTCATGCCTTTCCTGTTTTCGTTCGTTCCCAGCATCGCCATTCTTGTGCTCAACGTCATCATCATCAGGTAACACTAAATGAGGTCAGAGTAAGGGGCCTGGGGTGGCGGTGGGTGGCGTTGCTCAGTTCTTTTAGCCAATCGCTTGTGTTTGTGCTTGTGTACTATAACAAAATGAAAGCTGGCTCATTTGAGACCAGCATTGTTAACTTAATAAACCTGTGGGTGACCCATGGACCAGAGGGTAACCTGCTTGGTACAAAAATGGAAATGTTCTCACACTGGGAACGACACATTTACTGTGGGTTAACCAACTTTCCCTGCCCAGGTGTCATTGACGATAGTCTCATTAGGGAGACAGCATGATGTCAGCCAAGCACAGCTGCATCAGCAACAAGCAGTCGGTGAAACCCAAACAATGTAACTTATATCACCTGTCAACAGGTCATAAGTTGGAGACCCACATGATGCTTCCTACGAGGGTAGGGGCACGTGAGGGGGGATAGATCACGTGGTGTAGAGGGCACTGCAAGAGGGAGAAATAAAAGGGGGAACTCGGAGTCTGGAAAAAAAGGGAAAGGATGGAGGAAAACACAGACCGAAAAGAAGGGAGAAGCTTGCTCGGGCTTACTCCCAGCCCTTGGGGCTATGCTTGCTCGGCCATAGGACTTAGAAAGTTTTGACCACTAAGGGCCAAGGCAGAATGTAGCAGGTAGAAGACTGAGGGGCACAGCAGAAGGTGAGCCACTGGGCTGCTTTCTTCGTGCAACCCCACTGCAGCTAAACAACCGAGGATAAGGCTGGAAGGAGCCGCTGTTTTTAGCGGCCAGGAAAAGTTAGAGAGTAGTGGAAGGGCAGGCTCCCATCTGAGTCACCAACATGGGTAGACAGTAGAGAGAAGAGGTCCAGTGATAGCCACTAGACGAGGGAACAGGTTGCATGGCTAAGCCGGCCAACACCTGCAACGGGCTATTCTAAATAAATAAAGTTTGAGACGTGCACTCCTAGTTGGTCGTCTGTACCACTGGATGAACTAGAGTGTATGAAAGGGAGGGACGGTGTTGGAAACGTTCCATGTACACGTACATGGTTTCTCCTGGTATGTTGCCTGCTTCAGTTAGACAACATCATAAAAACTCGTATAATCTGCTTTTAAGAAAGGTTGGTGATCTGAATACTTTCCTTCTCATTTCTCACACTATTTTAGAGAATCAGACAATTTAGCAACAGTCATCGACATTTGGTGCAATGGTTTGTGCTGTGTTTTGTAACTAAGTTACCATAACGTTCCTGTAGCTTAAGATTGATTTCATATTGAAGTTGCGACTTCATATAACATTTACGAGTTAGTTAAATGAAAAGGCACAAAATAGAAAAATAAATGTAAGCATTTAACTGTAAAAATTTAATTTTCAGACTATACTGTCGTTACCCAATTAATGGGCTTTAGGAACCAGATACAGGAAACTTGAGTTGTACGAAGTACAATTGTGCCGGGGCCAAACATTCTGAAGATAAGAGGCGAGTGATTATCGTATAACTATGGTTTAAATAGTAAGTGTAAATTATCTATTAGTAACAGAAATTTGGAGCATCACCTTTGATGTGGAGAAAACATTATTGCTTCAACAACTGCCGGCTGGGCAAAAGATTCCATTCCTCTAGTTCAACATTCGTTTGGACTGTACAACAAACTCTTCCTAGTACGACATCGCCTGTTGCAGGCTGGAACTGTAACGGACGTCCTGGCTGGGGAAGCCTTCGTCTACACCGTGTGTATCTTTGTGTATATCCAGGGCCGATAAAAACAAAAAAGTCAGTATACACCTGAGCGGCAGGAAGGACTGGTCTAATGTAACTTGTTTTCTTCTAACTGCCGACACAAAGCCGTAGCTTGCCATCTTTATAAAAAAAATACTGGACCCCACCCCACCCCCAATAAAGCAACAAAAAGGTGAGCAGAAATTCACTAGGATAAACAAACGAATTAACAACCTTTCTTAAGAGCATCGCAAGAGCTTACAATAAAGTGAGTAGGTACAAACATACAGCACCTTGAGGATTCCATGTATTTGTCCTATGTTGTGTTCGTCTTTGAATCCTAGTTGTCAGCATACGCTTAGTGAGCGGGCTGACTACATTAAATTGGATTCTCTGTATGCACAGTTTGTACACCGAGCGTTAGCTGTGTGAAGAATAGCACCGTTATAAAGAAAGGGATGGCAGATCTTTTTTGAGGATCTGCCAAGTTCCTTTCTTTCGGCCCTCTCTTTGCTACGTGTTTGGGTACGGTAAGCTCCCTTGGGCACATACGTCTGCATACGGCTATGTTTGAGCGCTGCCAGTACCTATGTTGGAGTTATTATACAGCACCAGTTATCCATTTCCACGAAAGTTTTTGAATCGGATTTTAATAGGACATTATAGCTTTGTAAGTATTCGTTTGCTCCCTGTTCGGAACATGCGATGACATAAGCATTAGTGCGGTTTCTATAGAAATGAGGTAGCCATTTGTTTCGATCAGCCTTAAATTTATCACAGCAAAATAAATAATGCTATTCATCACCGGTGTCTCTACTGCTACAAAGATGTCAGATTCTGTCTTCTCTGGGTATTCTTTGTATTTTGTGCGTACTGCAAACCACAATGACAGGCATGAAGAGAAAGAGAGAGACTCAGGTGTTTGGGAGACCGGAAGTTCGGAAGACCGAAAATCTAAATAGATGTGCATTCAGTTAAACTGAGAAATAGCGCAACAGCAACAAAACACGTCTGGTTTGTCCAGTCAGAAGCATCGATCAGAGCAGAAATAAACAAGAATAAGCTGTAAATAGGCAGTGCTATCAAAACGAGCCGGTCTCTACATCGTAGGCCATCAACACGGTAGGCCCTGAGGTCGGCTCAAAGTTATCAAAACAAAAACAAAACAAAGAACAACACACAAACAATCGGACACAATCCGACCTGACTGATCCAAGAAAGTGACCATAATTATAAAAGACCTAAATCTGACATGCTGGAGCTCTGCAGTAAAAAATAACCTCCATCAATCACATTTAAGCAAAAAGAAAAAAATCGAAGCCAATTACCGAAAAAAATCAGGCCTGACCTGATCGAAAAAGAATCGGTTCTGTTTGCTGAGACCAGGTATAGCACACATTGGTACCAAAAAGTATCCATCGATCACACTTGAGCAAAACAAATCGAACCCAATTGCTACCGATCATGTGCGCCAGTTGTATGTTTTTCACTTATCGACGAAAACTGTTGGACCCAATTTGTCGAAAAACGTGACAGTGGGCCCCGAATGTGACATGCTGAGACTCTGTACAACACACTATTTTTCGTGACATTGGCGCAAGGACCTTCATGCATCAATGGCGTTTAAGCCAAACAAAAAACAAAATCGAACTCGATTCTTATGTGCGGCAGATTATATGATTTTACGATTATCAAATATTAGTGGCGATCGGACGTACGTACGCGATTATATGCTTGCGCTTTGTGTGCTTGCGTGTGTAGATGCATGTACGCGTGTGTGAGCGCTTGTGTGGGTCAGTAGAGGCGTGGATGAGTGCCTGTGCTTGTGTGTGCGTGCGGTGCCCGAGAAGTGTGTGTGTGTGTGTGTCTGTGTGTTGTGTGCGAGAGCGCACAGATTTATACCGTATTGTTCCCCAGCATGTCCGATTCAGGTCCGATCGTCTTTGCTTTTTTGGGGGGTGGTGAAGGGTCGCTTCATTTCCGCAGTTCCGATTGTATTCGATTGTAAGTTTTTGCCAACCGACAGAACCACACAAATTAAAAGCAAAGTTTGCAGGATGCCTGCCAGAGGGGGGCCTGGTTAGCTCAGTTGGGAGAGCTGTGGACTAGCAGATGAAGGTTGCTGGTTCGAATCCTGGTGTGGCCAAGGATTATTTCCTGGAGTTAAACATTGTGCAAATTCCATTCGGCCATCTCCCCACACATTAAAACTGCCTGTCCGCACTGGCCATCTTACTGCAGCCATCAGTCTGGTGGTTCCCTCAGTGCATCCCCCCATAGTGCCACATCACTGGAAGCACTGTCCCTCTAAATAACCACCACCACCACCATCATGCCTGCCAGTGATAGTGCCGTGTGCAAATTTAGCGCATTCAACATTATGAAGCACGTAAATGCTCTAAATTACTGGAGCCAATCAAATGACGAGCTCTATTTCAAACGTGTAAAAAAATCAGATCCAATCAAATGGCGAGCTATATTCCGCAGGTCTTTCGTGGGGTGGGGGGATTGTGGGAATGTAGGAAGAGTGGGAATGTTTCGGGAGGAGGGGATTTATGGGAAGGGTAAGGGTGGGGGCTAGGGGTATGGGTTAGGGTGGGGTTTAGGTGGTGGTGGTGGGGGGGGGGGGTATAGGAAGTAAAGATGTTTTCGGAAACTGCAACGTTGTCAATGATGAATTAAGAGATTAGCATATTTTACGAAAGACTGTATTCAGTTTTTTTGTGGGAAACCACACACACAGCGCAGCGTGTTGACCCAGAATTCAAAGTTGAGTCATGCGTACAAGCCATGTTTTGACCACGAGGTGTCCTGCCAGTAGTTTCTTCTAGGGGTTTCTGGCTTACGGATCCAAGTAACCGGTAAATAGTAAACGGAGCAGAATGGCAGAGTTGTGTCCAGCCTGAGGGCCAGTTGTCTGAAGCGGACTAGCGTTTTGCAACTAAGTCATGTGATAAAACTAATGGTTCGAACTGATACAAACGCACGCGTAGGTTGGTGAATTTGGGCGGTAACAGCGACAAAAATATCGTCTGACTTCACTCACAGATAGAGGGCGCTATGCTAGAGAATGCAGAACTGGGTATACTCAAATAGATTCGAGTGGCGGAATAAAGTAAGACTGAAAACAGTTGGAGGGAATGCGGGTTATAATAATTTAATGCTTAAATTTCTTTGAAACTATAGTAATGACCCCCCCCCCCCATTAATTACGATCATAAAACACAATGAAATTTAAAACACCTCTAGCTAAGTTAATTTCAGTTGCTTTTCCGCAAGCATTTACGAGGACTTATGTATAATTATTCCTTTCTGTACAGCGGTCTAAGAAAATCTGATGACTCTCGCAGACTGATGACAGCTGGGGACGAAAAAGGAACAAATACCGCTCTGTGTCAGTCAAAGCAGGTAAGGAATCAAAAATAGTATTGAATTGTTTATTTGTGTGTTGTTTGTTTTGAGTATAAATATATCAAACATTTTTAGTCCAGATAGAGTTTTCTTTGTGCATGTGCTGACGCGACCTAGTTACAAATACACCATGCGAACTACAATCACAGCACGTGTACATTCGCTCATTAATATGGAACAGCAGTGTACAGTGGAGCAAGAACTTGAAAACAATTCTTCCTACTTAAGCTAAGATTCCGACAACTATTTATACCTGCACTTCTCAATCAATTTTGGTTCTATCCCGGACAGAGCCTCCCACTTTTTGTTGTGCTTTTTACTCTGTCATGTGTCTAGGGGTATTGCGCTTATGTGTTTCACTAGCCTGCTCGTTAACTAGAGTTACAACAACATAAAATGTGTCAAGAAGGGGAAACTAACAATGTGATCGCTGCCTAATTTCATCAATTTCCAAATCGGCTAAAGCCCCACCCCCTTGCTTGTCACGCGCACAACTTAATAAAAGAGGGCAGCGATAATACACTATTCTATTTATTTACAGTTACAACATAGAGTATTCTACTACACAATGAATGATGCTCCAATATACATCTCCTAACATATGTAGAGCAATCACTCGCACTCTCATATATTCATCCCAGCGACAATATACGTATCTACACGCACTTGTTATTTACTGGGTTGTGAATTTGTCAGGAACGCACAGTACCGCTATTGTTTAAAAGAAAAAGGAGAGCGAAGACAGGAAATTGAGTTCAGCCAGCAGGTCAGCGACTCATTCAGAGTGTCAAGAGTGACGAGGTCTTCCTTTGTTTCCCTTCAGCTATAAGAACAATAGGTGCTGTGTAGGCACACAAATCGCTGAATCAGTAGAAACCAACCTTCTAGAATGTTCTCGAACAAATATTATGGGATTTAGTCAGCACGTGACCGGATAGTATAATAGGGCCGGGGCAGCACCCCCCAAACTTTGCTTCTCCATTTTTACACCAGGGAGGGATATCAAGAATCGTTGACGTAGCAAGCCCGTGGTCCGCTATCAAAGGTGACTGAGCCTTATAGCAACAAACTCGAAGTTTAGCGACAGGTTTCTAGTCCGATAACTGGAACCCAGCGTAACAGAATTGGAGTTGCCTGTTGAAGAATTGAGTTCGCGTCCGCTAGAGCGTCCAGAGGTTACGGACAGTTGTGCTAAGGAGAGCACAGTTATAGACCACGTAGGAATCCGCGGATTTGCCGAGTTTGTCCCTGATTCCAGAAAGCTAAACGTTAAAGAACACAAGTACGCTTGTCGAAATGTACCGAAAACGTTAAGTCTGCAAGTAAAGAGAAATCGAATTTTTCCATTTAATAAAATATTGGATTGCTTTGAAAGAACTTTGGTTAAATATTCGTAAACCACGACTGGACCAGTGGGTCGTATTATCGCCGTCTTCAGTCTCATCGCCCGTCTACATAACATCGTCATCTTCTACAACAGCGCCATCTTCAGTTTCACCGCCGTCTACATATCATCACCATTCTCCATACGTCGTTCTCAAGTTTACGACTTCTTGGTTACAATAACTGTTATGGCACGACCGTGTAAGACTGAACTGTGAACACCAGAGCTGTTGCATATTGTACGTGAGGAAACGTTAAGGAACAGTACTTATACTGAGTTGATTGAGGCGTCTAACAAATTTCGAACACGAACCCGCATTCAGACATACCCACACTTTTAATAACTCATTTAAAAAGAGAGGAATCTTTTGTTTGCTAATCCGGTTTCTGACAGAATTCTACCGTACTGATAATTTACATCGGTGAACACAAGGAAAACCGTATCCTTTCCGAAGACAATTCGTTTGTCATCGGTACTAGGTGCTAAAACCCTTCAGAAAATGACGTCACGCCGACGTCTTTACACACAATAAGATCGACCGACGATCACAAGAGATAACGTAAGTATTCTACAAATTACTAGTCCCGTTGGGACTACAAATCAACAAATCAACAAGTTTGATGTATACTTTCTTCTAAGCTTGAGGACAACTATCTTTGAGTTGCGATCGTGTCCTACTTTCCTACACTGTACTAAACTCACTTTCATGATGTTGGATAGGAATGCCGCAGACGCCATGTCACTTTAACCTTTAACAGCAGTGCAAACAAGCTTGGCAGAGTTTCGTTTCCTCTCTGTCTGCCGATACCCATCGTCCATGGTATGAGCAGCTATTCATCACATTTCGGGGAAGTGTTCCTCCAGTTCCGTTGGCCACCTCCGTGATAGGGATACAACCTTCACCGATCAGCGTGATGTCACTAATCATCTTGGGCACGCCTTCGCCCACAACTTTTCTTCCACTTGTTACTTCCCTTCCTCTCAGTGACCAGCGTGTTAGCGAGTCTACTCTCTGTAACTTTTGTTCCTCTGACTCAGTCTTACAATCTCTTCTATTCTCTCTCTGAAATGAAACAAGCTGTCCTTCAGTGTTTTTGTTCCCTGGTTCTTACTGTCCACTGTCAATTTCTAACGCATCTCTCTGAAGAATCTCTTTACTCCTCCGACTCTTCCACTGTGTTTGGATCTCTAAGGACTTTCCCTGCATGGTCCGCATTCCAAAGCCTTAGACGGATCCCACTGATCCCAATAACTGTAGTCATATCTCTGTCACCAGGTGTGTCTTTAAAACTCTGAAACCTACACTGCACGAAAAACATGCGTTTTCGCAAAGGTATAAGTGAGTAAATGAGGAAGATCGTGACTTTTACGCTTGCGTTCATGCAATGTTTTACGGCCGTTTACTTGAGTTTCACGCGCGAGTTTTCTCTCGCTGCTTACGAAGTCCAAGGTCAAGCGTGAACGTGCGGAAACATCTTACTGTCTGCACGTCTACGCCTACTGAAAATATCTTTCAAACGTTATCTTTCAAACGCCATGTATCCTTCTCTCCTTTCGTAGGTGAAGTTGCGTAAGCCTCGACTTTTCATGTCTTGAAAACCGAGTGCAAATTCAAACGATTGCATCTTATTTTCATCACATTTGCTTGAATTACCTTTTCTTTATACATGCATTCACTCTTCTGTGTTCATCAAAGTATTTGCCGAAATGGAAAAAACTGATTATTTTCAAATATGGCATGTTATTCTCTGCGCTATCTACATACTTCTCAAGAGTTATTCCTCTTCAAACGTTCCATATATTATGGTTTAATTCATGTGGAAGTTGGCTTGCACAGACAGTTGTGGTTTCCTAATTTCTTACCCTTAATGTCAGCTATTATGTGTTCACATACTTATGTTGGAGTGTAACTAAGGAGTGACGGACAAAGTTGTTTTGAGAGAGGAAAGTAAACAGTGTATCTGCGCAGATAATTATAAAGGGGGAGTGAGAACGTAAGCGAGCGCTATGGCGGTAAATCCCTAAAATGCCTCTGCGCGTTTACAGCAATGCGTTCTTTTGGAGCTACTGAGTTTTCCGACACCTGCGGTTTGCGTAAATGCTCTTTCCAACTACTCCTTCCAGCACAGCATCTGCACCCGAAATTAAAGGCTCCTGTCAACCACGGGGGCTTCTGCGGAAGTACATCGTTTGTTGTACTCAGGTCCAGCCCATGTTGTCGTCGCCCATGACGTCAGTACGCAGTCGACCTTTGTGGACCGATATGATGGGTTCAAGGTGGTCAGAGCAAAAACGTTACAACATTTATGAGAGCGATTAATCTTTAGGAAGGGCTTTTTACGAGTAATTAGTACGTGGGTGAGTGGTAAACAGAAAGATTGCAAGGGTTTGTCAAATAAATTGGATAGAGAGTCGTTTGCTAACTTCTATATTGTAGCTGTCTTCATGATGTGTGAAGCTCATTTGGAAGACTATCGAATACAAGGCCCGCTTGCATTGTGAGTGTCAATGTGGCAAGCGACAGAAAAAATGACCAGAGGTGAGATTGGAGGTACTAAAGAGGTGGATAGAGTCGATATAAGGGAGGGGGAGACAGACAGACAGACAGACAAACAAGAAAACCCCATCGACAGTTCCTGTACATGCACATATTTAAATGAAACTATCAAATTTTTGTCCACAGGTGACGGTGATGTTGATTTCAATCTCTGTCATCTTCTTCGTGACCAACATGCCCTACGCCATCTTTCAAATCTTCGGAAATCTGTGGCTGGTTGGTTTTACAAGATGATCATGCACGGATATATACTTACAAACACGCTGAGAGCGCATTTATGATGACATTGTTTACAATGGTAAAATACAGCTTTTCTTTTCTTGTGGTTCTTATTCTCCCCACTTCTCTCTCTCTCTTAGGTACCCACTGAGTTAGGTACCCACTGAGTTAGGTGCCCACTGAGTTAGGTGCCCACTGAGTTAGGTGCCCACTGAGTTACGTACCCACTGACAAGCGCTATATAATAGTTTAACTATCAATGTTGGATTTTTCTTTGTATTTATTACTAACCCCGTCATGTGACCTAAAGCTGGAAACAATAAAGTTCAAAGTTCAAAGTTCTCTCGTGAGAGAAAGAGAAAGAAAATGGATGCGTAAGTTGATAACAATTATCGAAGAGACCACTGATACTTCAAAGTGGGGCAAGGGTGGGGGGTATTTGTTGCTTAACGTCCAGCCGCAAACTATGTGCATATCAGGAAGGTGGGGCAAAGGCAAAGGGGAAAATATACAAACAATACTTATAGGGTATATACTTGTTTCTGAGCTTTTGGTTATTGTGGCATTAAACGTAAAAGAAACAAAACAGCAGCACAAACTAGAAAAAAATTCACGTGCATCATACCTTTTCTTTAAGCATGTCTACAGATGTGCGTGATGGTAACAGGAGGAAATGAGATGTAAAAGTGATTAGGGAAAAAGAAAATACAGTTACTTTCTGAAATATAGGGAACATTGAAAATAAAGTGTTAAATAATAGAATCCAGTATTTATTTGTAAATAAATCTTTAAAAATGCAAAGCGTCCAAAATCTGTCCGCCTGTTTCGGAAAGCTATTTGTATTTCTAACATTGTGATAAAGTAAAATAAACAATTTTCTTATCGTCTCTTTATTATTTAAGAACAATACAGCGTTCTGTTGAAATGATAGAGACCTTCAACAATGGGATCAAACTTAACAAAATGAGCTTGGGTGCTTTTTCAGATACTTTTTTCCCTTCTAGCAAGTCCGTTTCTATATCTATACTGCTCAAAAGAATTGAGTGCAAACTGTACAATTCACTGATGGCAAAACATATATGGATAGTCACTATAAAACAACATATTTAATGAGCTGCGACAGCAAGATTTTCTGCCATGAAGGACACAGTCCACTTATACCAACGTTGGAGCAGGTGCAGCTTTGAACAATCAAGCGCTGGCAGTACGACAGACTGTAGAATGCCATTCCTGTGGATCAAGCCAGTGAGGTTGTCTCGCAATCACTGCAGGGATGTTCTGTAGGCCATGCCCATTTCTCCCCAAACCATGACCAACCTGCCCCCAAGCGGTCCGCGCTCCCTCACAGTGGTGTTCTCCCTGTCGCCCCTGGACGCGGATTCTGCTCTCGTGAAACTACCAAACAAAAAAGTGGGAGTCATTGGGGAAGAGAACGCGGACCCACACCTCACGTGTCCAAGCCAGATGACGCCCGACCCAGGCAAGCCAAGCAGCGCGAGGCGACGTTGTAACGGCTTGTGTTAAGAAGGATGGGTGGAGATGAGAATAAACTTAGGAACGAAAGGAAAATGGGCGAAGGGACAATGAATGATGCTGAAACTTTTTCAATCAAAAGTACAGGGCCGGTGGTAGACATTTCTCGAAATTAGGTAACAAAGAGAAAAATGATAGCAACAGCAAATATCTACAACAGCGTAACAACGTTGAACATTAGGTGCGATGTATGAATTATGGCAAGTGATTGCGGTGATATGTAATTGATAAGGTGAAATGACAGAATACTGCATCATGTCACGCTAGCAGCAAGCACGCTCAAGTCGACGGGCAGATGTCAAGGAAGAAACTCGACAGGTCAGACTTATCCGGACCAGTCACAGTCTCTTCCTGCACCCAGCGGTGGTAAAGCACGAAGTGATGTTCACTGACTAGGTAGTGCTAGTTTATCGTGGGCACACCCGTTGAAACCAGATGCGATGACAGATGGGTTTAGTCAGATTCAGATGACGTAATGGTCGCCCACGTCACTGGATGTAACCTTCGAAGAACGATCAGCAGGTGAGGAGATGATTCGAGGAACAAGATGCACGAGAGGCGAAGTGAACTGCAGAGCGCAACCCGGCACCACTCGGGGTAGCTTTGCGCACCTCGGCGCAACAGGGAGAGAGAGATATACAGCCTTCCCCTGTACGAATCATAAATTAATGTCTGAACAAATTGTTCATACAATAAGTTTGTGACGGGAGAAGGAGGTCACTCTTCCGTCCAAACACATCCACACCGTGGATCTGAAGGCGCCTCACTGCTGCGTTTATAAATATAAACATTCGAGATAATAGGCGGTATACAGCTAAAGATGGATTCTCTCTTCCTTCGCGCACACACTTCGTTCTTAATGTATACGTACACGTATCACACATGACTTCACGCGACGCGAATGCACAGTCTCACGCGATGCGAGGTCAAAATGTAAAAACAGAATTCCTTCTCAGTAAATGCTGCGTGGAAATGCGGTAAATCCGTATCTCGGAATAACAGAACACAAGGAACCCCAGACGGGTGTCAATGAGAACTTTCTCTAATAGCTAGCAAACCGCTCCAGAGATGGTTAACCTTTTTTTCTTCGTAAAACGAATGAAAATACGGTGTTGTGTCGATTGAGATCTTGTAACGTTCTGTACTGAGATTACTGGACCGTGCAAATTTACTCTGAAAGAGTACGCACTTAACCAATCACGGACATAATTAATAAAGAACAAATGCGGAATCATCAAATGACAACCCCAACAAAGTACTGGCAGCGCTAGACACAACCGTATGCTGACGTATGTGACCAAGGGAGCCAACCGTACCCAAACACGTAGCAAAGAGAGAGTCGAAAGTAAGGAACGTGGCAGATCTTCTGAAAAGATCTGCCGCCCCTTTCTTTTAAGCGACCCTAGTCTTCACACGGCTAACCCTCGGTGTACCACGTGTGCATACAGCGAATCCCTATTTATTACAAGATTTCACAAGAGGCAGCATACGGTTGTGTCAAGCGCATGCATGTTTTAACCTTTTCTTTAAATCAAGCTTGTGTGAACGGGAGGGTACCCTGGGACAACCACACCCAATTTAGCCCTAGGTTCTGTAATAACGTCTTAATTGCATTTACATACCCAAAATTATACCCTTTAATTATATTATATGTAATTTAAACATGTCTGTAAATAAGGCTTGAAAGTTTAGTCTGGGCATCAGGAAGGCACAAAGACCTCCAAAACACCAACATTCTACTTTTAATGCAAATATCAATTGGAAGTTTACCGAGTTCGCCATAAACCATAGCAGAAGGAGTAGATTTTCTTAGCTTCAGGATAGTTTTGTAGTATTTTAGCTGGAGTTTTGCAGGTAGCCCGCCCAACTGGTAGCCCCAGACTTCGCATCCATATGTTAATATTGGAACAATCATGCTATCAAACAAGTCAGCCATCACATCGATAGGTATCATTAAGGTACAGCACCTTCTAATTAGGGAGAACATTGCTTTAGATGCTCTGTCGAATAGATCTTTCTGGGTGACAACAAATTTGTTATTTTAATTAAGTTTTATGCCTAGGTAAGTGAAATCAAAGACAGTTGCCAGTTTTTCGTTACCAATATAGAATTCAGGTATATTTCTAGTTTTGCCCTTGGAAAAAAAACAATTACTTTGCATTTACTAACATTCAGTTTTAACTTCCAGTGATTACAATAATTTAACACAGTGCTGAGGGCTGTCTGTAGTACCTGTGGGCTTTCTGAACAAATTACAGTATCATCAGCATATAGTAATACAAACAAGGAAAATAGTGCATCGACTTCATGGCTATCCATATCAACGCTAATAGCCTCCTGGGCTAGGCTAACAAGTCCGTCAATTTTGTTACCCAGATATGTCTTTAGATCGTTCAAAAACAGAGCAAAAAGTAAGGGAGACAAGTTTTCTCCTTGTCTAACACCACTATTGGTTTGAAAATAGTCAGAAATAACATTATTAACAAGGACACAGGATTTTGCGTTAGCGTACATATTTCGTATTACTGTTAAAATTTTCCCACTAATATTGTATACAAGTAGCTTTTCCCATAAGAATGAACGGCAGATTTTGTCAAAAGCTTTCTCGTAATCCAAGAAACCACAGTACAGACGTTTTTTCTAAAAAGCAATAACTCAATAATCAAATGCAGGGTAAACACATGATCAGTAGTAGAGAATCCAACTCTGAAGCCGGTCCGCTCTGGTCCTATAATTTTATTATCTTCAATAAACTCAGTCAGTCTATTGTTTAGTGCACTTGTAAAAAGTTTCCCGAAACAGCTCAAAATGGTAATACCTCTATAATTATTGGGATCATCGATTTTACCTTTATTCTTGAAAATACGTTTAATTATTCCAATAGACCAGCTACTGGGTACTTTACCCGTTCGCAATATCAGATTGAACAAGGAAGTATACAGTGATATCATTTTGGAAGCAGAGGCTTTCATGAATTCGTTAATAATGCAGTCTGCACCACAAGCTTTATTGTTTTTTAGCTTCTTAATACTTTTCATAACTTCGTCCTCTGTGAATTCTCTCTCTAGTGTCGGATTATCCTGCAAACCATTTTTATAATTGTCATTGTCATCTATTGATACTTCTCCTTCATTCAATTTCTGTAGGTCTGTTTTGAAACTGCCCAGGTCCATCAAACGAATGGGGCGTGTGGTTATAAACAGCTGAGTCGGCTTCGGACACTGGATGATTAAGTTAAACTAACACAATAATGATCTGATGATAACATCGTGGAGACTGTAGTCGACTGTACAATGCTGTCCTCTGGTCTGTGCATGACCCAATCGAGAATGTGGTTTTTTACATGCGTTGGATGGGTGACAGACTGGGTGAATGGGTGACAGACTGGGTGAAACGAAACACATCAAGCAGTTCACACATCTTGATTGTGAGCGGGTGATTAGAGTCATCAAAGTGCGTATTCATATCACCAAATACTACGGCAGATCCGCCAGTAATGTTGCAATAATCTAGTAAATCGCTGAAGTCCGAAATAAACATCGTGTCCGTCAGCTTGTTTTTTTCTGTTGGGGGGTGGTCTGTATAAACAAAGCAGATGCACCAGTTTGCTTGAAGCAGCAAGCGTCACATGAAGACACTCGAACGACGGGTGTGGGAAAGGCAGTGTTTTGCTGAAGGAAACGCAGTTTGAGAGAGAACATTTGTAGATAGCTGCAACTCCGCCGCCACGTGTAGCACGGGGAAAGGAGCTAATAGAATAACCCTGTGGGGTCAGGTCTTGGCATATAACTTCATCACCAGTTTCTCTCAACCATGTCTCCGTGAGAAACATAATGTCAATCTCATTGTCCCTGATGTATTCCGTGATCTCAGCGCGTTTAAGAGCATGTTGGGCAGAGGAGACTGACTGGGCATTGAAGAGCGCGATATGAAGACCCGTGAAAATCCTAGACGAAATAGACGTGGCAATACGAGCCTTGTGACTTCTAGGAGATGGGTGAGTGGCGGTTTTTCTAAGCCTGGGTGTCCGCCGTCGCCCCCTGTGTGCTTTCTTTGTCAGTGGAGCCACGGGAGATGACGACAGTGTATGCCGACATCCTGCAGGGTCCGACAGAGCGACGAACCAATGGCAAAGGAGGTTGGAGGCAAAGGAGACAGCCTCGGTACTTGATCTGAAACGGAGTGATGAAATGTCGGATATCCGCTCGAGATTGCACTAAAAATCAACTGATCCCTGCTGTAGCAACAACGGAGCTTACACGAACAGCTGTAGGAGTGTAGACAATGAACCGTGGCCGCAGTCGCTGGCTGCTGCATAGTGGAACTGCTCAACGAGAAGTAGGTTGGCTGATCAGCACGCAGAGTGCTGTGTGTAGCTTAGGCACACTGTGAGTACACAGAGCTCCCACACAAAAGTACAAAGTTGTTTCCAATTAATGGACGGAAAGAATGCAAAATTACCCAACTGTGTATCCGAGATTGTGACGCATAAAACAATACAAAACTCAGTTAAAAAGTAATAATAGTACAATGAAAAACAATGAAGATAACCATAATGGGAGGACACGTCAGGTGTGTCAAGCCCGCACAGTGAACCAGGCCCAAGGTCAAATTGTGTACATCAGTGATCTTGATGTGGAGTGCAACATTATCTGCTGGTTGATGGTTACACCCAGTGAAAAGCACACAATGCTATGAACAAAGTTGGTGGTGCCATCCACTGGATCAATTATCCAAGAAGGTTGATCGGTGAGAGTTATCACAGAGTCTTCATCAGACACACTCTCTTCACCAAAAAACCTATCATGCGGACTAACTGTCCCAACCGCCTATAAATTTCTGGGACTCAGACGCCCTCTTGCACCAACCCAATTGCCCTGCCAAGATCAGCAACACCGAGCCGTTGTCTTGGAGGCAGGGTTACAAACTGTCTTCAGACCTCATCCATAAAAACCTTCCTAACCCTCAACAGTGGCTGAATTGTGTCCTACTTGTACGTGATTGGCTAGTGTATTACAGTTTTACACCTGTTCAGTTTCGCTTTGTCACCTGCACGCGTTTGATTTGCACAAAGTGTCTGGCGTCTTATTTGCACGTGTGTGGCTGCCTCTTGTGAAATCCACCAACGCGCCAGCCCTGATCTCCACCAAAAGCGAGGTTCAGTGTAGCAGCATGAAACAAAGTTCATTCAAATGCACGGGGAACGATGTTTTGAGCTGTGTGTACAAGCTACTCTCTAAAAGCAGACACACCACATTAACTTCTGTCTTAAGAAATTTTACATGTGCATCTATGTGTGATTAGAAATATATGGAGATACACTGACTAAAGCGGATTTAACTGTGGTAGCATGCAGAATGAAATATTCAGTAGCGGCTATGTCGCCTACAAGCAGAGAGATTAGTAGTCTTGTAGTTCTAGTTGTAATAAAACTCCTTGTTTAAGCTCGATTTCAAGATGAGGACACTTTTGTTTTTGCAGTGGCGAGATCTGAACCATTCCCTCAACTTCCTGTGCTACTTCCTGTCCACTCGTCGTTTCCGAGAAGAGTTTTGGAACCTCCTCTTTTCTCTCCGTCAGCCTTCTAAGTCCCACCTCTCACACAGACTGACAACAGTATCCTCTGTGACGGGCACAACCAAATATATTTCGCCGTCATCTGCCTGTGACCTTTCACCTTCATGAATGTCTCTGCAATCATTACAGGCGTTAAACTAAAACCATTTAAAAATATTGTGTATAATTCGTATTCATCTTGTTGTCAATCGCGTTATAATAGTATACAAAACGTTTCAGAAAAAAATATGATATAAAGTATGAAATAATGTTCAGCTATGACACCACAGCATTCGCCGGGTGCGGTACGGGTCGAGTACTACCAGCGAACCGTGGCTGTGACACACTGTGTCATCTTACAGCGTGCTGTGCTAGGCTCACTCTCTATATCACCTTTCTATATCCTTCAAGGATAGTCGCAGATACTAACAACTAACATATTCGAATTCTACTTGATATACTCTTTCAGTAGATGCTAAACTCACCCAACGTCTTAACAGATTAGGTTAGTCGGTAGGCATATTTCCTATCTTTTTCTATTCACATTAGCTTTTAACGTAATTATCTTTATTTCCTTCTAACTCTACTTAACTTTCCTAACACTAACAGGAAGAGCAGAGCGCACACTATCCATCACATATTTTCAATGTTTCTGTAAATATATTCTTAGGTCTGTTATTTTGAGGTTTGTGCGCGTAACAAACACAAAATGTGCTACGCTCCGCACTTCCACCCGCTGTCTGCTGGTGTAGCTGGGAATGCCTTCGTTGTGGCTCGCTCGCACCTGGTAAAAGCAGGGTGCGGGCCGGACAAAGGATGCCTCGGAGTAGTGGTGAAGCGAGGAGAGAGGCAGATACAGGCAATGTAACGAGCCATGTCACGAGAGCCGAGACGGGCAGTAGAGGCACGGAGGTGGGCAGAAGAGAAGGGGTGCAGCAGCAGTGGTGACCTCAAATAAACACGTAGAAGGCCTCTGACGAAGTTTCTCCTTGGTTTGGAGTGAGAGAGAGAGAGAAGAAAGTTTACAGGAAAGTTTACAGGAGCGAACCCGCTCCATCACATTATGGTGCTGCGAGCAGGATCTCTCTCCTCTCTCCTCCTTATCAACCTGGGCAAGAAGGAACAGCAGAGCCGGACCCCTCCACCCCCCACCAACCCGATGATGGGCGACAGGTGACGGGGACGCGATGATGCGGATGCCGGAAAATGGACGGCGGAGGTGCGGCGCATCACCCGGGCGACAAGGTCTGTGAGGGCTGGGGGGGTGCAGGATGTGGCACCCCCCACCTGGCCGACAGTGCAGGGAGGAAACGGCTGTGCCCTACCGGGGAGGAGAGACAGACACTGCGAAAGGGGGTCTGCGCCGTCACCAGAGCGGCCTTTGGTGACCAACGCGCTGGGAGGGCTTTTCTTCTCGAGACAGCAGGGGCAGACAGTGCGTGACGGTGCTTGCGCACTGCTGTCCATCGGTCGGCGAGTGGCGGGCGTGGCACCACGGGGCCCGCAGTGAAGACATGTGCGCCCACTTCGCCAGGAACTCGACAGAACGTGCACTGATGGCTGCAGTAAGATGGCCAGTGCGGACAGGCAGTTTAATGTGAGGGGAGATGGCCGAATGGAGTTTGCACATTGTTTAACTCCAGGAAATAATCCTTGGCCACATCAGGATTCGAACCAGCAACCTCCATCTTCTAGTCCGCAGCTCTACTAACTGAGCTAACCAGGCCCCCCGTGACAAGGTGCACCCCCCCCCTCTAGCAACTAGCCTGGGTTACCCTACACATTAGGGTCCTCGCTAAAACGTAGAGGGCAAGAGGATGGCTACGTCTGTACCCTTCACAATTCCGGTGGTCTCTGTACTGCTCACCATGTTGACAGACAGAGCCGTCAGGGCGCCTCAAGCGTCGGGTCACCTCAAGGATGAGGTTGCGTTTGAGCGGCCGGGAATGTGATGGGGGCAGCTGTCACGGAGACGGTGTTGGCCATCACGCTCACAGCCACAGCGTGCGCCGGGGGCGGTGTGGGTCGAGTACCGCTAGCGACACGTGGCTGTGATGCACTGTGTCATCTTACAGTGTGCTGTGCTAGGCTCACTCTCTTTAAACGTTTCTATATCCTTCTAGGACAGTTGCAGATATTAACAACTAACGTATTCGAATTCTACTCGATATACTCTTTCAGTAGATACTAAACTCACCCAACGTCTTAATAGATTAGGTTAGTCTGTAGGCATATTTCTTATCTTTTTCTATACATTAGCTAGTTTAACTGCCTTTTAACGTAATTATCTTTATTTCCTTTTCACTCTACTTGACTTTCCTTAACACTAACAGGAAGAGCAGAGCGCACTCTATTTATCGCATATTTTCATGTTCGTGTGCGTATATTCTTTGTATTTTTAATCTTAAGTCTTGTGTGTGTAAGAAACACAAATTTCGACATCCGCTGCATGTACGCCGGCTTGCTGCTGCTGGCCCGGACATTGCCCCGTTGCGGTTCGCGCCCTACCCGATAAAAGTGGGGTACGGACCGGGCAAAGGGGGAGATGAAGGGCAGAGTGCAATGGGGAGACGAACCATGTAGGCAGAGCACGAACGAGCAGGGAGGGAACGGGCAGGTTCTCAGAGCGACCCTAGCCGTCGGGTAGCGGCAGAGGTAGCGGCCCCAAATAAACCTGTGTACAAGACCAAAATCTGCCTTCGTTGGGAAGAGAGAGAGAGGAAAACTTACGGAGCGAACCTGCTCCACTATATATATATATTAAAATTCTACACTGGTATATATATGTCTTACACTTGTATATATATATATATTAAAGTCCTACACTGGTGTGTCTATATATATAAAGCGATTTATGGTTTCCTTACAAATATCCACATAAAAG
>SMGT01016302.1:30919-44038 GCA_004794575.1 Lanistes nyassanus
GCTGGGTCACGAAACTGTCGTGCGACATTCGCAAGAAGCGTCTGCTTTCGGTGGAGTCGTGTGGTGATATTGTTGTAGAAGACGCGTACGCGTATGCTCCCAACTGGTTTCGACGAGCAGTGCACTGTGGAACCCACATTCGTCTTTTCCATTTTGTTTTCTCAGACTGCTGGGCGAAAATAAATGCAGTCGCAGAAGCTGCAGCGGTCAGAATAAATTGTTCGTGATCATCCATAGTGTTACTAATGTCAGCCCCTAGAGCGAACACGTGATGATCATGTGACGATCTGGCTGGTAAAATGTTGCAGGTGTCATGCGCCCGTGTACGGAGAATGCTCGGAAAATGTTTTCGCTCAACGTTGAGAGCATTGCAAGTGTAGGAAGCCCTTTAGCGCACAGTGCAACAGGCAGAGGCCTTTAAACTAAAACGCTCGGAGCACAAAGGGACCGATGCCCCGAGAAAGATTTACCGAATTCAGATTTAGGGTAGTGTAAACTGTTGTTTAGTCAGGATAGGGAAACAGAAACTTAGAGCATTTGTAGATTGCGGAGCGGAACTTTCCCTTATTCATCAGAGAGTGTATCAAAGAATGAAAAATCCCCCCAGATTACAGAAAGCAAATGTTAGCCTACAAGGAGTTAGTGGGAAACGGTTGAATATATTAGGAAAGACTACGATCACGATGAAGATAGGTCAGGAACAGATAGTGCATGACTTTATGGTGGTAAATAACATGAATATGAATCGAAACGTTATCTTAGGGCTGGATTGGATGGTGCAGAACAAAGTCACCCCATATTTTTGGAATGGAAGAATGAAAATCAATGATACTTATGTCCCCCTCGAAAAGGACATTCACATTTCATCGTTAGCTCGTATGGTGAAAGAAACAGTCATTAAACCGCAAACCGCTAGTGTTTGTTATGTCAGGGTCAAGCCGTCAATGAATGAGCTTGTAGGGCGTGAATGCCAGATAGAGAACGTAGATCAGGGATATATTACAGAGGAACCAGGTCTGATGGTTAGTGCAGCCGTTGCAAAAGTAGACAGGAGAAGAAGGTTGCCAGTATTTATTGTCAACAACACAAACAAGACGATTAGATTAAAGAGAGGATGTGTGGTGTGCAGAGTAAACAAATTAGAGGGAGCAGAAGTAGCTAATGTGAGTAGAAGCATGAGAGAAACAAAAGACAGTCGGACGGATGACAGAGAGTCGTGGCAAAGCAAGGTGCAAGTGCCAGACACTCACAGAAAGGAGGTACTCAGGTTGCTGAACAGATACCAAGACCGCATCGCGCGTAGCGATTTAGATCTGGGAAGAACTGAGACAAGAAAAGTGACGATAGAGACGGATAATCATCCCCCGATAAAGTTGAAACCCTACCGCACCCCACTGAACAATCGAGACACGATTGACAAAGCCATAGATGATATGCTAAAGGCTGGAGTGATAGAGAGATCAGTTGCTAGTTGGAGTTTTCCCGTTGTAATCGTCTCTAAGAAAGATGGATCAAAAAGATTTTGTGTAGATTTTCGCAAACTGAATCAGATCACAAAACCGCTCTCCTACCCCCTCCCCCTTATTGACGACATATTAGCACTGTTAGGGAAAGCCATGTATTTCACTACGTTAGATTTGAAATCTGGATACTGGCAGGTAGCCATGGAAGAGAAGGATAAGGAAAAGACAACATTTGCATGCCACAGAGGTTTGTTCCAATTTACAGTCTTGCCATTTGGGTTGCAAAATGCACCAGGGATTTTTATGGAACTGATGAACACTGTGTTAGGAGGGTTAGAACAGTTCGCCATAGCATACATAGACGACATACTCATATTTTCCCAAACACTAGAAGACCACATGAAACACGTTCAGGAGGTTTTTGACAGATTGAGAGAACACAACCTAAAGATCAAACTTGAAAAATGTAAATTTCTCCAAACAGAAACAGAATATCTAGGTTTTGTCATCAGCAGAGGTGTCAAGCCAGATCAAAACAATGTGAAAGCGATCAGAACAATGGCTCGACCCACATGCGTTCGTGAGGTCAGGGGTTTTGTAGGGATGATCAGTTACTATAGAAGGTTTGTCCCAAACTTTTCGAAAATAGCGGAACCCATTATTGCCCTGACAAAGAAATTCGCCAGGTTCCACTGGACTGAAAGGTGTGAGGAAGCATTTCAGTTTTTGAAAGACAGTTTGTCAGTTGTCCCACTGTTAGCGTATCCAGACACTCAGAAACCCTACACAGTCTACACAGACCCCAGTGATACATGCATAGGTGCATGCTTAACGCAGTTAGCTCCAGGAGAAGATGGACAAGAAGAAGAGAAACCATTGTATTTCCTTTCACACAAACTCAGCGACACGCAGACTAGATGGTCCACAATAGAGAAAGAAGCAGACTAGATGGTCCACAATAGAGAAAGAAGCATACGCCATTTATTACGCTTTGCAGAAACTCGATCACTACTTGCATAACGCTAGGTTCACAGTCAAAACAGATCACAAACCACTCAAGTATTTGTTAGATTCCCCAATGCAGAACAAGAAGATTCAGATGTGGGCTCTCAGCATAGCTGGTTATAACTGCAAAATAGATTACGTACCTGGTCCAAAGAATGTGTTAGCAGACCTGCTGTCCTGCGTGCCAGACGGTTCACATGAGGTTAGTTCAGACGCTGATGAAAGAGTAGAGGTGAACGATAATGCCTTACAGATAGACGCAATCAATTCTAACAAAATCAAACCCAAGGAATTTGTCAGTTGTAAAGTAGCTGCACCTGAGGTCCCCAAGAAGTCAGATTTGAAACTTTTTGACTTTAACATGAAGGAAGTGTCATGGGAATTTTGGCAAGAGCCATGATAGCAGGGTTTTCCTGAGAGTTAGACAATACTAGTGAGGCAGAGGCACCTCAGGTTGCGTAACTGTGGTCGGTGCGGGAGGGTCAGTCGCCGGGCAGAGGTCGAGATCTGAGAGGGGAAAACCTGCTACCCAGACAGGTCTCCGGACTGATTCATGGCTGGCGCCACCAGCGGCCGAGATCAGAGGGGAAAAACCCGCTACCCCGACAGGAGAATGTCCAGGGACGACTGAGCTGTCTAACATCTGTCGATGGCGTGTCTATCGCTAGATGGACTTCTGGCCCAATATAAGCTAGGGGTTTGCCAGCCCTTAGGTCTTTTCTCTGGAACTCGGCTAGTGCAGCGTCGTGGCGGCTTGTTCGTACACCTGCAAGTTCCGACTAGACGAGGAGTGGGCCCTGTTCTGTGGGAACAGTAGAGGAGCGACGGGAGAGTAGAATTTGTGAGCGCCAAGTCCTGTACGTG
Source organism: Lanistes nyassanus (assembly GCA_004794575.1). Lineage (NCBI taxonomy): Eukaryota > Metazoa > Mollusca > Gastropoda > Architaenioglossa > Ampullariidae > Lanistes > Lanistes nyassanus. The sequence goes on from SMGT01016302.1 coordinate 34,252, forward strand.
TGTCTTCGGCCGAGGAATCTGCTTCTCCATCCCAACGGTCTTTCTCTGGAACTCGGCTAGTGCAGCGTCGTGGCGGCTTGATCGTACACCTGTAAGTTCCGACTAGGCGAGGAGTGGGCCCTGTTCTGTGGGAACAGTAGAGGAGCGACGGGAGAGCAGAATTTGTGAGCGCCAAGTCCTGTGTGTCTTCGGCCGAGGAATCTGCTTCCACTTCCCAACGGACAGCGCATCGTTATCCAGTTAAGTACCTGATAGCTGGTCGTGCTGTAGACCCGTTAGGAAAAGTGTACCGTAACCTGCAGCTGCCTCGTGGTGTAGGCGTAGTTACGTGTGACGGCGGTATCTGTTGCGTAGGACTTAATGCATGTGTTGCGCAAGTTAGCAGAGAACAGTACCATAAGCACGTAGTCAGTTGTAGACCGGTAAAGCGTTAGAAGTAGTATTTGTAAGCATAACGTAGGCGAGCCATAGATTTACGGTTGTGCTTGCATTTTGATTGGTTGTCAGACACGTTGTCTGTGTTGCATAAGGGGATCGTCCCGGTAATTTCACTTACATATGATTGTGGAGCACACTTACTTGCATCGTATTAAATTCATCTTTGTTATTGTTCACGCCAGGTGTTGTCTTTCGTTGTGTAGTAGTCGGGGAAAGGCTAGTGGGTGGGGGCTGAGCCATTAGACAAGCGGTAGCTGATTGTGTAGTATTTGTGTTGACCTGGTGTGACGTGTTCCCACTAGCGAAAGTGTGGCTGGCTGAGTGTGCAGGTCTTGCGTGAGTGATCCGACACGCGGTCAGTGCCCCGCAGCTAAGTGACGGACGATTGTGCGTGTGGCTGTGTGCGCCGGACAGCCGGCGGCCCTGATTATTAAAGGCTGTGAGCGAGGTCAGTGTGCGTGCCACGAAGGTTTGCATCCCTCCCCCTCCTTTAGTTCAGAGGTTAGTTTACCCCAGCACTCTCTCCAACCCTTAGCCCACCACAGGAAGAGCAAGCAAAAGACAGCACCATCATCGAAACACTAGCGAAATTAGAAGATGCAGACGAGTGGCCGACACTTAGGAAGAGACATGTAGTCATAGATGGAGTGTTACACTTTATTTCTTTTCCGGATGATGACCCGCTAATCAGGTTATACATACCGTCACATCTCAGAACACTTGTTCTACAACAGTATCATGATGAAAATGGTCACATGAGAGTTTATAAAACTCACAGAACTATTATGCAGAAATATTACTGGCCTGAAGTGAGCCGAGAAATTATAGAATATGTCAATCACTGCGTCATATGTCAGTCCCGTTCCACCAGCAAAACAAAACCCCCACTTCAAGAGATGGACATTCCCCCATATCCCTTTGCTAAAGTCAGTATGGATGTGTCAGGCCCCTATCCCCGAACACTATCAGGAAACATATACATCGTTAGCTTTGTAGACCACTTTAGTGGGTGGTCAGAAGCTTTTGCAGTTCCCGATAAAACAGCCCAGACGATAGCTCAGTTAATATGTGAAGAAATCTTTCCCAGACATGGATGTCCGTTGCAGTTAGTCACAGACAACGGTACCGAGAACGTCAACAAGGTAATTAAGGAAGTCACCGACAAACTAAATGTACATCACATTACCACCAGTTTTTATCACCCTCAGTCTAATGCAAGGGTAGAGAGATTACACCGCACTCTGCATGACATAATGTCAAAGAGAGTGCAGGATGATGTGTCCACGTGGGATTTGCATTTGAATCAGACCCTTGCAGCAGTTAGGTTCAGTGTAAGTGAGAGCACGGAGTTTTCCCCATTTTTCATTATGTACAATAGGGATGTTGTTTTACCTCTCGATAACCTTTTGAAACCTCGAGCTAGGTACATGGGCGACGAGCCACACAAACTCACACTACAGGAACAGCACCGTGCGAAAAAGAGACAAGCAAAATATGCAGACAAAGGTAGCAAGCCAGTGACATTTAAAGTAGGAGACCCTGTGTATCTGAAGCATCACCAGCGTAACAGTAAACTCCAGTCAAAATGGAAACCATATTTTCGAATCATTGAACAGACTTCCCCTGTGCCTTTCGTAGTTAAAAATCAACTAGATGGTACAGTTCAGAAATCACACGCTCAACACCTAAAATTAGCACAGATAGATGAATGGGAGATTCCCAGATATGAAGACGGTAGGCCAAAACGCAGCGCCACCTATGTTGTCCCACCCGAGAGCAGTGCGACAGACAATGATAGAAACGACACTTCAGAAGACGAACTACCTTTACGGCGACTGATAAAACGTGCTAGGAAAGAAAGAGACGGGTCCTCTAGTGAAGACGACATTCCCCTCATGGAATTAAGGAAAAGGCTACGTTGTAGGGATGACGCCCAAATAGAGGAAGAACGTGGAACTGCCGACGTACTCAGTCAGACAGGCGACGGTGCGAGTGAGAGAATGGAAACACAATCGCTTAGCAGCGTAGGTTCGTGGAACACTGCAGAAGGAACGGTGCAGGTAGAAGCTGAGGTCGAACCAAGTGTAGTTACGCAGTCCTGGGACACAGACCGCGAGGAAATGCAAATAGACCATGTTAGGTTACACTCTGACCCTGCAGAGGTCACGCCCGGTCATAAGCAGAGCGAGAAGGAAGCGAGAATGACCGCTGACTTGAGGTTAGGAAGATTAGCAAGCAAAGGTGCGGCAAGCTCGACTAGTGAATCGTGGGAAGAAATGACTAAAAGACAAGACGAAAAGGATAGGGAGATGAGAGAGCAGGATGCGAAGGACAGAGAGATGAAGCGAAGGCTTGAAGAATTAACAAGAAAAGGAGAAATATTGGCGAACTTAATGCAGACTTTCTATACCTTGAATCAGTAGGTAAATCTATAGGTCCCCCAACGTCGAGTTGGATGTTGTCTTGAGTATTTTCAAGGACAAGAAGTCCTTTGTATATATGCAGTTTTGTTGGTTTAGAGAAGCCAACACGTCAGTAATGAGAACATGAGCTTGTGGTGCGGTATGATAAATGAGACGAACAGTCTCACACCAGTAATTGTTGTTGGCCCGAGAAAAGCCAACAGGTCGTATGATCTAAATAATCTCTGAGATAAATGGTCCCCTAGAACGAGATTTTGAAGGTCGGACGGAGATCCGATGTCGAAGAAGAGTTTTGTGTTGTATAAAATGTGCAGATGGAGTGGTTGCGAGTGGCCCTGATAATTGTACTTGTAGGCGTAACCAGTGGTCGAGCAATGATATACGAGAACGTAGCTTTTCGTAAAATAAGGGAGATAACTACCACCCACTCGAAGTGGATTGTGACGTTGGTGGTTGATGTAGAGCCCTAGAAGCACGGAGAATTATTATAATGGAACCCATTCCGTTGTTGGATTTTAGTCAGGAATTAGAAATTTATGAAGCGACCAGCTTACCCTTACCCCTTATCCCTATAACGAAGAAGGCTGAGAACACTGGCACGCTCACTGCTCGCTATCACTTGGAAAGTAAGGCCCTAGCGGTTGATAAGGGCAGAGCGAAGGTATCCTTTCTTTCTGATCAGGAACTAGTGCGTTGCTCAAATCCCTCATTGGAGTTTTGTGAAGTGACCAGTCCAATATACACGTCAGACAGTGTCAAATCTTGTCTGTTTTCACTGTTTTTAAAAGAAAAAGACGCCGTTAGTTCGACATGTGAGAAGGTCGTACAAACTCGAGTATTATTGCCAGTAGTGGTGGAATGAGGTGTAGGTCTATGGGGAATTAGCACCGACAAGGGACTGCTATTTACCGAGACGTGTGACGGATCAGAAACGAGAACCAAGGAAGTTGAACCCCCAATAGTAGTGTTCGAGCTAAAGCCCGGATGTAAGATCACCAGTAAAGAATTAACTTTGTACCGCACAAACACGCAGGGAAGCGAAAAGACCCTCATAAGCAGCTACGATCACTTATTGCGACATCGGCACCCCGCCAACGTATCATTGTGGCAACCATTCAAAGATGAATTTCCAAATTGGGACCCTGTTAACATTCCGGATAATTTAAAAGAAATGACAGATATTCCCATGTCCCACCTGATAAGTAAGGTAAAGGAATTGGAACAGAGTAAGGTTACTTTACACTTTTCCTCGAGCTGGCCGTATTATGTAATTATCTGTATCTTCATAGTGGTAGGAATAGGTATTTGGTTTGGTTTACGTAAGAGACCCTGGTTGGCCATGAAGTCAGTTCCGGGTGGAACTCTGAGATGTCCTGAGGGCTGCCTGCCTGGACATCAGGAGGCTTCTGTCAGCGCAGAAGGTGATGACAACACCTGCCGAGGGAAGAGTTCGGCGCCTCCAGCAAACAACATGGCAAGTGAAGAGATTGCCATGGTTGCAGTGGGATCTGGTATCGCCAGCAGACTGTATCCTGCGGTACCGCGACGTGGAAGTGCAACGGGTAGTATTTCGCCTGGAGACACCCGTGTGTAGAAACAATAAACCCGGAGTGAGAAAAGACAGTGGAAGCTTTGAAAATGTGTAAGGAACGAGTATCGCGGAAATGAAGCGTTGATGAAACTGACAGTACATTATAAGAATTTTCAGAAACGAACTTTAGTTGCCTATGAACTGTAACCGGCGTTTCAATCCTGGATGTTGTAAGAAATGTTTAATCTACTTTTCGCATTTTTATATCTTAATCAGTGTACTGGACCTTGGTTATGTTTTGAGCGCACACAAGAACTGTAGTTGATCGCGCTGTTTGACCATTTTAAATCACTCTATTGTTTGCATGCTGAATTTCGTGTATGAACTTGTCAGTCTATTGATTACGTTTATTTAGTGATGGTTTGCACACAAGGACTGTAGTTAAAGACTAAACAGTGCGCCAAGAAAGGACATGTGGTCTCAGAAGATGGACAGCCGAGAATTATGGACAATTCTGGAACGAGAAAAAGGGTCAAGGGAAACAAATCAGAAATGTCCATGTTAGCTTTGATGCATGCTTAATTTTGTATTAAGGACTTTCGTTTAATCTAAGCGGCGGCATAAGGCACGGCAGGATGTGTATTAAGTCACGCGTATGTTATTAGATGATTTGTGAAAAAAAGGTATCACAGATCCTTTTTTTTTTAATCGGTCAGTCTCCTGATATAACAATACGCGTTTCTGCGTGTCTGGTGTGTGTACAGCACGTGTGTGTTGTACGGTTTGGAGGACGGTTAATCGAGGTGGCGATGAAAAGGCTGCTGGTCCTTTGCTACTCGTTAAGTGGCAGAAGACAAGGCGTGAATGCATAATGGGACTGACTTTCACGGACGGAGCCAAGGTGCGAGGAAAGTCCAGAAAGCGATACGCTACGCTAGTACCCGAGTACTGATAATAGTTGGAAGCTAATTGGCGGTCTGCGATAGCAACAGCCGAGATGCTGAATGATCGGGAAAAACCCGAGGGTGTGAACCTAGTAAGTCAAGGGATGACCTCACGAGCTGAGGATAATAGGCAATTACCCCGCGCAAGTGCGAGTCCTAAAGAGCAACGTAAATCTGGCTGTCAGAAGATAGCTGACCGCTAGTGCTGATGGAAGACTTACTAATGAGAGAGGTCCTTAGAATATTTCGGATGCCTCTCACCCCAATATATGCTGGCCTGCCGGCGACTTAAGGAAGGACTTGCTTTGAGAGGACAAGGAGAGTACGGCCTAGGAACGGGCCATAGACGGACCTAGGAAGGCGACAGAGAAGCATGAAGGAACTTAAGAAGAAACCGGCCGAATGCCCTCATGGCGCAAGTCTGCTCGCCTTCAGGACCGTTGGCAGCAACACATGACTGAGCAGCAGTGAAGTGATGGAAGGCGTATACCCATTGCCTGTGCGCCTGGTGCATGAACACCTGCAACTGCTAGTCGACGCGATCATCGAGTCGCCTGAAGAGAAACCAACACTACGGGCATGGATTTTAGCCGGCCAATGGAGGGACGTACTGCTTAGTCTGTTCTGCGAGGTGGCCAGATGGTACCAGGAAGACGACCCACCCCCTCTGCGACAGATATCGTTTGACTTGTAAGCTCTGTATTACGACGGTCACTCACACGACTTTCCCAGATCACGCCAATAGGATGGAACTAAGATGGACTGTATGAGGAACTAGAACTCGCCCCAAGAGAAAAGGAAAAACCACTAGACTATCGAGCTGACAAGAGTAGCAGATTAGACGAACCGCCGTGCCTCCGCCAATTCATTTTTCTTCATAATAAACTTTGTCGTTGTCATCGAGGTGTGTTGTCAAATGAATGCGTGTGACGCGTGGAGTCGTTACACAGAGGGAACAAACTCGAACGCATGGCAAAGCAGATGCACAGACGAAAATGGTGGTAAAACAAATAAGTGATCGAAAGAAAGCTGTAGTGACAAGAGACTAAAAGATGTGCGATTGATGATCTACGACAGGCCCGCAGGCATGCAGCGAGTATATAATTTTCTTTTTTTTTTTTGGTGCACGCCGCATTCCATCAATACACACAGATCCATCACACTTGTAGCTTACATGCAGTGGTATTCTACCTCACACCAGGTTTCCTGTGTTTTGTGTGCACGTGCACAGAGACATGTGACTGCCATTCGTACAAACGCATATACACGTGAAGATCTGCCACGTTCCTTACTTTCGACTCTCTTTGCTACGTGTTTGGGTACGGTTGGCTCCCTTGGTCACATACGTCAGCATACGGTTGTGTCTAGCGCTGCCAGTACTTTGTTGGGGTTGTCATTTGATGATTTATAGCGCTCTGTCCTCATTTGTTCTTTATTAAAAAATGTAAACTTGAATGAAACCCTTTCCTAATTCCGGACAGCGCTTGGACTTTTTATAAAAGCCGGATTAAGGGGTACACACACAAGCCTGTGCCGTGACTGCGTGTTGCTTTACTGCTGGTGTGTTTTTTCTATGTATTTTTGATTGTTTCTTGCCTTCTTGTGTGCGTGTTGTTAATGACTAAAGTATTCATTGTTTGAGATAGAAAAATGATATTCACAAACGATGAAAACGATATTTACAAATCGTGTTTTATGTTTCCTCTTCACCAGGGGCACACCTGCAGCTGTGCGTATCAGCTCTCTTCGGACTGGTGCAGGCGTGAACTGTGGGTGAATGACTTTGTAGGTTCAGAATTGTGTGCAAGGGAGGCAACACTTACCAAACAAAAATGTTCATAAGAGTGGCTTCCCATTATAGTTACTTCTCACGTAGTGTTCAATCGATCTTGTGACGATGGCGGGATTTTTAACAGTAGTCTAGCATCTTGTATCCCCAGCACACTGCATGGAATGTAAACACAGTCTGAATTATGTAGGAAGCTGTGTAATTCACTGCCTTGTTTTTAGTTTAATGATTCATAAAAAATATTGAAGTAAAACGCTGATCATTATACAACCAAACTTCATAACAAAACTTGATTCTGACTTCCTGGAATCTGGGGGATTCGCTGCCCAGAATGTAACTACCCGATGAGATTCTGCACAACGACAACGCTGTTGTCGACGGTCTTCACCGATCGAACATGCAGCATTCTGTAAGACGTCAAGTTTGCACAAGACGTGCGAGCTCTCCACTCGCTGGGGAGAAGAAAATCGAAATGAACGTCAGCAACTCTCTAGCGTGGTTCTCATAATTATTACTGAAGTTCTGGAAAGCTTTTTTTTCATTTGGCATAAAGTATTTTACGTCTGTGTTAGATATACAAAGACATATTTTCCTGAATTGCCTACAAATTTAAAAAATATTTTCCCTACAAGATTGTAATTGTCCCGCAAAATGTAGTCTCCACCCTGTTTGCCGATTGTAGGTAAGATGTAGAAGGGAAGCTTATTAAACGCTAGAAATATTGAATTGTGCAACAATTAAACCAATTTTCTCTGTTTTAGGATGCACAAAAATATTTTTTCTTGTTCTTATCTTTGTTTGGAAGACTAATTTTCGCAAAATGTACTTTCTACCATTTTATGCCAATTCCTTTGTGAGAAAGAGGAAAAGGTTATAAAAGTAAGAAAACACTGTTATTTGCCAAAAAAATTATCAAGAATGAAATTCTGAAAATTAAAAAAATTTGACAAAAGGTGGGGCTTAATAATTAAAGGCAATTTTGATGCTGTCGGAGGCGTTTATCACGATGAGTGTTTATCACTTCTTTGGAAGACTGTAATTTTCGGAAAATGTCGTTTCTACCATTTTATGCTAATTCCTTTGTGAGAAAGAGGAAAAAGCTATAAAAAGTAAGAAAACACTGTTATTTGCCTAAAAGAAGGAAAGTCTGAAAATTACAAACTATGACAAAAGGAGGGGTTGAATAATTAAAGGCAATTTTGATGCTGTCGTAGGCGTTTATCTCGAGTGTACGAGTATAAATAAGACTCACTGACAGCATCACCCTGCTTCTGAAGATAGCACACTTACGAGTGTACGAGTATATGTAAGACTCACTGCCAGCATTACCTTGCCGACTGAACGCGGTCAGTATACCCACCATTTTTACCTTGTAAATACACGTCATAGTTATCTTCACAACACGTTTACGATGGTTATGCTCTCACGTGTGTCATAAATATGGTTGCGCTTCCATAATGTATTTGCTTTTAGATTAAACTGAGCAGCACCCGTTGTCGGTATTTCCATGTACAGTCTACCTGCATGCAGCGGCTACTTCCGACGTTCATTCAACGTCAATTCCGCCCGGTGTAGCAAGAAATTCTGTCAGCCAAGAAATCTGGTCCGGCATACAGATTGCGCATGCGGGCGTAGAGAATGGCAAAACACTAACCATAACCCTATGCCTAACCCAAATGCCGAGATCAAAAACGATTCTTATTTAACTGGCGATTTAAATCTCTGGATTACATTTAAGACAGTAACCATGCAGCCGTACGCATGTGTTTACTGGCTACGTTTTCGCGTGCTCTCTGTTCGTCTCAAAGATTTTTTTAAAAATACCTGTAACATCTTGGGTTCATGTATAGGCGACCTTAAATTTCACGTGCAGCCTCAACGAATTTCTCCCATCAGTTTTGTGCACTTCTAACTTACCTGTGTCTAATTTTTTGCGTGTGCTCTGTCCTTGTATTGACAAACTCGGACAAACTGAGTTTCCGATAGCGCTCTGTCCTTGTACTGACAAACTCGGACAAACTGAGTTTTCGATAGCGCTCTGTCCTTGTATTGACAAACTCGGACAAACTGAGTTTTCGATAGCGCTCTGTCCTTGTACTGACAAACTCGGACAAACTGAGTTTTCGATAGCGCTCTGTCCTTGTACTAACAAACTCGGACAAACTGAGTTTCCGAGAGCGTTGTTCTTGTATTGACAAACTCGGACAAACTGAGTTTCCGATAGCGCTCTATTCTTGTATTGACAAACTCGGACAAACTGAGTTTTCGATAGCGCTCTATTCTTGTATTGACAAACTCGGACAAACTGAGTTTTCGATAGCGCTCTGTTCTTGTATTGACAAACTCGGACAAACTGAGTTTCCGATAGCGCTCTATTCTTGTATTGACAAACTCGGACAAACTGAGTTTTCGATAGCGCTCTATTCTTGCATTGACAAACTCGGACAAACTGAGTTTCCGATAGCGCTCTGTTCTTGTATTGACAAACTCGGACAAACTGAGTTTCCGATAGCGCTCTGTTCTTGTATTGACTAACTCGGACAAACTGAGTTTTCGATAGCGCTCTATTCTTGTATTGACAAACTCGGACAAACTGAATTTCCGATAGCGCTCTGTTCTTGTATTGACAAACTCGGACAAACTGAGTTTCCGATAGCGCTCT
>SMGT01016303.1:13368-37754 GCA_004794575.1 Lanistes nyassanus
GGTGATGTATGTTGGTAAGGGAGAGGAAGTGAGCTGTGGCACAGCCCTATCGTATTAGATGAAAACCAAAATTACCTTGTAAATAAACTACACTTTTATTCTCTTTTCTCAGAAATCATCTTTGTTATCTTTAGTTGTGTAATAGAGTGGAGTGGGGGCTCGGGCCAGGGAAGGTTAGTGAGATAGTGATTTCTGAGGTCTCCACTCATAAGTAAGAAATAATTGTTCGCGGACGAGGGGGGAACGCCACCACGAGCCATTTGTGTGCGTGTGACAAGGTCACGCAGGCGGGGAGAGCAACACGGAGGTCGGTTGTCTCTTTCAAAACCCCCAGTTCGCAACAGAGGGCTCGTGTGCTGGTTGTGGCGACTGGAGTGGTAGTGGCAGTGGCTGTTGTCGCTGTTCCTGCTGGCTGCTCCTGCTACTGCCGTTTACTGTCTTTCTTATGTACGTCCCAATTTGATAAAGTTTGTGTCCTAAAATTATAGTTTTGACACTTTGTTGTCGTACTGTGTCTTCTCTTTATATTCAGCTCTTTAAACTGTGCGTCGCGCGCTCTCGCAAATGTGTGTGTGCGTGCGTGCGTGCGTGCGCGCGTGCGCGTGCGTGCGTGTGTGTGTGTGCGTTCGCTTGCTCCCTTACCCCTGCATTTCCCCAAGTAATTGCCACTTTCCCGCTCGTTCTGTCAGAAGAACAAAACATGGGAACTCACGAACACAGAAGCACAACACACAAACACAGTTCTGTAATAACTTGTATTTATCTAGCCGACATCTATCTTCTGTTCGCTACAATTTACGTCTTCTTTACCTTGGGATTTAGATGAGAAAGAAAATGTTTTACTTTGCTTTTTTGTTGTGTTTGTTTTGTTGTTTTTTTTTGTTTTTTTGGGGGGTGAAAGTTGCACCGTAAATCTTAAATGTAGAAAGCACTTAACTGATATCAGTGATCAGGTGTAGGTGTTTCTATAACACACACAAACACACACACCACACACAGCACACATGCACGCGCGAGCGCGCACACACACACACACACATTCGACTTTCTGTATTAGATTATCTCCGACGTTGAAGTGCAAGCATTACAATGATGGCTGGAAGAGAGATAACCATGGATAGTTATAAAAATGAAACATGAGTAGTGTCCCATTTGAAAGATGTTTCCGTTCTTGTCTCCCCTAACTTTCTTTCCTTCCTTTCTGTCCTGTCTTCACCATCGTTGTCATCAGGGTTCAATGTCCTGCGACGTTCTCTTCGACGAAGTTAAAGCGAAAATTGAGATCTCAACAAATTCAGTTGGACTAGCTTTCTTTCTCTCTCTCTCTCTCTTTGCTTAGAGTCTCTTTGTACTGGACCGACAGGTACAGGAAACGGCACTCAGAAAATAACGAAAGCAAGACACTGTAACGCTGTTTAGTTTTCTACCAGCAGCACGAGAACCCGATTTCTAGGCCTCAGATTTCACAAGAGTCGTAAAGAAAGGCCTCACAACACCTGCTGACACCCTCGGGACAACACTTATTATTCGTCAGACACTAGCGCTGCTGCAGCTTCTTAAAGGGAGATAACGCGATCGGTCGTCTGCCGTTGACATTGAACATGAGAGACGATAATGAGTGATTGTTAGAGAAACAGCTCGAGGTTCTAGAAAAGTAATGAAAAAATACAGTTTTTTCACGGCGTTGGACAAACAACAAATAATTGGAGAATAAGTTTTAGTTTATCAGCAAGTTTATTAGCAAAAGAATGAAATCGTTCAGCTTTTACAACAGGTTCGGGACACAAAAAAAAATTAGAGGAATATGTTGAGTTTATCACCAAGGATCAGTAAAGGGATGAAATCGAACAACTTTTTTCACCCTATTAGGCACACAACAAAAAAAGGAGAAAAATAGGTTTATCAAGAAAGAAATAAAATTATACAATCTTTTTTTCATATCATTGGGAACACAAAAAAGAATAAGAGAAATGAGTATATCACGAATTTTATCAGAAACGCAATAAACTTGTACAACTTTTTTTCTCACCCATTAGGCACAGAACTGTAAATTAAATGAGTCACACCTGAAATCTTGGTTGCCTCTGGTAACAGAGGAGGCAGAAACTGGTTTTGTTTCCTGTGAGACCGTATTTGACAAATACGTTAAGGGGTAATTACTCCAGTTCTTGGTACTCTTCATTTTCAGAGATCTCCGAGCTCATGGCGCACTGGTCAGACATGCGTGTGGGGAAGGGGTTGTACTTATTTCCCTTGCGCCCTTGGACTGGGACATGGCTGATGTCTCTCAGGTTGACGTAATCTTCTGTCTGGTTCTCACGCAGACCTGTGTAACGCAGAGAAAGCGCATTTCCTTTAAAATGAGGATTTGTTTGAGAGAATGATCAGTAGCAATCACAAACTTTTACTTTTCTACTCCTCCAGAGACAAAGCAGCAAAAGGGATCTGGAGCACTTATAACATAGGTCCATGTGCTTATGTACACACACCCACGCGCAAAGAAACACACAGCATACACGACATTGAACCTGGACGGTTGATAACATGTACATCGTAAAGATCAGTCTGAGATTCTTCACAAAATTCTGTTTCAGTTTCCACCAAAATTAACAGACCTTCCTTTTGTGACTTTCAGAGGAAGGCGTGGCAGCTCCTTTGATATTTTCGACATAGGCGAACAGCGTGTCAGAATCTAAACATCTCGGGATTTCTTTGAAATTGTTCGAGAGGAATAGATTCACCCCCACACACATCCCCCACTGGACGGTCACACAGTGTGCACGTACCCGAACGTTGAACAGCTGGAGCTGGCATACACTGGATCGCGATGTTGTCACCGACCCCCACCGCCATACTGTCAGCGCCTCGTGTTGCTGCCGCGAGTCCCAGCCGGCGGTCTCTAGAACGCCTCACCCACCTGTAAAGTCAACGTACGCGCCTGCGTATTGTATCCAGAGCCAAGATTTCTGCATTCGAGGATTGGCAGAAAAGCTAAGCAGTGACGGCCAGTCGCGTGGACGTATTTGTGGGAGCCATGCCCTTCAGTATACAGGCCTGAATAATAACTTTGAGTAATGACTGTTGGCGCCAACTTCATTTTCGCAGAGACGTAATTTAACGAGATCTTTGTGACTATTGACTCAAGACGCCTGGCAGGGATTGATATAACAATATGCAGGGATTGATTCATTGATCAATCGACTGACTGACTGACTGACTGACTGACTGACTGACTGACTGACTGACTGACTGACTGACTGACTGACTGACTGACTGACTGACTGACTGACTCACTGACTGACTGACTGACTGACTGACTGACTGACTCACTCACTCACTCACTCACTCACTCACTCACAAAACTGCCGCAATAATGATTCCGATAACAACAAAGCCGGCCAGAACATATCCTGTGAGTGGACTGTTGGCGCCAACTTCATTTTACCAGAGACGTAATTTAACGAGATCTTTGTGACTATAGACTCAAGACGCCTGGCAGGGATTGATATAACAATATGCGTGTCATCTGTAGGTAACAGAGATGCTAGTTAGGTGCATTGTTAGAGAATAGTTTGGGAGAGGACATTGGACATATGACAGGTCTGGGAACTAAACTTAACATAGAGCAAGACCGACACTAGGGAGGCCAGACACATCATTTTTAGCCGCCCAGCACTCAGTTAACCATAAATACAGAGCTATAGCTCCAAACATGCACTGTCCACTAGATCCACAGAGCGCGCATATGCCAATCACGATCACACGTGCAGATTGTGGGAATGCGACTCTCGACACTTAGGTTAGGTATATAAGCTCTGGTGGGAATAGACGATAGATATAGAGAGACCGACTGATGAAGGTAGCTAGGTTGACGAATGGCGGGATAGAAGGCTGAGATTTAGTCTTGGTATTTCGTGATTGTTGAAGACGCTGGCTATTGCACTGCAGAGCGCAGATGTAGTCTGGTGTATATTGTGAAATGAGGCCAAATGGCCGGATACACAGACCATGTGAAATAAAAGAATTGAACTGCAAACAAAAGTATTTGTGGTCTTCTCTGTGACACGGATTGTAACATCGTCTTTCTGGTGCACGTGAACCCCGTCCGGTGGTTCTCACTCGACATAACGCTACAGTATTGGTGCCGGACCTTTCAGAATGGAAATAACGCTACATTGATTCATTGAACAATCGATCGTCTGGCTGGGTGGCTGACTGACTGACTGACTGACTCATTCATTCATTCATTCATTCATTCATTTTCATATGTAGCATTACTTACCAAACTGCCGCAATAATGATTCCGATCACAACAAAGCCGGCCAGAACAGCTCCTGTGAGTGGAAAAACCAGCTTTGTGATGTCCCAGGACGCAGGTGAAGTAGTTGCTACAGCTGCAAGGAACATGCATTACGGTGAGTTTAGGTTCAGGTACTTTGAAAGGGTGTGTGAGTCATGTCACATCCATAAATGTATATACCGCGACTGACAATTCCGCTATGGGCACAGCCCTCTCAGACCAAAAACACTTGGACCTACTTGAAAGGTTAGCCATAGAAAATGAAATGCCACATCATAACTTTTTTATGTCAGGGAAAACAGGAGCCGGTTTACGTGCTTAAAGCTGTTTTAAACTAGAAGATTTACTCTTTTGTAGAGCAGTGCTAGGTTTGATGCCCCCCACGCTCCTCCCCCCCCCCAAAAAAAAAGGTAATAGGTAGCTCTTATATGCTTAAGAAATGTGCACCATCAACACCCACCCACTGTGGTCGGAGTTTTAGCTTCTTCCGTTGGGTCGCTGCTGTAAGATTCTGAAATTCAACAAGTTACAAATGCAAAAGAAGCTTGGACCTCCCCCTTCATCCCTCCAACAGTTATTATTGATCATAACAACAGCTATGTAAGACTTGTAAGACTGACATTAGTATTATACTACCTTCTCAGTCCTTGAAAGACTGATGCAAATGTATAGAAACGTTTCTATTGCTATGGGGATTAATCGTGATTTGCGGGTCAGCTGTTAACCGGTTGTAGAGGGTTTATTTCCCTAAGCATTTGGTTCTTTTTGCAAAATATTAAAAATGTGCTTTAAACCTTCGTGACCGACAGCGCCTGATCAAGCAATTATTGATGGGGGGGGGGAGAATCGCTTAGCGTTATCGTAATAAACTTTTGTCATCCATAAAATTGTGTGATCGAGGAACCATGGGAATGAAGCTTTCAAAGTATGTCTCTTCATTTCAAGAAAACGTCAGTCTTTTTAGAGAAACGTATTACCTTATTAATGTTCTCAATAGGTCAAAGAATGTTTAGGCAGAAGCAATGCAATGAGCAGTATATCGAGTTTACAATCTGCGTGACAGATAAATGTCAGTTAACAGAAAAATAGATTAAATTTAAGGGGTTTATTTTTTATCTTCTCGCTGCTTAAGCTGATTATATACAAGAAGCAAACACAAAGGCTTCCTTCCATCGTCGCTTTATGAAATGACACGCAGCATTATATTCAGAAACTTTATCACCTACCTTTTGGGCATTTCCCGTGGACAGGGCTACAGGCCACCGTGTTGTTACAAACAGTTTGTGGACAGACATGTTGACACTGGATTCCAAAGTATCCCGGCCTGCAGACTGCGGGAGGACACGATCAGATAAAATTCAAGATATGATCATGACAGAATATGGTACTGTTAGAAGATGTTTGACATATTAAGGACGGATGTATTGACACATCAGATCTCATGTCTGTGTAGACAATCCATTAAACAAAAGGTTACTGGGACGCTTTGTTCATATAAAAATTGCGTTCTATTAAAAGTAGCTAACTTGTAAAGGTATTAATGCTACTATCAATCAAAAAAACATAATACGAAAGTATTGATTGTTTAAATACTTTCTTTTTAATTTGGAGTTTAGATCTTGCTACTGGTATTTGAGACCGTTCACAATTTTCCAGTATCGAAGACCGATCGCTGACCTCTGCACTGGGTGCAAATATAAATACTGGGAATGTTTTATTTCCTGGGAACCCGGCGCTCCCGTTTTTCTTTTTTCTATGAACGAAGAGCATGAAAACGTCAAAATTCTGTTTAGCCAATCAACCCCGAGACGTCATAATCTTAAGCCTTCTCCCGCTCACCCCTACCCCTTTACTAACCCTACGACACCCCTAACCCCTACCCTTCCCTACCCCCCCCCCCACTTTATCCCTCCTCCGCCTCTGCCCCGTCCCCAATCTGTCAAAATCTTAAGGCTGGCCCCGCCTATCCCTACCCCTTTCTGTAACCCCCACCCCTAACCCCTACCTGTTCCCTAATCCCACCCTTTGCCCCTACCTCTCCCAACCCCCCACCCAAAACACCATCGGTCCCCTTCCTGGAAACTTTGGCCCCTCCTCCAGAAACACAGTCCGGGTATAAAACTCGCCGTTTGGTTAGTTACACACAATGGTTGCTTGTCAAGAGAGGCAAGGGAAAGTACTGTTTGTACAAAAGGGATCTTCGGTGATCTTTCTTGCACGCTGATGGCCGTGTACACTAATGGACTCATCATATTTATTATTTCATTTATAATTACATCTAGTTACAGACGTCGGTCAGTTTGTCGTCATGCCGTTTCTGTTTATCAATGTTTATGTTTTGTGTCTTACCCCACACTTCAACCTCACACACAGTGATATAGTAGTCATAAACTGTCTTGTTGTCATATTTAGACAGCCTGACGGTTCGTCCAGCCAGGTGTGTGGAACAGGTGATATATGACGGGTTCGAAACTGGTCTTTGAAAAGTGTGACACTGCTGTCCATCCACTGTAGCGTTTACTCCATCACTGCGCTCATCAACTGTACAGTAACAAAAAGAAGTCGTAATATATTTAAATTATTGTATAGTCTCCTAAAATTATACAAATGATAAAACTGAAGGTCCGTTCAATCCAGATGCATGTTCCTTTCTGTAGAGGTGAGTACCAGTTTTGGATAAATTATCTTGTAGACATCTCTCAAATGCAGCGTTTGCTTTCAACTATTCTAGTATACAGGTAAGATTGATGTGGTTGGTCCTATTCCATTTAGTCCAATACTCTGAAGTGGAACTGCTTTGACCCAATGAATAAAATTTGATTGGAAGTTGGCTTTTTCATAAGGGTTATTAGGAGTAAGCCTGTACATAGTGTTAAGTAAACTGTTAAGTGGAGGTGACTGCTGGCATAGAAGGGTTCAGTTATTCACAAATGTAGAGATAAAATACAAAAATCAAAGTGAGAAAAATAACCGATACTTTAAATCATATACACCCACACACACAAACAAGCACACACACAGCCTCACACACAGACACACATGTGATACGCGCATGCGCAACTCACACTTAAAGGAAACAACAGACCGTGGGGAATGAAGCAAAAAGGAAGAAAAATCCAGTGAGTGTAAAGCTTGCAACAGCTAAGCGTAGACAATCCTAAGATAGTGCTACGGGTCTTTGTGGACCAGGCAATGATGCCTACTTCTAAAAGAGATCCAGAAGATTCTGATGGCGTTGATACTGTAGCGCTGGCCAAGGTCAACCTCCCAGTAAGGTTCACGGTCATTATAACCAGTGTGTATACAGTTGGGGCTGTCCGGGAACCGGTTTATAGGTCTGAAGTTCATTTCTAGTTTGCCGTTCACAGCAAGACAAGCTGGGCCGGATGTCTGATTGTATTGCGTGCTGTTGTACACTGAACTCATTTTCGCTGTTTTGCCCACCGCCACATTTTCTGTAAGTAAGAAACGAAATGGTCATCAAATTCCTGATGACAGAAGACAGTCTGGGTGGAACGGGTCGGAGTACAAAGGCAACAGAGCAAAATTAGGGCAGAGTGTGCGATGTACGCTTTAAATACACACACCAACAGGGGCCAGGAGGCGCCACTGGTGACAAGTGTCTTCCTCCCTCACCGCGTCTCATGTTTGCTTCTGTCTTTGCTTCCCAGAAAGACATGAAAAAAGACTGTCCAAACTATGAGAAGAGTATAGAAAGGTAGAAAGCGTAAATTTTGAAAAGCAAATCTGGTTTAAAAATAATCAAGTTTCGAACTAGCAGTAAGTGCTGCGGCAGTAGTTTTAAGTATAAAATTTACAAGGGAATACGTTCACACAGCGACAGTTAGATTTATAAAATGTAGAATTAAACAGTACAACGTGAACATTCACATTTAGGTAGTATGAGTCAACTGTCAATCTTCCTGACTGTTCAAAGTTAACCAAAGTAACCAAAAACTTGTGTGATTAGGGTTCCACGACAAGTAACATTAGGGTTGTTAGGTCAGTAATCTTATTTAATGTCAGGGTGGTTTTAACGTTTTGTCATCTATTATATAAACTACATGTGTGTGAATGTGGCAACCGGGTTCCTTTTCACCTGCAGATTAGCACAGATCATATTTTCACCCTGTACCTAGGGAAAAAAGTCTTTCCCACAGTCTTTTCCCTTTCGTCCGTGGAGTGTTTTCCCTTGCCTCGCTTGACAACAGTGAGTAGGGAAGGTGTAGGGGTTGGGGGATGGGTAGTAAAGGGATAGGAGTGGGGGTTACAGAAAGGCTAAGGGTGGGAGGGGTAAGAAAAACCCTGGCAGAGACGGGTCCCCTTGCTAGTACTTTCTACGTGAAGCTATCGAGCTAAAAGCAGTTGCCTCCCTTGTTCAACTGTTGCGCACCGATGACTTTCTTCTTCAGTGTGTCCTCGTGCATCTTCCACATTTTCTTTTTAATTTCCTTTTTGTATCAGAAGAAAATGTTCTAGGGTAGGTGGTAAAAGATCGATTTGTTGGGAAGCCACAATCTCAGGTTATAATTATTGGGTGTTTGTTTTCGGCTTGGTGAAATCACTATAACAACCTGGAATGCCAACACCGGTGAGGTGGATGCCGTAAATACTGGATTGTATTTGACAGTAAGGACAAACACTGAAAAGTTTAAGGCCTAAAAGAAATTTTGAATTGTTAGCGTGTGGAATGTTTTGTCGGGATCGTTGAGTACAATCCAGCGAAGTTTAAACGTGTATGCTAAAGACAGGAAACGAAAGACACAATTGTAACCAGCGCCCCATAGTATCCCCACGAGGTATAATTCCCCATTTCGACTATTATAAGAATTGAACCAATATAGCAGGACTGTTTTAAAAACTATATTTTATTTTTTATTAAAGTATGACATTATAAAATAAAGAAATCGCACGTACGTTTATTGGGAATGCTGTCATAAAAGTTTGTGAACTCGCAAGAACCGTAGTCACGACATGAGCAAGTGGGATCTGAAAGAGAAAATCAGGTTAGTTTTAGGAACATCACTTACAGATTGAGGTAGATTGTCCCTTCAACATGGGACTGAGTTTGGGGGTCTAGTTGAGAGATAACAGTACAAAATGTGTAGTTATATATTAACAAATGCAGTGTGGCCGCATGGTTAAAGAAAACAAACATGCCCGCTCGAAACCAATAATTTCAGTCTTTTTTAAGTTTTCACGATTTAGTGTTTAGGGTGGTGTTAGTGTCTGGGGGTGGAGCTGGTGTTCAGGATTACCCAAAAAGGTAGAATTATGGATAGGAGTCGTAGGCAGACACAAAACCCTTAAAGGGAAGCACCGTCATATAGATCAAAGCAACAGTGTACCCCAATCGCCAAATGAAATGTCACATTTCTTTACAGTTCTTCCAGTAACTGATATTCATTTCGTGATTCCGCTTCGCAATCAGGTTTTCTGATACTTTCGAAAATAAATGGGAGACATAGAAATTTATGTCAGAGGACAGAGTCGTCAGGACAGGGACAGAAGGAAAAGATAAAAAAAAACTGCAGGCTATTCGGACGTAACATCACTATGAACCTACGGTTCTACTGATCCCCATATGTACACTACATTTTAAAAATACCTTACCTGTTGCAGCAGCAGACACAGATCTCAAGAACAAAGACAGGTACAGCCAGCGGAGTGGGCAGTAAAGTCTGCGATTTTCCACCTGCATGCTGCACTCATACAGGATATTTATTATAAGTATAAATAAAACAACATAACGTGAATATTCACAGTTAGTAGAAGAAGTCAGCTATCAACTTTCTGGAATATTCAAGGCTGCCTTTTCAATCTAACCAAAAAGATAATTATTCTGTCAATGTCCAAAACTTCCATGATTCTGGTTCAGGGGTGGTAATTTATATGCTGTATTTTAAGTAAGTCAAGGGAAGCTTCTGTGTCTAGTTGCCTCAGTTACCAAGAACTAATTCTGTCTCAGGTTATTGTTGCACATTTAATGGTCTTTACAATTTATTCCCGACATAACTCTTAGTCTCGAATACATAATCAGGAACACTAGTGAGTCTGGGTACAGTTTAAAGTGTCTAATGTGTTGCCAATTCCCATCACTACAGACTTTCAAACGAAACTTAAAAACATTTCTTTTCTGCAAATACCTTGACTGACGTCGCGACTGCCTGTTTGCATTAACTTACAACTTTCTCTGTTCATCCTCTCTTATGATACTTTTCTACCCACCTGTGAATGACGGACGATATGTATCCCAACCTGTTAGTCAGTGTTGTGTTCATCTCTCCCTCTGTGTGTGTGTGTGTGTGTGTTTCATTGTTTTTTTTTTTATTAGAGTGTATGTGTGCCTCGTCCGCGCGAAGTGTGCATGAAATGTGTTTTAGCGCATTTTAAACAATCTACATTATTATTAATGCTGATATTAATGAAGCCGTTAAATGCGTGTACTAGGAATGTTTTTGTCGGAATCTTTGAGTATATTGTCGCGAAGTGTAAACATGTGTAAACATGTGTAACAGGAACCATAATCACGGCATGCTCATTCGGGATATGGAAAGTCAAAGCAGGTTAATTTTAGAAATGTCACTCACAGATAGAAGAATATCCTGATGTTTACGAATACAATATGGTGGCTGTGCTTATCTAAACCATTTTTTGATTTAGGTCTCAGCAGTGGCCTGACGTAACAGACGCAGCCACTTGTTTCAGATCTGAATGCGCGCGCATAAACAAAACGTAACCTAGTAACCAAGACCACCAAAAGAGATTTTATTCCATACTATTACCATCAGTTATATCTAAAAACGCACAGGATATCAGGTATTTATAAAACACCGAACAATCTCGTCTAGCGGGTTTTTGGTGCTAGTTGTTGCTTTTTCCTAGAAACTGCAATTTAAGAGAAGAATTCTGTTACTCTAAGGTTCGCAAAGAACAGAAATAAAATAATTTTATTTCTTGAGAAGTACATTTTTTTCACTTTGAAATGGCATACGTGGCTTGGTTCATTATAATATTTGTCCATTGGCGTCACCTATATACTGTAGCACGTACTTTGTACAAAGCCGCTGACAACACCACACCGGAAGTTTAGGCACTATAAGGGTTGACATAAATGCATAATTGTGTAACGGATCTTGCCGAAATCTTTGTCCCCCTGCGACTGCAGGCTTAGTAACAGTCTGAAAACCTACGGGGGGATTGAGTTACTGCAGTACATGGGGCTGCTTTCACCTTCAAACACCACACATGTGGGACGTGTTTATGTCGGAGGACACAGTCATGAGGACAGATACAGCACGAAAACAAACAGGCAGTGGGGCCACTGTCAGACACAATCACTAGGAGCTTAGGGTTACATCAATCTCAATACATAGCATTATATTATATATATACAAAACGCGTAACCTGTTACAGCAGCAGACACAGATCTTAAAAACAAAGACAGGTACATCAATTAGAGTGGGGGTGGGGGGCAAGGGTTTTGGTCTTTCAGTTTCATGCAGCACTCACATCGCAGCCACTTACAAAACAGTGCGATTAAAACATCGTAGAATAAAATTGTCTTTTGTAAGAAGTTTATCAGTGAAGTGCTGGCCACATGGGAAGAGGCCAGGAAGGTGACTATGTTTTGACAGGGAAAATCAGTTGGGAAACCGAGAAATACATATAACTGTTTATGTGCTAGTTTTGTATTTATCGGGGATGGGGAAGTTCCATAATTGTTACGAGTCCGACGGGGTAAAAACTCATGGAATTCACGAGCCGCTGGTCCAAGTTGCTCTCTCTCTGTCCTGCTCGCTTGCCCCGTAAAGCGGTCTGTCTCGGTAACACATTTTACGACTGTATAGAAAATTTAGTACATATATATATATATAGTATTCGTATAGTAGTGCCCTGTAAATAAGCGATTTTCCTCCAGTCAAACCAGAAGCAAAATATTTATAAGCTTCCTCATTGGAATGGGTGAAAATCTTTTTTTCAGCCAGCTTCATAGCACTATTCTTCGCCTGAACCCTCCACTTCCCCCCGTACTTCTAACCGATTCTGAATATTTTCTAGGGTTTTTGTGGATCATCAACACGAGATGATTTTGCAAAAAAAAAAAAATAAATAAAAACCTGTTTCTTGAAGAGGAGTAGGTCCCTTCGATGTCACTGTGTACAAGAACAGCGTTCGCTGAGATGTGAAAAGCGTTGTATTAGATACCAGAACGCGACGAGAAGAAAGATTTAGAGATGGGCAAGCGGGGATTTTAAAATACAGGAAGTGTGGCGCTTTTACCACGAGTCTGATACAGCCGTTATTTAGGATTTCCTGAAGAGTGTTCTAACCACTTAAAAACTGTGTACAAACGACTAGGCACAGTGCAGTCTGAGTACCGATTTCTGTGTTATGTGCGTGACGCGTGTGTGCATGTACGCACGGGGCGGAGGTGGGGGGTGTAGTGGGGATCGTGTGAGAGAAGGAGGGGATGGGTGACTGATATGCACGCACAGTAAATTCTCATTTTTTAAGTTTCTCCTTAAAAATGTAGCTGGCAAATAATGACTTAACTCACTGACTTGGAGACGCACACACGTCCGCATGTATGAATGTGATCTGACTGAAAGACGAAAGAAGGAAGAAAAAATGACAGAAAGAAAGGAAACTGAATATTTACTCAATTGTTCACACTTTCATCAGCTAGACACTTACATTTCTCCACGATATGGTCTCTACATCTTCGTTCAATAGATTCTAGAAAAGGATTAATCGCTCAAACAAACAACAACAAACAAACAAACTAAAAAGAAACAACCTCGAGTTTTATTTACTGTTTGAAAGGGACGTTGTAGTAGTGTAGACCTTTAAGTTTGCTGCTTATCTGTGCAAAAAGTAGTTGGGCTTGAGATTTTCCTGGAGGCATGGGATCATTTGTCAAGATGGTTTTGCTTCGGTAACAAACTAAGTGTTCTGACTTGAAAACTTCTTGTTTACAGTGGTGGGTGTCCTCAAAAACGTCAGATTTCCTCATTAGCCATGGACTTCCTCCCGAAGGTTCGACACCTTCAGTAACGCTGGCGGGTACCCGTGCTTGCCGCCAATCCCCGAATCATAGATTAGGTTCCCCTGCACTCTACATTCACTTTTATTTCAAGTGTCCAGACCCGGGCTGCATGAGTGTTCGCATCTCTTGCCTACACGTAAAGGTCCGCACAGAATACAGACTGGACGGGAATTACGACTGTCGTTATGTCGGGAACAGAAGTTACGAAACCCTATGCGACCCAGCACTGAACAGTGTTGTGTTTCGTAATGCAACACAGTGCACTAATGAATGTGCATAGAAGCCTACTTGAATCATGTTCGTGTTTCCATGTGAGGGGATAGGGGAAGTCTGTTATCAATATTCGGTTTGCTAGATGCTTCTCAGTAACCAAGCGTGCAGTTATCGTCAGTTAAAATCGGTTATCGTCAGTACTCATGTGCTGAACTGAGTAGGCAGAGTTATCTGGTTTTCACACTCAAAACCCCACGTTCAGACACTACTGTAAAACTGGACACCAGCGCTGGCTTCCATGAGAGTTCTTATTTCCTGTTCATACTTAAATGTACTCGTAACATACACAGGACAAATGAGCCTTACAACCGCTCTTATGCACAGAAAAATCCAGATACGGCTGGTCTGGCATGCCAGCCCAAGCCTCGATTTTTCTGTCACAAGCCCCAGTAGGGAAGGCTTAGGTCAGCTATGTCCAGGTGTACTGGTCTACAACAAACAGGACGCTCAGAAGCGGGGAAGATTATCGTTGGTTGCCTGAATGATTAACAATATATCATCATCGGTTTCTCACGACAAGGATATTTTGGAAGGGGTGGCTCCGTCCTGTTGTGTTCAATGTGGCTGCCCCCACGGAACTGAGCCAAGCCGACAGTTTCGGGGCATTACACTTTCGTCAGGACAACACAGACACAAGCAGATAGAGACAAAGGCAAGATAAAGGCAGAAACAGATGAACGCAAAGACATAAAATAGGCACTTAGCTGGTGAAGTGGAGAGAAGTAGGAAGTCCGGCGTGGGGAAATGTGGATGTGTTTACTATAATGTAGCATCATCGTCTACAAACTACCTCAAACATAAAAATCTGTCATCTGATCTTAGACAAGGCCGAAACAGTTACATGTCTGGCCATAATAATCCCTCCTGGCGGTTCTTGGAGGCGGAACTCAACCTAAACGTTCATAGGGCTGCTGGAAGACTTCCCAAATCTTTCCCCAGTCATCACAGAAACAGTGTGAAGTCAGATTGTGTTTGCCTACATATTAACGACAGAAACACAGTGTGAAGGCAGATTGTGTTTTCCTACACGTAAACGACAGAAACACAGTGTGAAGTCAGGTCTTTCTCCTCGATTCCTCGATGTGCTGTCCCCTACCGCTGACTGTTGCCAGTTTAGTTGTTTCGATGTAGTGGGTGGGGAAATGAAGGGGTGTAGGGGGGGGGCTCGTGTGGCGACTGGAATGGTAATGGTAGTGGCTGTTGTCGCTGTTCACTACAATTCACGTCTTCTTTACCTTGTGACTTAGAGAAGAAAGAAAGTCTGTTATCAATATTCGGTTTGCTAGATGCTTTTCAGCAACCAAGCGTGCAGTTTTCCTGTGTTTTTTGTTTTTTGTTTTTTTGGTTTTGTTTTGTTTTGTTTTGTTTTATTTGGGGATGGGGGAGGTTCCATCGTAAATGTTGTATGTAGAAAACACTTAACTGATATCAGTGATCAGGTGTAGATTTTTCTATAACCACACAGACAAACACACACACACACACATTCGACTTTCTGTATTAGATTATCTCCGACGTTGAAGTTCAAGTATTACAATGACGGCTGGAAGAGAGATAGCCATGCAAAGCTATAAAAATGAAACATGAGTATTGTCCCATTTGAAAGATTTATCCGTTCTTGTCTCCCCTATCTTTCTTTCCTTCCTTTCTGTCCTGTCTTCATCATCGTTGTCATCAGGGTTCAATGTCCTGCGACGTTCTCTTAGACGAAGTCAAAGCGAAAATTGAGATCTCAACAAATTAAGTTGGACCAGCTTTTTTTCTCTCTCTCTCTCTCTTTGCTTAGAGTCTCTTTGTACTGGACCGACAGGTACATGAAACGGCACTCAGAAAATAACGAAAGCAAGACTGTAACGGTGTTTAGTTTTCTAAATTTAATTTAAAGAGTGTATTTTATTACCAGCAGCACGGGAACCCGATTTCTAGGCCTCAGAATTCACAACACCTGATGACGCCCTCGGGACAACAGTTATTATTCGTCAGACACTAGCGCTGCTGCAGCTTCTTAAAGGGAGATAACGCCATCGGTCGTCTGCCGCGGACAGTGAACATGAGAGAAGATAAGGAGCGATTTTTAGAGAAACAGCTGGAGGTACTAGAAAAGTAATGAAATAACAAAGTTTTGTCACCGCGTTAGACAAACAACAAAGAATTGGAGAATAAGCTTTAATTTATCAGCAAGTTTATTAGCAAAAGAATGAAATCGTTCAGCTTTTACAACAGGTTCGGGACACAACAAAGAATTAGAGGAATATGTTGAGTTTATCACCAAGTATCAGTAAAGGGATGAAATCGAACAACTTTTTTCACCCTATTAGGCACACAACAAAAAATGAAAGAAATAGGTTTATCAAGAAAGAAATAAAATTGTACAACTTTTTTTCATGTCATTGGGAACACAACAAAGAATAAGATAAATGAGAATATCAGGAATTTTATCCAAAAAAAGGAATAAAATCGTACAACTTTTTTTCACCCATTAGGCACACAACTGTACATTAAATGAGTCACACCTGAAATCTTGGTTGCCTCTTGTAACAGAGGAGCCAGCAACTGGGTTTTGTTTCCTGTGAGACAACACTTGACAAATACGTTAAGGAGTAATTACTGCAGTTCTTGGTACACTTCATTTTCAGACAGCTCCGAGCTCATGACAAGCTTCTCATACCTGGGCGTGAGGTAATCTTCTGTCTCAATCCCACGGAGACCTGTGTAATGCAGACGAAGCGCATTTCCTTTAAAATGAGGATTTGTTTGAGAGAATGATCAGTAGCAATCACAAACTTTTACTTTTCTACTCCTCCAGAGACAAAGCAGCAAAAGGGATCTGGAGCACTTATAACATAGGTCCATGTGCTTATGTACACACACCCACGCGCGCAAAGATACACACAGCATACACGACGTTGAACCTGGACAGTTGATAAGATGTACATCGCAAAGGACAGTCTGAGATTCTTCACAAAATTATGTTTCAGTTTCCACCAAAATTAACAGACCTTCCTTTTCTGACTGTCAGAGGAAGGCGTGGCAGCTCCTTTGATATTTCCGACATAGTCGAACAGCGTGTCAGAGTCTGAACATCTGGGGATTTCTTTGAAATTGCTCCAGAGAAATAGGTTCCCCCTCCCTCCCCACAGACACACCCACACACACACCCACACCCACACCCACACACATCCCCCACTGGACGGTCACACAGTGTGCACGTACCTGAACGTTGAACAGCTGGAGCTGGCATACACTGGATCGCGATGTTGTCACCGACCCCCACCGCCATACTGTCAGCGTCTCGAGTTGCTGCCGCGAGTCCCAGCCGGCGGTCTCTAGAACGCCTCACCCACCTGTAAAGTCAACGTACGCGCCTGGGTATTGTATTCAGAGCCAAGATTTCTGCATGCGAGGATTGGCACAAAAGCTAAGCAGTGACGGCTAGTCGCGTGAACATAGTTTTGGGAGCCATGGCCTTCAGTATACAGGCCTGAATAATAACTTTGACTAATGACTGTTGGCGCCAACTTCATTTTAGCAGAGACGTTATTTAACGAGATCTTTGTGACTATAGGCTCAGGACGGCTGGCAGGGATTGATTCATTGATCAATCGACTGACTGACTGACTGACTGACTGACTGACTGACTGACTGACTGACTGACTGACTGACTGACTGACTGACTGACTGACTGACTGACTGACTCACTCACTCACTCACTCACTCACTCACTCACTCACTCACTCACTCACTCACTCACTCACTCACTCACTCACTTACAAAACTGCCGCAATAATGATTCCGATCACAACAAAGCTGGCCAGAACAGCTCCTGTGAGTGGAAAAACCAGCTTTGTGATGTCGCAGGACGCAGGTGAAGTAATTGCTACAGCTGCAAGGAACAAGCATTACGGTGAGTTTAGGTTCAGGTGTGTGAGTCATGTCACATCCATAAATGTATATACCGCGACTGACAATTCTGCTATGGGCACAGCCCTCTCAGACCAAAAACACTTGTACCTACTTGAAAGGTTGCACACAGAAAATGAAATGCCACATCATAACTTTTTATGTCAGAGAAAACAGGAGCCGGTTTACGTGCTTAAAGCTGTTTTAAACTAGAAGATTTACTCTTTTGTAGAGCAGTGATAGGTTTGATGCCCTCCCCCTCCTCCCCCCAAAAAAGGTAAAAGGCAGCTCCAATAGTCTTAAGAAATGTACACCAGCAACATCCACCCACTGTGGTCGGTGGTTTACCTTCTTCCGTTGGGTCGCTGCTGTAGGATTCTAAAAAACAACAGGTTACAAATGTGAAAGAAGCTTGGCCCTCCCCCTTCACCCCTCCAACAGCTATTATTGATCATAACAACAGGTATCGCACAACAGCTCTTTATCGCAGTTATAATCACTGTACAGCAAACTGCAGACGATGAATTGTGTGTGTGTTAGGGAAAGAGAGGGGGGAAAGGAGACATTTGCACGCACACATGCACACACATCCGCACATACAAGTGCGTGCGCGAGCACACACACACACACACGCACACTAGCACACACGACCGCACTCACGCACGCGCGCACACACACATCCAAAAGGAGAGAAGAAAAATCACACAATATCTGCTTCTCCAGTTCACCAACATAACTTCACGTGAACACAGCCCATCACCTTCTACTGCGCGGAAAGAAAAAAAACCAAGGCATAGGCTCGTAACACTGACATTAATCCATTTCAGTCCTTGAAAGACTGATGCAAATGTACAGAAACGTTGACATTAGTATTATACTATCATTTCAGTCCTTGAAAGACTGATGCAAATGTATAGAAACGTTGACATTAGTATTATACTATCATTTCAGTCCTTGAAAGACTGATGCAAATGTATAGAAACGTTGACATTAGTATTATACTATATGTGATGGGTGGCAGCCATCACGGAGACGGTTTTGGCCACCACGCTCACAGCCACAGCGTGCGCCCGGGGGCAGTGCCTAGGTCGAGTACTGCCAGCGAACCGTGGCTGTGGCGCACTGTGTCATCTGACCGCGTGCTGTGCTAGGCTCACTCTCTTTAAACGTCTCTATATCCCTCTAGGACAGTTGTAGATACTAACAACTAACATATTCGTATTCTACTCGATATACTCTTTCTTTAGATAGTAAATCCATCAAACATCTTAATAGATTAGGTTAGTTTGTAGGCATATTTCTTATCCTTTTCTATTCACATTAGCTAGGTAAACTTGCCTTTTAACGTAATTATCTTTATTTCCTTCTCACTCTACTAACTTTCCTTAACACTGACAGGAAGAGGAAAGCGCACTCTATTCATCGCATATTTTCATGTTCTTGTATATATATTCTTTGCTGTTTTATCCATACTTTTGTGCGCGTAACAAACAAAAAATGTGCTACGCGCGACACTTTCACCCGCTAGCTCGGGCTGTTGCTGGCAATGGTTCCCTCGCGGCCCGCGTCCACCCGATTAAAGCCGGAGGCGGACCGCACAACGGGCAGTCGCGACTGGACTCGCCGACTCAGAGACATCTTGAACTCGATTATTCATTCGACCATCGTGGTGCAGAACCAGGTGACAACCCAGTCAACACGCTACGAGATTTGATCCGCCATAGTCGACGGCTTCGAGGCGCAGTCGAGTGGTGGAGGAAGCGAGTAAGTTACCCTACATAACTCTTATTTAACCCACCAAAAGCGAGATTTAAATAATCTAGTGTGGAATTAGAAACTGGTAGAAACTCTCTTATTAATCGTTCACTATTATTTGTGCTAACAAGTAGATCAAAATATAAATATACCCGCGTAGGTTGTAAATAAATCTAAGATGGGGGATCGGCCCCCTCGGCCCCCTCTAAAGAGTAAGAAGGAGACAAAAGAAAAGGACCTAAAAGACCCCAAAGAACAGACAATGACAATGACAATGACGACAAGAAGGACAAGAAGCGTTAGCAAACTATCAGACAAGACGGAGGAAGAGAACAGAAGCTACAACGGCACGGACTTAAATGTGAGCAGCGACACAATGACGTCAGTGACAGACAGCGAGGACAGCGACTCTGACGAGGGGTTCCAATTAGTGACTGGAAAAAACAGACCAAAAAAGATAATGCCTAAAACGGTAGTCAGGAAAGAAACCCAACACAGAGAAAATCAGTAGAAATTCCCGGTAATTGTCAAACCAAAAACAGAAACCAAAATCTTAACTTCAGCGGGCCCAGGTAAGCTAACCAGAGAAATTAAAGAAAAGTTTGGAGAAATAGAAGAGGTTAGGCAATCTAACCGTTCAAACTTACTTATCATAGGTTGCAAAAATGTAGCCCAACAGACTAAAGCTTTAGGAATAACCACGTTCCTTGGAGTAGCGGTCTCGTGCCACAAACCCAGTGGAGGTGAAGGAAAAGATAAAGCCAGACGGAAAAGAGGATTGGGCGTTATTAGAAACGTCCCACTAGAGGAAAGTCTAGACTCCCTAAACTCTCTTCTGAAGGAAAATCAGGAGACCAAAATCAGGGCTCTCAAACGATTCAATATTAAAACCAAAGACGGCATAGCACCTAGTCGGACAGTACTGCTAGAGTTTGCTGACATAGAGACGCCACAGACAGTCAGGTTAGGCTACACACTGTACACGGTTGACCAGTTCAACCAAACGGAACGGCAGTGTTTCAACTGCAATGGGTTTGGTCACATTGCAGAACATTGCAAACTACGAGCCATATGTGGCCGGTGTGGCGGGTCTCACGACACCAGGTCGTGCTCCCTGGAAAAACACACAGATTTCAAATGCATTAACTGCGGGGTAGCAGGCCACAGTGCACGGTATGGGGGCTGCCCCTGCCGTGTAGTCCACAGGCACGCCAGCCAGATTAGCGCAACAGGCAAATTGTCATACAGTGAAGCGCTGACGGCATCAAAAACTTCCTACTGGGAGAAGAAAAGTGCAGCAAAACAAGCCACCCCAACACATGTAGCAGTTCAACCTACACATTCACCAGCACCAGCACAGATAACAGCCCAGACAACACAAACACCTCCACAAGCAGCAGTACAAATGACACAACCGCCACCACAAACAACAGCAAGACTGGACACGAACACAAACAACCAGCCACCCAAACCAGCAGAAAGAACACTGCCCGAGACAACGACAATCGACGGAAGGGACAGTAGCACCAACTGTACTACCGCGAAGGACACAAACACAAATCTCCCAGGACAGACTGAACAAAATGACATGACAGGCCCAGAAGTGAACAGCTTACAAGAGGAAGTAATGAACTTAATGAAAAAAATTAATTGCTACATTAGCAAACTAAAACCAAACAAAAACCAAACTGATTTCCTAGTGTTAACAACGATGCTAAGAACTCTGTCAGGGCTGTTGACCATGCTTCTAAATTAAAATGGATCTAAAACAGGTGAAGTTTATGCAGTGGAACTGCAGGGCACTAAATAGTAATAAAATAGAACTTCTAAACTTCATAAAAAACAACATGCCTGAAATCATCGCCCTTCAAGAAATAAGCTTCACCAGAGATCCAATCCCACTACCAGGTTACAAATTCCCCCCAATCTTTAAAAGTAGACCTAAACCTAACAAAGGAGGAGGAGTAGCTATATACGTCAGAAATGATATTACAGTAACAGAAACAATAACTAACTTTAATCCAGAAATAGAATCTGTTTTAGTCGAAATAACTCTTCATTCAGGCAAAAAACTCAAAATAGTAAACGTGTACATCGCCCACCTGAACAAATATAGCAAGATAACTGTGGATGACCTCACAAAAATTTTCATGTCAGGCGATCTGATCCTAGGAGACTTTAATGCGAAAAACCCCCTTTGGGACAAAAATAGGCCTAAACCAGATAAAGGAGGTAACACAATAGAAGAGGCGATCAACAACGCAAACATGTTCATACTAAACAAAGGCGAACCAACCCACATCTACTGCCAGGGCAACACAGACTCTACCTCAGCTATCGACCTATCTATATGCAGTCCAGTCCTTGCGTGCAACTTAGAATGGGAAGTGTATGCGGCAGATACCCTAGGCAGTGACCACTTCCCGATCATGATCACCATGCGGGATGCTGGGCCGGATAAACCACAGGCAGAGTCGACTAAAATAAATACTAAACGAACAAACTGGGATCAGTACGCCCTAATAGAAATAAAGGATATATGGGTAAATGAAGATAGCGTAGATGCAAAAACAGAAAAACTGACTGAAAACATCATTACAGCTATAAAGTCAACAACTGCAGGTGGAAGCAATAAAAAATATGAATATGCAGGACAGGTTTGGTGGTCTAAACAATGTGAAACAGCAGTCTCAAATAGAAAACGAAAACTAAAAATATGGAAAAAACACAAAAATATTGAAAACAGGGTAGAATATGTAAGAGCTAAAGCAGCAGCAAAAGCAACAATTCTCAAAGCCAAAAGAGACGAATGGCAAAAATTCACAGAGTCCCTAAATCTTAGCGCTAACCTGAATGATAGCTGGAAAAAAATCAAAAGACTTAACCAAGGCCCAAGGACTTCCATGCCCACCCTGATAAAAGATAATCAGAAATTTGAAACAAACATAGAAAAAGCAAATCTGTTGGTAGAAACATTCCAGGAAGCCAGCTCAAATGACAACTTAGACCCCGAATTTAAGATACACAAAGAAAAGGCGGAAAGAAGTTTTAAGCCCCCGTTGAACAAAGAAGACCCTTGCAGATTAGCATGTGAAATTTCTATGAACGAACTAGAACGAGCAATAAAATCTAAAAAGCAAGGATCAGCCCCAGGCCCTGACATGATAACATACGAAATGCTCCAAAAAAGTCACTCCAGTACCAAACAGTTAATGCTACAATTATTCAATGAAATACTTGATAAGGGAACCTTTCCAAATCTGTGGAAAGTAGCTACAGCGGTCCCCATCCCTAAACCTGGAAAAACTAAATCAGCTCCATCTAGTTACAGACCCATAGCACTCACATCACAATTTGGAAAAGTACTAGAAACAATAGTTAAAAATAGACTCAACTTCTTTGCGAGACTAAAAATATCCTCCCACCACAGCAAAGCGGGTTTAGAAAAAAACATAGTACAATGGACCACCTTACAGCCTTACAACAAGAGATAATAAACGCTAAGACAGAGAAAAGAGTAAACTTATGTGGGGTGTTTTTGGATATAGAAAAGGCATATGACATGCTCTGGCACGAGGGGCTGATCCAAAAACTGTACCAAATAGGCACCCCTACTAAAGTCGTCCAACTCATAAAATCCTTTATGTCAGACAGGAAAATCAAAGTAAGAGTAGAAGATAGCTCCTCCAAGGAGGTAAACTTAGACAATGGAGTTCCCCAAGGAAGTGTGTTAAGTCCCTTACTCTTCAACATTATGATTGCAGAACTCCCAAAATGTGCTAAACATGTTAAAATAAAGCAATTTGCTGACGATACCTCCCTGTTAGGAAAAGTAGAGATACGCAAAACCAGAGACCCACATAAACCAAAATATCTAGGATTAGAAAAGATGCAGGAAGACCTAAACCAAGTAGCAAACTGGCTAAAATACAATGGCTTCAAATTATCAGCCACCAAAACCCAAGCAATAATCTTTAAACGACCCAATCAGAAAGTAAACTATCCCCAACTTAAAGTAAACCAAACAGCCATAACGTATAGCCCTCAAATAAAATTCTTGGGGGTTATTTTTACAGAAACCTCCAACTGGTCACCATATATAAATAAAATAATAAACTCGGCCAAAAAGGCGGTAAATCTCATGAGAGCTGTCACGGGCAACAGCTGGGGTACAGATGCTAAATCCCTACTAAACCTTTACCAAGCTCATGTTATCTCCAAACTACTGTATGCAGCACCTCTCTTAATCCACCTTAGGGCAAGTCATATAGTGAAACTTCAATCGGTACAGGCTAGGGCACTCAAAGTAGTACTAGGAGTCCCGATGAACACCCCAAATCTAGCAGTGCTGGCAGAGACAGGACAAAAACCTATAGAATTAATTATTAAGGAAAGGGCAGCCAATTACTACTACAAGATACAGTGTCTACCTGCAGATCACCCAGTCAAACAGATCCACACAACAGCTCATAAACATCGGACAGGTCAACCCACCCCACAACCAAGCATGCAAAAAAATGCGCAGGAATTAGAACACACACAAGGGGCAGACATCAACATCGAAGGGTCATACCCAGGCACTGGTCCACAAATTCCTCCCTGGACACTACGCCCACCACAGATCGACACGGACCTCACCAAATATAACAAAGAAACCCAGCTCATCAAAATACTCAAAGAATTCAGACAGAAACTCAACACTACCTATAAAGACCACTTCCCATTATACACAGACGGCTCGCATGACCCGACCATCCACACCACAGGAATAGGAGTCTATGCACCTAAAATCACCAGTGTTGCAGCAGAGCTCCCTAGCCACACATCCATATTCACTGCAGAGCTCATAGCAATACGCACTGCCCTAAGGCTGATAGCACTACAAAACAGAAAATCTGCAGCAGAAAAATCCTTTTTAGTTATCTCTGATTCACTTTCGGCACTCCAGGCACTCCAAAACCAGTCCTCACAAAGAATGGACATAATATACGAACTTCTAAATCTCCTTAATAAATTTCATAACATGGGAATCCAAATAAACTTTCTCTGGGTACCATCCCACGTAGGAATCCACGGAAACGAGGAAGCAGATAGACTGGCTAAGCTAGC
>SMGT01016307.1:0-11709 GCA_004794575.1 Lanistes nyassanus
AACATCTAAAATAAATAAATAATACACACACAAATATATATAGAACTATAAAATTGATAAAATATAATATTTTTCAAACTTCGGTTTCAGGTATAAAACGAAGTTCTCTTTGTCTGCTTACCCGTGTGATCCTCAAAACTCTCGGAGGTTAAAGTTCACCAAAATACCAGTGGTTAGTGACTGCTTTTTCAATTTAGCTGAGGTGAGAAGTCCAACTACAGAGGTCTATATACAGCCGTGGACTTCCGTCGACAAGCAGTTCCACCCCCTCCCACTACCTCCACCTCCCCCCACACTATCGTCACCAAGCTCCTCCTTGTAGGGTCAGGTAAGTGGAATTAAGCCCCATTCACACGCGATGGATTTTTCTTCTGAAACATCTGAGACATCAGAACGAACTAAGAATACCAATGTTGTTCAGCTGCAGGTTGTAAGAAGGATCTCGTACGATAGGTATATGAAGATTCATCTATGTGTGTCTATTCGTGTGTCCGTCCGTCCGTCCGTCCGTCCGTCCGTCCGTCCGTCCGTCCGTCCGTCCGTCTCAAGCATTCCGTCCGCCCGGAATTATAACTTTAAGTATTTCGTGTAGACTTGTCCAGTTTAACAATACATGTGAGCGGACCTTAATGATCATGATGTGTTCTTGATGTTCTATACTACACCTGCTGACCTTCAAATAAACAAAACTTCCGGACCTTGCCTATGAAGGGTTAACATATATCATCATCAACGTAGAGCTAAAAGGGCGGCTGCACGTGTTCACGCGATCAAGATCTCAGTCACCGCCCTGTGGTCGAGTGCATGGGGGACCTGGATAGCTCAGTTGGGAGAGCAGATGGAGGTTGCTGGTTCGAACCCTGGTGTGGCCAAGGATTATTTCCTGGAGTTGAACATTGTGAAAACTCCATTCGGCCATCTCCCCGCACATTAAACTGCCTGCTCGCACTGACCATCTTACTGCAACCATCAGTCTGGTGGTTCTTTCAGTGCAAAGTTTAGTAATAGGACCCCATCTCCCGTAGTGCGAAATCACCGCGAGGTGGAAGCACTGTCCCTCTAAATAACCACCACCACCACATCGAGTGCATGAAGAAGACACAGCAGGTAGTCTTTGAATGTAGCTTTTATCTTTTGTTGGTGACACGCACGTTTTGGGCCAGTGAGTCGTCCGACAGCTCGGGGCAAGCCATGGTGCTGGGCTCAGGTTGTGTGTTAACTGGTTTAAGGGGCTTAAAAGACCCTTTTTCAAGCAATGCTTGCTTCTATCCACTCCATCCCCTACACCACCAGCTTTACTAAATAGCTCAATTTTTTTCTAAAAAGTCTTCCAAATATCCTCTAAGTTTTCTTTGGTAGTAACGAATATATAATTAGCTAATTATGACCAGTACACTAGCTGTGACTCTGACTTCTAGTCACTGATATCTAAAAATATCCAAATTGTCCAAGATGATGAGAACAGATCTTTATTCAATGATTTCTCATCGCGTACACTTCTCAGTCTGCTTTGCGACTTTCCACGTCATGACAAATGACCCCTGGGATCTGCTGCCAGGAGGAAACTCGTCAAAACCGGTTCGAGCCCTGCACAAACGGGCGTCATAACCCGCCCCGCACGCACGTGCGTCTGACATGCGTAGAGAGCAGCTCAGGGCAACAACGTTGGCAGCGTCCTGGTACCTGACCAGGTGAGCGGCCTTGTCGTAAACACCGCTTCGCACGAATCTGTCAAAACAAACCTAATCCGGCGCATGCGCAATAAACGAATTTGTTTTCCTACGTGCTCGTAGGAATAGGAGAAAGGGTTAGTGGTGTATATAAGCACTGGTCGGCAAGTGGACCTTTATCTGCGCCCCATTCCCTCCATCCCTTGTCACAAATGACAGAATGAATAATTTCTCTGCTGTAGTACAAGACGACTCAACTAGTACTTGCTATAGCGTCCATGTGTTAACATTGTCCTGTACTATAGCAGGAACGCGGATAGTCTTGGTAATGGTTCCTTAACCGTGGGAAAAGGGAAGGGCATAGGGAATTTTCTATAATTAATAAATAATTCCCTGCCTTTCTCCATTCCTCATTTATTTTTAATATTTTTAAATTTTTAAAATTATTATTTGTCTATAAATATTTAGTTGAATGATTCTATTTCTTCTTTTTATATTTATACAAAACCGTGTTCCCACCATGCCCTTTTTTCCTCCTCTAAAGGAGCCATTTTGAGCACACTTTTTGTTTTAAAGAAGTATATCACACGTCTTGTTTTAAAGTTTTCGTACTACAAGCCCTTTGGTCTCTGGCATCCCTGAGTACTGTGGTCAGCTGGACAAGAGGCGATCTGGATCCAGCAACTTGTTGCAGGTGTCCTGAAGTTATGGCCTGGACTTCAACCAAACCCAGTGCTACACAAGCAGACACTGGTACACGTAGCTACCCACCCCACCCACCTCCTCCCGAGTAGGCGCAGAGAGGCCAGGGTGAAATTATTACGGGGCTGACAAAAGATACAGATAACTTTAAAAACAGACTGTAGGTAGCTTGCGGATGGACAGAGACAGGTTGTTCCAGTTCAGTGGGCCGAAGACAGAAAATGGCAGCGAGCCAAAGGTGCTGAGCTTGGTGTGAGGAATACAAAGACAAAGGGGGTTTGAAGAACTTAGACGGGGTGGGCAGCTTATAGAAGCCATGCTGTTTACGGCCAAAGTTGAGGTTTACTTCAAACAGTTATGTGCGTGTGGGCGCGCGTCTGTGCGCGCTTGAAAGACACACAGAGAGAACAGTTTGATGGTTGTTTTCTTTTTGGCATAAATGCACATTAGTTACAATTGCAAGTGGCTTTTATTTCATGATAAACAATGTTACAAATGTATGGGTGCAGTTCTTCCGCCTGCATGTTGGTGGGGGGGGGGAGTGTGCAGTGTGTTGAGGAATCCGTGGAAAATCCCATGATTTATTGTATACAATGGACTCTACATCGAAATTTATGCACAGTGGGTAAACACGTAATGTTTCAAATCTCTAGAATTTTGGCATTACAGCCCTGGCTGAAAATTAGGATTCCACTTTTGTAAACAATATGTTTGTAATCTTTTTTAGGACCACATATTTAGCATAGAGTGGTGAAGTTCTATAGAAATCCAGCAAGTATACCCTGACGCTCTTCATTTCCAGCCTCAACAGGAAGTCTGGTTCCCTACGTAGCTTTATGGAACTTGTGGGAAGTTTATATCAGAGTTAAATGACAACAGTTTCCTTTAATGTCATCAAAGACAATGTCAATAGCCTGCAAGAGGTCAACGTTGGTTGGTTATTTTAGAGGGACAGTGCTTCCACCTGGCGATGATTACGCACATCAAAAGGTCAACAGCATCCTGTAAGCAGCGGCTTCTTAAGAATGCAGTGTGGCTTAAAGAGGAACGACAAAAGGAATGCTACATATCTGGTTACATCCAGCCTTTATTAAGAAATCCACATATAGATTGTGCTTTAAAATATTGTTTATAGATGGTGGTAGGGCTCCGTTTCTTTTCTGAATTGGTTTTAAATATACTTTGTAAACTGATGTCTTTGAGAGGATAGATACACCACAGACCTATTATTCATAGTGCGCTCTAGCGCAGGTCTTAATAACACGTATGTGTATATGTGATAATAAGGAAACCGAGCCAAGCAACATGTCATGAATCAAACAAAGTCAACTTTTCCTTTCACCCAGCCGCTACAAAATATCTGTTTCTAGGTTAGTTCTGCTCAGGGACATTGCAAAGCCAGAAAAATTGTTTTAAAAAGAGACTTCTTCCTGTAGTTTATATTTGATTCCTTAGTAATCTGGCTAAGGCACCGTGTAGCTTGCAGCACTGGGCCGGTAAAACGCTGTGACTGGAGCCTCGTGATGGGAACCGCACTGTTGCCAAAAGTGGTTTGCACGATCTAGGCATTCAGCACGGTATTGATCTAAAACAGAATTTCATAAACACATTTCACAAGGCTACAGTTAAGGATATAAGGTCGCAGCAATTATTTCCAAAACACTA
The DNA here is from genome assembly GCA_004794575.1 of Lanistes nyassanus. Classification (NCBI taxonomy): domain Eukaryota; kingdom Metazoa; phylum Mollusca; class Gastropoda; order Architaenioglossa; family Ampullariidae; genus Lanistes; species Lanistes nyassanus. The sequence goes on from SMGT01016307.1 coordinate 4,038, forward strand.
AAAATGTTGGCATTTTAAATGTTTCCTTCACTAAACGAAACGAAACGAAATAAAACTAGTTTAAGACAAAAAACAAAATAACTTTATGATACTCGTTAATATCAATTGTTTTAAGGTTTATACACTTTGTTATCAATGATCTTACGCAAGGTTTGATGAATTTTGCAATCACTGACCAGTTCCAAGGTTCGTTGCTCCCCATGCATCATAGAAGTATCCCTGAAGACTGCGGTTAGCTGGACAAGATGGGATCTTGATCCAACAACCGGCACCAGCTGTCCTGAAGTTACCTGGAAACGGAAAAGAGGCACACAGCGTCATGATGTGTGGGGTAGGGCTAATAGTTCATGTCACAGACTACTACACGATGCAACTCTACACATCAACACATTTTGCTCTGCCCTGAAACGTATCTGTGCTAAACGAGCACGGAGAAAGTCGGAATGCGAATGTCTCAAGGAGAGAAAGACAGAAGGTTTGGAGTGAAAAGCAATAGTCCATTCAAGCGATGGGACATTGTGAACGAGGTTGTAAATACCAAGTTCAGAGGTCAAGGGTTGAGAGTTTAGCTGGGTAAGGTCAATATTATTGCCTTTCATCAGTGACTTTTTGTTCCAGTTTTGGCGAGGACAAACGCAAAGAGGTCAGCAATGAGCCTTCAGGACAAGACAATGAGACACGCTACTGAAACTAGTGGATGGGACACAAGAAGCCTCAACAAAGTAAGTCAATCCGCAGAATCGAAATGAATGTAAAGTCACGTTCTCTACCTGTCGGCCTGTAGATACTGGTGAAGGGGTGGTCAGTGTGTGACCCACAGTACACCCACTGAGCTGCTGCCCTGGACAAACATGTCACCTCGTCACGGGAGGCATTTTGGTTCTGCTCTGCCCAGGTGTCTCGGTGGAAACCCGGGTTCTGTGACCGACATCCATAGTCCGCAGATAAGCAGCCATCTCCTGCTACTGTCATCGCACCTTTCATGAATGGAAAAGCTCCTTTTATTAAACCTGCTAAAACATACTGTAGCCGGGTGGTGATTACATAACCCCCAGCCGGCCCCTGAACTCCCCTAGTCGGCATAGCGTGGGAAGTTGCATCATGCGCCTTACTGGTCGTCTGTTACTCAAGAATGAAACAAAGGGTATCTGTGTCTGTTGATTTCCTGGCCCAACAGTGGACAGGGTAGGGCCAAGGTCTCACTGTCCGAGGCTGCCATAACCCTTAGACGTAATCTAGGGAAGGGTGGGGCCACTTAGAGAGAGAGGGGTGGTCAGGGCTGAGGAGACCGAGCATCAGCGGGAGGCGAGGGCAAAAGGTCAGCGAGACTGTGCGGGGAGCGTAGGTAAAAAAGAGCGAGATTGAGAGTAGACGCGCTCAGCTCATTCGAGATTTTAGTCAGAGTCAGAGCTTCGAGTTAGTCACTCGAGCAAGGATTAGTAGCTGTGCTCTCACAATGACGTGAGGGTGAATAAAGTTTTCATGAAGACGTAAAGACGACTTCTTGCTGACACTAAACCCGCTACCGCTCGGACCCTGTTACAATACACTATGCTGACGTTTGTTTAGGGGAAAGTGCTTCCACCTGTCGGTGATTTCGCACTATAGGGGTAAGGGGAAGGTGGTGATTGGGGGCTGGAGGCGTACTCTGACTTCGGCGGCCAAGTTGGTGGTGGTGGAGGCTGTTGTTCTGGTGTCCTGGCTGCTGTGGTTGGCTGTTGCTGTCCCTGCTGGCTGTTTCCTATAGACCTATCTCCAAGAGCTAGACGTTGCATCTTCCTTATATTCTACTTTTTCGTTAGGGTTATATTTCCCTCCCTTTTTAAATGACGCTTTGATTTTTAATTTTTAAAAAATTATTTTTAGATGTGTCTTGCATCAGGACGGCTATTTGCTACCTGGACTGTAAGCTCAAGTATGTGCTGCCATAGATCTTTGGTTGGGTTAAGGGCTGATTTCAAATTTAGTGCTAGTTTATGTTTGTTTAGTTCTTTTTAAGGTTTTCCCTTTCTTTGCTATTAAGGTTGCACTCTAACAGCACCTGCGATGTGTTAAACCTATCACCACAGCTACAACTTAGTGGATTTTTGTACATCATGTGGTATTCGCCATTTAGTCTCATTCTGCTTATTCTTGCCTGGTTTGTTCTAGTAGATTTCAATAATATTAGACTATAACTCGGTAGTTCTTTTATTTCCTTTCTTGTTCCTTCTTTTTTGTAGGTCTCCTTAGTTTGATTGCTGGTTTAATAGCTATTTTCCTTTCTTCTGCTGAAATAGGCGTATTTATTTGGATAAGCTTTATGTTACACTATGCTCACAAAATATACTGAAATATATGGAATTTAGTGTATGCAGTATTTACCTACCATATTACCTTCACCTTGTGATATTGGACGGTCGCTGAATTTTATGCAATAGTCAAAAGTACTTCCCATTATACGCCATTAAAACAATTAGTTCGTAGCTCCATGTGGCTCACTTCTGTAAATCTTGTAGCATCTAGAAAACACAATTTCCAATTCTTCTAGATCTATGGTCCACAGAAGGTAACTGCAATTCCTCATCTTCATAACTCCACCAGCTGTCTCCCATGTTTCATCTGCCATAGTTCTTAACAAATGTCAATTTTCATTCTCCACCCCACCACCATGCACTTTGATAAGCATTAAGGACATGAAGGATGTCATCTTACAACCCCTGCACTAGACTAAAATGGTTTTTTTTTTTAATCTGCATACCTGTTGGTCCATAGACAGCTACCACCTGCCCCGTGGCACTGGATCCACAGTAGCGCCACTGTTGGGCAGCACGTGCCAGACAGCCCTCCTCTGTACCTGTCTGTGTCCCAATCTCATCCTTGTGAGTCCCTTCTGCTGTTGGGTGATCGGGGCAGTGGTCCACCACAAACCAGCAGCCTGAACACGAACACAAGCTGATGACATCACCACAAACCACCAGCCTGGACACCAACATAAACTCATGACATCACCACAAACCACCAGCCTGAGCACCAACATAAACTGATGCTATTGATGACTGCTGTTGTTAAAACTATAGTTGTGCAAAAACAAACAGAGGTAGACTACACAAAGCCCAAGATGCCTGCTAGGGTGTCAGAATGTTATGTTTTGGACTTTACAAGCTAAAATACCTACGAGCTGCTTTCCCACACTTCTCCTTTTCAACGAAAAATCAACTATAATAGGAGCGTCTGCCTTAATTTACAAGGTGCAGTTTTATTGGCGCTGTATGACCGTAGGTGTCACAGAATACGACACCTTTTAAGCCAGCTGATGAAAGGCAGCAACGTGTCCAGATAAGACAGAGATGGTGGAGATGGGGGGATACAGCCTGTGTGAATGGAAGATCTAATGGCAGTTGGGAAAGGAGGGCAGTGCGAGAACAGATGCTAATATAGCTCAATCACTCTCAGGAGGTTCCGTCAGACTGGCAGGGGTTAAAGGTGGTGATTTAGCTCTATTGCTCTGGCCATCTGAAGGACTGGGTCAGCCGAGCGAAACCAGGGATTGGGACACAATAACTTGTAAAGGTAAAGATGTTAACCACTACTTTTTCTGATTGTATTTCAAAGTGAATTGCTCCTGGCATCATGAACACATGTTTAATTGATGTCGACAGCGGGTGACTGTAACCAGGTTTTGCGTTTGTGTGACAGTGGTTGTACAAGCCCAGTTTACACTGAGGTGTACAGAAACTTGCTTGCTGCCCTGAAAGCCAACTGTCATAGAGGGAGAGAACAAGGTGCAACGATTCTTTGGAGAGACTGTAGGTGGAAAGAATCTCAAGTCACGTGAATGTGTTGTCATTCATGTGAATATCATAAGTAATATAGTTTTACTTTACCTCCAATTCGTCATCATCTTGATGTCGGGCGTGTGACGATGAGCATGTCAGATTCAGAAAAATGTCCCCGAGTAGACGACATACTGCCAGAATGTTTTTCTTTCTAAATGTTAGGACAAGTATATTGTCTGCCATGTTTACCTTCCTTAGGAATGTTGGGATACAGAGTGTTAGGACTTGAACCATCAGGCATGTAGGACCCACGTGGGGCAGTTTTGTGGGGAGCCACAGTGAACAAGTCACAGGCTGCAGGTGATGAAGTGGTCCGTGCATGAGGTGGTTGTCTCTGAGCTAAAATATGCAATATCGATCTTTGGTGTCAAGTTTCAAGATCATCCTGTGACTCTCAAAAATGATATCAATTGAACACAAAAAAATGCAACAAAAAAAACAGTCCAGTGAATCTACAGAGTAGCAGATGAACCATAACTTTATTACAAGAAATAATAGTTGTCTCACATAATGTTAGTAGCATTTCATTATTATATTGTAATATAGCAACTCCTTATATATTCTTTGTTGGATCATCATGTCTGTTCACACAAACGTAGGTACTGCAACTGACTTTTGACAGCCTAATGAACTAGATTATGTTAAGAAAATGTTTTCAAACTTATGCCTTAATAATGCACCAGGAGATTTTCCTTCCTTTTGAATTTTGCAATCTACAGCTTTCTTGTTATATGATGAGATCAAATGTCAACTCACAGGTGTCTTGTGACTATAAATATCAGTGGCTGTCATACCCCTCAGGTAGCTGGGCCCAGTGGGAACTTGCGGGCCCACTTCTTGTAGAGACACAGGAACTGGAAAATTTTCTTGTTCACCCCATTGGACAGCACTGCAGTGGAGTCGGAAGTCAGCATCTTTAGGAGACCAGAAGTCACTCGGGGAGTATGCCTGCAAACATAAAAGACTTCTAAAAATCCAATCTGAGCTTTATTCAGAAATTCGTTAACTTACATTTCATGCACACTGCCTGTCCCTCCTGAGCCGTCAGAAAGAACAGAAGAGAGACATGCATACCTACCCTAAAGTTGTTGTGGACATCAAAGTAATCTTTCCTGTCAAGGTTGCTTCCAGCGTAATATATTCGTTCAATGCCATGTGGGTTGTAGAAGATGTTCTCATAGATTTGATTTCCTGCGAATCAGTGTGTGATTTCTACATGTGTAGTTGATTAAACTGACAACGGGTCTAGTGGCAATGGGATGGGTCTGATATGATACACGTGTTACTTGGAGTCAAAATCTTTTTCTAAAAACATAAGCAAGAAAGTAAATATATTCTACTAAAACGACAAATGATAATATCTAAATATAACAGGCTCCCACCATCTAATATTTATAAGCTGTCCCTAAGTCCCAGGACATACCTTCAGGAGCAGTCGGGTGTTTCTGCAGAATGCTTGCCAGTTCTGGATATCTTGTCTTCCACAGCGTAGTGTTGAATTGACTTGACTAAGAAACAGATATACACAATCTTGGCAAAATCACTGTCTCCTGTTAATGCATACTGCAAATTATATTCTGAACAACTGCTACGCATGTTTGTATATACAAGGATGCATGCATGTGGATATCCCCACACTTTCAAATCTACAGGTCTCTATTTTCTCGGGGAGAAATGAAGAAGACCCAAGTAGAACAATAATAGTTTAAAAGCTATTTTTGGACTAATTAAATATCCATCATGTGTATCAATCAGACTACATATCCATCATGTGTATCTATCAAACTATATAGCGATCATAAGTATCAATCAAACTATATATCCATCATTTGTATCAAACTATATATCCATCATGTGTATCAATCAGCAGCACAAACATTACTCAGGTTCTGTGGATCATTTATTTCCAGTATTTTGTTAATCTGTTTAAAAAATGATTTTCTAATTTGATAAAATGACTTTTGTATAGCGTGCTTTTTGTTCTTATTGGTTCCCGTCTTCAAAATTCGCTAAAAAAAAACAGCAAAAACCCCAATTAGAGGTTAAAGATGTCTTGCTAACAGTCTGTCACTCTCCAACGCATAACGACGCATAACAAAGAATGCCTAACCCTGGTGTGACATGCATTAAGGAACCAAATTTCACCTGGAGTTTCTGTGTCAAGAACACACCATGACCGTTTGAGCCAAGTCCCCTACCATCCACCTGAACAGAGGACTTGGTGGCGTTGTACATCACATTTTGTCTGATGATATTATCACGGCCTCCTCCGATATTAGCGTGAACTTCGTTCTGTAACAATACACAAAATTCTATTTGCACATTTGCCTGTGACCAAACAGAACAGCTACAATCTGATGGTTCTTAGAATTCAACATATTGGGGTAAACTCTTGGGTGGATGCTAAGCAGCTCAACCAAATTAAAATGCTTGATTAAAAACATGGAATTAAGTATGGAGACTACAATGAACCACTTACATCATAGAAGACATTGCCTTCAATCAGAACGCTGGAGTACTCATCATCCAACATGATGCCTCTGACATCTGCCCCAGGGAAATACCGCAAGGTGTGGTGGATGTGGTTTTTACGGATAATGTTCCCACGCTGCAACAGACGCAGGCCACATTGAGGAAAATACTAAGGGTTACAGACAGAGACCACACGCAGGGAAATACCGAGGGTCAGTATGGCGTGGGTGAGACAGGTATGAAAAATAGCAGTAATCAGCTTCTTTAATTAAATCTGATACATTTTCGCCTTTGATTACATTACCCATGTCACCTTATGTAACATCTAACACTTCAGACACATCCAAAATGTAAGTTTCTTGGAAAATAAACTGATCTTAGGAAAATATAAACGTGTATTTTAGATCTAAAAAAATAATGTGTTTGTTTGTCCATCCAGGTTTGTGTGGGGTAGGGGAGGCAGGCAAACACCAAATGCATGTGGTAGTAAGGGGTGTAACGTTCCCAGACACCGTCCCTCCCTTTAAGGTACCCCAGCTCATCCAGTAGTGAAGACGCCAAACTAGGAGTGCACGTCTCAAACTTTATTTGTTGATCATTTCAGCGGGTGGCGGCTTAACCATGCAACCTGTTCTCTAGTGCTGTAATTGGACCTCTCTCTTTCTCTACGACCTATCGGTGCCCCATGACAGGAGTCTGCGCCTCTACTACACTCCCTTTTCTTCTTTCTCTGGCCGCCAAAGGTAGTTCTTCTTCTATCCTGAAGCACTGTGCTGCAGTTGTACTGGAGGTGCACGAGGAAGGCAGCTCTGTGGCTCACCTTCCACTGTGCAGTTTTTGCTCAGCGACACGCTGCGTTTCATCTTCCCAGCTGACCATATAAGATCTTATCACTGTTCACCACTGCCAGTCTCTCAACTGTTCACAGTTACAAGTCTAACCCCTACAGAGACTTGGACAGTTAGCTTGGAAAGATTTCAGTCCTGATCTTACCCAAGTCCAGTCACGGCCGCTGTGAATGGCTCCACAGTCACTGGAGTTCCAACACATATGATGGATGTGATTGTACTCTATCACATGATCGTTACCCTGGGGAGGCAAGTGTTGACCAGAGCAAATTGTGTAATCAATGCATGTTCTGTTGGATTTTAGTTCGCATACAGCATATTCACATCAAGGAATCGAAAAGAAGGAAATCATGAAATGAAAAAAATGCCCCAGAATAAAGTAAAAGATATTTTTGGATCTTGAGAAGATATATCCAGAATAGCCTTGCAATGCTGCAACGTCTTATTGAAATTAGTTTTTTTAGCTGAGTTGACATTGTGGTGCTCATGCAGGAGTATGCACCAAAAAAGCCAGTCATGTGCATTCAGTTGCAC
>SMGT01016308.1:0-11647 GCA_004794575.1 Lanistes nyassanus
CCACCTGTATCTTAAACTTTAAAAGTCATTTTAAACTACATGTTTGCACCTGTTGCTTGTGTTTAAAAAAATAAGTGCCCATCTTAAATGTATGTAAATCAAATAGTCCTCTATATCTGGCTTGTAGCTTTACGTAAGAACAGGCATAACCACGATTTGCTCACATCTGAACAGTCATCACAGTGCGGTTCACGGACCTGTCTCCAGCTGGACGCGCTGGACCTTTTACTTTGACATGTGATATTGACCTGTTTGACCTTATTGAGATTAGAGATCCCCACAATCTGCTTATTGTGATCAGTGAAAGCCTGTTGCTGTTAAAAAATAAACAAAACAAAGGGTTATTGTGATCCGTGATCGAGGTATTCATCGTTCCATGACTAACTTTTTTGTTTTATCTTTTCCTTTATTTTTTCTTTTTGGTAAGCATGTCCACGGGGATCTTCAAATCCCTACCAAATATATAATCTAAACTTTTTCCGACTCTTAAACTTGTGCTAACTCGAGATGCTGTCATCTGCTGGAAGCTTCAGTGAGCTTGTGACTTTGAAAAAATACAAAGCAGTTGGACTATGAAAAACTTTGGAATTTCTGCATCTGCAAAGCGCTTAGATTGCATTTTAAATCAAATCAATAAACAGGCACTTCATCCAAAGCTTTCTGGAAATCATTTGGGGGGGGGGGGTTATTGGGCTTCACGAGACCAGGGCACGCTTGCCAACGTTTCATTGCAGCAGTGATGTTGTGCAGCTTGCTGGGATACTTTAGCTGTCAATCTGTAAAATATTTACGGAACACAGCAAAAAAATTAACAGCTGTGATGGCATGGGGTGAGAGTGCAGCGGGGAACGCGGTGCAGCTGTCCAACCAGCTGTCACTGGCTAGAAGACAGCAGTCATGCACGTGTCATTTTTACCCCTTGAAATAAGAATTGCGGGTGAACCCAAACAGTATGTGTTAGTTTTGAGGGGACAGGGTGCTGCACTGAAATATATTCCAGTGAATCATTTAGCCGTTAGATTGTCACAACCATTCATGCATGTCCGCACCCAGTCACGCACATACAGGCTGTGGCGTGTTTTTCGTTCTCCCGAGCACTACGCAGTCTCCACTACACAAGGGGTTTACAACACAACACGCGTGTAAAAGTTGAAGACAGGACACCCCGTACTAATTTATTTAAACCTGTCTTGTTGATCCGTTACTTTCCCCCTTATGCACACCTTCATGTATAACAGCAATTACAACCGGGTAACTACAAACCTCTATTCCAAACATGGAGCGCTTTATTAAATTCGTTAAGAGTTGCTATACTATTGAATATGCAGGACACAAAGTATAAAAGACACTAGCAGCTCTACGAATAATTGGATACATAATCAACTCAATGATTAGTAGCATTTGGAGGTGAGTTTGCTCCTGATTGTCATCGTTCTACAATCAAGTATCTCAGAGACTTTTTTTCAAGAATGTCATGGTTACTGACTTTCCCATTGAGCCTTTTATCTGGCTTACTCAATCAAGCACTACTGCCTGTCTTTCTATAGGCATATTACACATATGCAGAAAGAAAAAAGGGAAACAAAATTGTTTCCTTTGTACATTGTGAATTTTTTACAGGAAAATGTAACTGAAGCTAATAAAATTAAGTAGTCAAAACACGTCACTGATTACAAAAATTATTGAGCCAGCTGTTTTCTTTGCTCTACACTTCCTGTACACCGATGAAAAGTACACTTGCTTAAAGTAAAATCACCCATGCCGGAGAAAACAGTCATAAGTTCATGTACTACAGTTGTGGGGCGTCTTTATCTTTTGATGTGAGTTTGGTGTAAAAGTTATCATCAGGTGAAGCCTTGAGTGAGTCGTAGACGTTACTGGTGATGTGAACAGCAGCGGTGTTCTCGTAGTCTGCTGACACAGGCAGAGGAGGAGTAGTTTCTTCTGCTGGACTTGAGTCACACACTGTCAAATTTAGTTCCGGATATTTTAACGTAAGTATAGCAAGAAAACACTGAAGTAACTCTAACGATCCACGTGACAAGTGGGGAGATTTTTCATAAAACGGTTTTCCATACCAGCCGTTTCACTAGGCTGGGCAGGTAACTGAACAGTACAGCTGGGTAGGGGCGAGCTCATGCGTTAGTGAAGTAGTGAGGGGGGGGGGAACATTGAAGGGAAAGAGTAGAGTAAGGTACAAAGTTAACGTCCAGTGCTCCTGGGTAGTACTTATAAATAGAAGTGGGTCCTATTTATATTGCCCAGTGTCGAGTTTTGTTTTGGATGACAGGTGTGCGAAAGAACACAAGCACGTGCTGCCACTAGATGGTCTGACGTGGACAGGGGTGGGGGGGTGTGACAGTGACTGCGAAAGCAGTAACAACCAACACATTACGGCATTAAATGAGTCATCTTGGAGGCAGAATATTGTCTTAAAAATGAATTCTAACATACCTGTCCCCGTGGGTGCTGTAAAACTTGCAGCTGAGGGTTCAGTTTCCTTTTGTTGGCGGAGTCGGAATCTCATGAAAAGCCTGGAAATAAAATTGTGTTACCTTTCTGCAATTAAATGCTGACATTACTTGATAACTGATAATTTTACTTCATAATTTATACTGACATTTCTTTTTCAAAATTAACATCGTTTGTAACATGTTAATTCACAAATGATAGATTATTTGCCGTAAATGCGAGAAATGCGATAAATGCGATTTCTTAATCTCTCTCGCCTCCTCTTCTCCCTTCCCCACTTTCTTCTGTCTCATACCCTCTCGCTTAAATCATTCACTCACGCGACCTCACACACACACACACAGTATGCACAAAGCATGATAGGTTCAAATCACGATGCGTACATGCCCAGGATAAAACTAACAACACAGCCGGAAATACTTCCAACTATGGCACCAGCAACAGAAATCGCACTCCCATGGTTGCTGTCCGTGTCAGCCGCGCATGAGTAGTCTGTGAAAAGACACGAAACTTTACAACACATATATTCTTCAAGGACTTTCTTGAGCAAAGTAAAGGGTGTTTTAATTTGTTTCTTGGAGGTGTTGGGGCGAGATGGAATAGCGAGTAAATTTGCAAGCGTGCCCTGATGTTTACTCTCTTGTTTCTAGTACTGTTGTTATTATACACACCTCAATGAGAGAGTTTAGAAAATGCACCTGACCTTTGCAAAGTGGAGGTTGGAAGCCAGCTTCACAGGATACACAGCTGCCATTCGCATTGTCACAGACAGAATTATTGGCACAGCGACCACAAATCTGTGTACAGTTCTCTCCATAAAAGGCGCTTTCACATGCTGAAAAGAGTTAAACAACGTCATGTGCTAGATGTGAACACATGGTTATTCCTAGTCAACAGAAAGCCTTCGGGTAATGTTTCCTTATCTTTGTATACCTTTATCAGTTGCTCAGGCATGTGAGGACTAAGTTACAAAGAAATGTACACAAGACAGACAGACAGACAGACAGACAGACAGACAGACAGACAGACAGACAGACAGACAGACAGACAGACAGACAGACAGACAGACAGACAGACAGACAGACAGAGTTCAATGTTTCGTGACATCTATGTAGATGGTTATGTGCTTCAGTAAGTACCGATCATCAGGGTGTAGCTGACCTTTACACTCTGGCCGTTTGAAGCCTGTTTTGCAGGATGTACAGCTGCCTGTCACCTTGTCACAGATGGCGCTACCTTCACAGTTACCACAAACCTGCTTACAGTCAGTTCCATAGCGACCGTCTTCACACACTGTAAGCAGTTTAACCAAAAAATGTCTTACAAACTTATAAGAGATATAAATTATTTTCTACCAACAGTCCTGTGATACCTCAAAATACGACACTTTGTAACTTTGGTTGTCACATTTCCACATCTTACCATTTGTTACAATCTTCTGTGTGTTTGGTGTTTGCCCTTCTTGCATGTATGTGTATGTGAACGGCTTATGGTGCTGCATGTTGGAATGCCGCTAGGTTGGAGGTGGTGGAGGAGATGGAAAAGCGAGTGAATTTGCATGCGTGCCCTGATGTTCACTCTCTTGTTACTAGTACTGTGTTGTTATTATACACATCTTCAATGAGAGAGCTTAGACCAAGGTATACAGGATTGACATCTACCATCCGCTTCATCACACACCGGGCTTCCGGCACAGTTACCGCAAGTCTGGATACAGTTGACCCCATACCTACCGTCAACACACTCTGTAAGGAGGTAAGTTTTCATAAACAGCTAGTAGCGGGAATCGCGTTGAACAGTTTGTAATATTAATTAACATCCTTTTTTCCTTTCCTTTTTTACAATTTTAACTTTTCTTTGACAATAAAATTGGATTTAAAACAGGGGAACTGGACCAAGCTAAGATATGACAAAGACGAAGACAATCTACAAGTTTCGAGGCACTACCCCTTCATCAGGACAACACAAAAAAGACAATAAAATTGGACTTAAAAGATAAATGAGTTTTGTGTATACAGGTGTCTATATGACTGTGCAGGTTGGTTTTCTTTTACCTGTAGGTGCTCCGATTTTATAAGCAAACGTTGTACTAAGGAATACGTGTATATGATGGGGTGAGGTTTCTTGATGTGTGTGTGTGTGCGTGCTTGCGTGCGTGCGTGCGTGCACGTCTGTGTGTGTATGTGTCTATTTGCGTTTAATAATAACAACAACAGTGTTTATTCAGTTTTTCAGGCCATCTAGCCCATACGAACAACTACATCTCGGGCATACCAAGAGAAAATGCCATAAATCTTTAACATGATGAAGGTGAAGTGATTTGCGGTATGGATCATTATAAATATTATTAAAACACACAATACCTTTCAACGGTAAACGGATACATCGTAACAGGCAAATACCTACCATCAAGATACTTTGTAAGGAGGTAAGTTTTCAGAATCGTGAATGACGTTTAACAGTTTGTAATATTAATGAACAATTAATAATGCAATATTATTTTTCACATTTCGTCCACCAACAACCATCTTACATACTGTAATGTGCACCTGTTCGAAGTCAGACCCATACATTATGATTGATTTAGTCTTTAGACTAAACACTTGTCAGCTATCATATTGTGTAACCCACAGTACATACAGTGTCAAAGGTAGTATACCCTTTAAATCCACCCCAAAGCTCTACGTCCTTTTCCTGCCACATAACACAGTTGGTTGACTTCAAGGTTGTCGAAAATGGGACGCCAAGGTAACAATACCTGGGTTTGATCTGAACTGGCCTGCCTGCATGAAACCATTTTCGACATCTCGTTCCCCACCTCCCCATCCAGGCGCAATTACACGACGACGTGTAAATAGGCACAACTACCCGACAAAGTGTAAATACGTGTAAGAAAGCCCAGAGCTAGTCACTACAACCTGTCACCTTTTCGTCGTGTGTGTGTGTGTGACCTTTTCGTCAGTGCAGCTCACCCCCTGTGTGTGTGTGTGTGTGTGGATAGTGGTATTTGTGACAAAGGAGTAGACAACCAGAAAATTTTGTCAAAACAAAAATTCTATCTGACCTTGACAAAGTGGAGGCTGGAACCCAGTGTCACATGACGTGCAGTTACCATTGACCTTGTCACAGGTAGAGCTTCCAGCACAGTGACCACAGGTCTGTGTACAGTCCCCATACCACCCGTCGTCACACACTGCACAGTTGACAATAAATGAATTTGACACGAACTTATCTTCTTCTGCAGAGTATTCTTAACCCTTTCATTTATGCTTTGGACACAGAACAGCACTGACTGACTGACTGACTGACTGACTGACTGACTGACTGACTGACTGACTGACTGACTGACTGACTGACTGACTGACTGACTGACTGACTGACTGACTGACTGACCAACAGAACAACTCACTCACCCACCCATTCACTAACTCACTCGCTCACTTAGAGTGAGACAATGACAAGAAGAACAGTGTGAATGAGTGAGCATTTGCGCTCAAAAATCAGATTCTACGTACCCCACACCTGCACTTCACAAATATTTATCGTATTTCCACCACCTGAGTCAGTACTACAGTCTCTTGTTATGTTGATCACGTGTCCTTCACGACGCACTGTGACGTCATACGTATCGTTGCTCCAGCCGCTTTCATCAGTGAATCTTTTAAAAAGTTGTCCGTCGACGGAAACGTTAACGCAGATCATTCTTGGTATATCTGGAGTCAGACAAGAAACACGTGATAACAAAGTGGGTCAGTGTTAGACTTTCCTCCCTCCCATTGTCTTTTTTCCTCTGCACAAACAAATAATCCAACAAGCTTGTAACCACATTCTACGTAGTAGTGACGAATGTTAAAGAACAATAAAAATTGGGTTAACTTTAGTCTTATTTAATTTTAAAATAAATCACGCACAGCGTATTATACATTTTCGCGATAATATCGTGTATCTAGGCAGTAAACAACGCATTTGCAAGTGAAGACGACACTCTGACAGAATGACAAGAAATAAGACTTTACAAACTTAACAGTGTGATATATTTTTTTAAATTGGAGTCAGTTATTCTTTTTTCTTACAGCCAGTGCGTCCGAAGATTGTAATTCTGCTGACCACAAAGGTTTGCCCCAGCTCCACCCACCAGAACTGGGTCTGGTAGTCAACTCCTGTATGGATGCAATTCAAGTAAGGATATGTGTCGGTGTTTCCATTGATCACCGCTGAACAGTCGCCCCATGTAGGGTACTGGGAACTGAGACCACAACTTTTATTTACAGCAACATTCCCTGTAACACAAACGCGAGTTTATCTAAACACGGATCTCAAAGATGACACAAATCACATTTGTACCAAACCATAATAAATACTTTCAAGAACATCATAAACTAGAAAACACACTTGCAAAAAGTTCAGACGTTGTTTATAGCAGCACTTTTTCTGTCGCAATAGTATGTTTGATTAAATGCAATCGATCTGCCTTCTTTACTGGATTTTAATGCTGTGATAATAACTAAGAAAGGGTGTAATCTTATTTTTTAAATAAAGACATATGTCTCTAATCTGTAGCGTGAAAAGCTAGTAGACCTTATCTCGTGAAATAAGAAATACAGACTCACCATATACCCTGTATACCGAGAATTAAAGGAGACAGTCTGAACTCAGGAAAAAACTCTTACACTAACAGTATATGTGTAGGCCCCTACATAAATGGTGCGTTTCGATCTGTTTGCTCGTACGTCCGTTCATGTGTGTAAGCGTGTGTCTGTGCGTGCGCGCGAAAGCGCATTCACATGCGCAGGGAATAATGTTCATACAGTGAACGCCACAATCTTCTATTTTCAAGAAATTAATATTCTTATAGTAGTTTATTCTTAGGCGATATTTAAATCTACAGCCAGGGGCAGCCATTGATATTGACCTTATATGTACATACTTTCCAATAAATTTTGAAGTTTTTGTACAATGTATGTATATAGGCCTATATGTATATATATTACAGATACCTATATATATATATATCCGGATTCATTGAGTTTGGGCAATAAAGTCACTCACCTATTTCGTAACCCCAGCCCACAGGATTTCGAACTGAGAACAGACAAAACCACTTCCCCAAGACTAGGTGTCGCTTAAGTAGCGACTCAGTGAACAATGACAACGGGGTTACAGAGAAACCCTTGACGTGAAGCGTAAAAAACCTTCCTAATTCTCAACAGTACTTACTCATGTTTGCAGTCTGTGTCACACATAAATGTAGAAACTGAGTACATATACACAGATTTAAAATGCATGCCCACACTCCAATCGCCATTGTATCGGAGTCATTGCAGACCCTGATCTTCCGGGTTTGGGACAAGCAACATAAACACTGGTGTACATGACGTAAGCCAGAATTTAGTTTTAACACACACTGGTAACCATAGCCGATAGCGCTACTCGACCTGCTCAATCAGGCGTACATGTGTTGTGTGCACTATAGCTATCATAAAGGTGTCTTATGTCTGTGTATTCTGTAGATAAACGAAAGAATGGATAGACAAACGAGTTTGGGGTGTTGTAGATACATTTATCCTGACTGGCTGGCTGACTGGCTGGCTTGCTGGCTGGCTGGCTGGCTGGCTTACATACCAGACAGAAATATATGCAGGTTTGTGTGAACTATACGAAGATATTTGCGAAATCTGTATGAGGCGATGTAAATGATATACTGCAGTTGCTTAGGAACAAGATTTTTTGTTTTTCGCATGGCCCCCTGTGCGTACTTGTCATCTGTTTGCGCACCAGCGGATTCAGGAAAAACTGGCTTGTAGGCAGGGAGACTATTGTTCCCGTCAACGAAAGATACAGTTAAAGGATGTGCCGTGAGGTTCTTCATCAAGGGTGGTAGGGGACTGGCATTTTTTAAACCTCAATTTTCTGTTGCCGAACATCACCAGGGCTGTACCTATCTCCTCTCCCTCGCTGCCTTACCTTATCTGAACTATGGGGGTCACCAGGTATCAACTTGCAGGTAGGTGAGCTGGGGGAACGAGTATCGAAACAAAGCCTTCGGGGTCAGAGACCAGACCTGTAACCACTCGGCCACGTCGCAGAATGGAACATCTTTTCTAAGAAATTCAATTTTTGTAATCAATGATGAAGTCCTCAAAATAAATTTAAATAAAAAGAAAAAAGTTTTTCTATGAACTAAAGCGAGCAGGTGGTCAAACGTCAATTATTGCTAGATAATAAGAGTTGAAACTGAAGTAGTGTACACCAGGGTTTAAGCGGTAACACATAGTGACAGAATTTCTGATTGCCTATGGTTGTCATCTTATAGATGGTTACCCGGCTTTTAGAACGTCTTCGAACTTTATGGTTAAAAAACAGGGTCGATTGAGGTCAACTGCAATAATTATCGTTCAGTTTGTAATCGTTGCTCTGTATAGGAATATAACCGTTAGGGAAGTTTAAAGTTCTTTCGTCGAACAAAACCCCAAACTCAACATTTCTTAAGTAGATTGTTTTGAGGAGATCATCGCTGTCTGTCATTTTCATTATGAACGTTGTACTGAGGTGGAAGGTGCAAAACGTTCTTAACGAGACACAGGATACAACCTCTTTTCCGTCTTTAAAATTTCACATGTCTGTTGCTTATTCCTGTCGAGTCTTTTTCATATTGGTTTCCGCGCATGCGTTGTGTCTGCTTGCCAGCGGCCAAACAGAAAGAAGTAGCCATCACCAACAGGAAGTAGAGACATTGCGCGAACAGCCGTCTGTCTACGGACTGAGTGAAGACGCTCGAACACAACGTCTGCTGTGTTACTGTGACAGCTGTTGTTTGAAAAAGAATAAATGCATGAAGAGAAAGTAGTGTAGTTTTTCCCTTGTTTTTGTAGTGAGCAAGTGTATAAGAATCGGGAGAAGACGAAAATCAAACTTACAAACCATTAGAAGAGACAATGTCGTGCCGACAGTAAACACGAAGCTCTCATGCTATGTATGTATATATATAATAGCGTCACTTTATTTGGCTTTCAGATAAGTGCTCTACCTTCGGTCAGCAATACCAGCTTGCAGACAGTCAAAAAAGTTGTAATATTATATTTGCCTTGTACGTGATCACATTTATTATTGCTGCAGAGTTTTCATAAAGTAAGTGTTGTTTGCATCACAAAGATACTGAGGCAACGTAACTATAAAGCACCCAGACTTCTACGATTTGTCTGCTACTTTTATTGGCGATTTTGGTGCTGTTGTCTTTGCAACAGAGCAAATATCTGATCATAAAAATGATTTATTGATTGTATTTTACAAAACTGGATCATTGAAAAGTTAAGGCAATTGTGAATACAGTATGGGTAGAATACGTTATTGCGGATTGGGCTTACTCCTTTTACCACGGCCCGAAAATATTCCATGAAATAATACAGAAAATATTCCATGAAATAATACAGAAAATATTCCATGAAATAATACAGAAAATATTCCATGAAATAATTCAAAAATATTCCGTGAAATAATACACAAAATATTCAATGAAATAACACAGAAAATATTCCATGAAATAATACAAAAATATCCCATGAAATAATACAGAAAATATTCCATGAAATAACACAGAAAATATTCCATGAAATAATACAAAAAATATCCCATGAAATATTACAGAAAAGATTCCATGAAATAATACAGAAAATATTTCACGAAATAATACAGAAAATATTCCATGAAATATTCCGAAAATAAACAATAGGCTAAAACGTCGGAAACGCGTTCATGAAAGAGAAGAAGAGAGAGAGAGAGGCAGAGAGAACAAATACCACGAAATACAATTAATATTATTATTTACTGTTGGTTGTCTTATTGTGAGTCATTTATCAACTAAACTTTGTCATAAAAAAGCACATAAATAGGGTTCGCAGGTAACCGCGATATTCTTGGAACGTGTCACCGGAGGATACGGAGTGCCGGATAGGGTGGGTGTAACGAAATTGAAACCTGGCGTGTAAAAATAGCATTGTTCACGCAGTTTAAACTAAAGGGTCGTTTAGTTCAGGGAAGTAAATTTCGTGCTCTCCCAGAGAACAATATGTACGGTGGAGGGAGGTAGTCTAGGACAGCGAATGACAGCAATGGGGTTAGCCAAGTACGATGCAGTGACCTGGAGGTCAACTTGGAACCTCGAGAAACCTAAACATTGCTCTGGCTGCCTGTCAACAGATCATGAGCGAATATGCACGTGATGCTGTTTACGAGAATAGACCACGTGATGTAGAGGGCGTTGGAGTAGGGGGAGATAAGAATAGGGGGAGGAATTCAGACAGGATTGATTTCAGAGAACCAAAGAGAGGGGGACAGACACAGACGAGGGAAACTTGTTCGGTCTTGCGCCCAGGCGCAGGGCTATACTTTTAATAACCTTGGGACTTAGAAAGTCTTGACAGCAGAAGACCCAAGGCACAAGACAGAAGGGCACAGACGGAGGGTGGACCACAGGGTTACTTTCCATCGTGCGCTTCTAGATAGTCCTAAGATGGAGACGGCCAAAACACTGCCCGAGCGGCTGATAGAGGAGCACCTCAGCTGGCTAGTGGATATGAGCGAGGTAGGCCCCGAACAGAAGGAAACGCTGCGGGCTAAGATCCAGGCTGGCCGGTGGAAGGAAGTGATGCTGGAGGCGTACCTGCAGGTGGCCAGGAAATACCAGTATCCAGTATACGACCCTCCCCCTCCTCCGCTCGAGGCGACGTACGAATTTTGAAAGTAGAAACAGGTCCAATAGAAAGCCGCTAGACTATCAAGATTTGGTGTAGCGTTTAGTTGAACGGCCGTGCAATCGCTTAGTATATTTTTAGCAATAAACTTTGGTGTAGTCACTTTGCTGTCGGTGCGTGCTGTCATGTGAGTGCGTCCGACTGGAGGTGTTACAGTGGGGGGTGGTTAGAGACGTACTTTTAAAATATAATTCCCCCCCCCACACACACACACACACGTTTGCCAACTTTTTAAAATGATTTGCACTTGCGTTGAGAAAACCTATCAAGAAACATAGCTACCTGATCAGCTTTTCGTTAATCGCGAAAAAAGGATCCGTTCCCTCCATTTTGTTCACCCCCTCCTTCACAGCACGTCATCAGTGCATGTCGTCATTCTGTCCTTCCTTTTATGACGTTTCTCTTCCCGACTGCCTCAGGGGGCT